>JAYEPQ010000016.1:5010000-5212500 GCA_036321105.1 Dracaena cambodiana | reverse complement strand
TTTTTGACAAAGGGAACTCTTTGATTTTGTGATGAATTCCTGTTCTATTGTTAAGGCCCCCCATGACTGCATCAATATTGAGGTTTTGTGTTATGTGTTATAATAATTGCACAGACTTGCAAACACTTATTGAGGCAGGTAGACAATCTTCAGATTGTTGCTTCCCGTTCGCACTATAGCATTAGAATTCCATGCAAGTGTTAGTGTTGCACGAACGTTAGCATGCAATAATCTTTGAGCCATACATGTTCGTGAAGATAATGGATGTTGTATCCCACATTGTTTGAACCAGTAAGCACTAAGTAGCACCCCACTGTTCATAGGTTCTGCTTTATATAATCAGATCTACAGTTCTTCATGGCATTCACCTTCCTGAAATTACTCATCTTGGTATTCACTGAATTCAATATATCTCAACATTCCGTGCTTCAAACCATGCAGTATGCATCCCAAGATAATTCTGTATGGAATGACTGAGATTAATCAATTTGGGAATGAGATTGTGAGAAATGCCTTGCTTAAAGACTAGCAGTAGCACATCATGTGACGAGCAGCTTAAGTGGCACGGCATCAGCATTATTAAACTTGACCATATGTTCATTATGATTGTTCGCGGACTTATAATGGGGGGACTTATCACTATTGACCAATCAATGTTTTTATGTTTACTTATTAACACCATTTGCATTGCTAATAGGATTTTTTTTTATATACCCTTGATACCGTATGTGCTTCATCGAAGATTTATGTTCTAGACAATTTCTATGATCATGTTGTGGGTTTAATTCTCATATACTGATTACTTAGCTGGTTACTGAGTCTCTAATATTAGGTAATTGTTGTACGTAGAATGTAAAATATATTATATTTTTGATAGTAGAATCAAGTTTTATTTTAAGATAGACTTCGGTCCTTTTGGAAGGATTTAGAGTCAAATTCTTCCCACTGAAATTTGAGGATGGGATATCATTATTATGGACCACTCCATTGAAGTTGATCTGCATCATTTCAGGTGGTAAAAAACAAAATGGTTAATTTTTCTTAAAATAAATTTAATTATGCATCAAGAGGCACTAAATAGATGGTCAAAAATAGCATTTTGCTTCGTACAAATTTTTATTGGGTTTTAAACATTCTGCACCACTAAACTAACCAACTCGCTATGTACGACTTTTCATTTTGTATGTACTTAATGCATGCCAAATTTTTTTATTTTTTATTTTTTATTTTTATTTTTGATCATTTCAAATGATATAGATCCACTGTAGTGGAGTTGGATCATGATAATGAATGTCGCCTCATCGAATTTCAATGGAAAGAATTTTGACTCCAAATCTTTACAGAGGGATCCAAGTCTACCTAAGTTTCACTATAAATATGAAGTATAAATAAGTATTTTATGAACCCATAGATTAATGCTATATTGATTAGGTTATTCATAAGAACATGATTTAAACAATGAACAAGATTTGCCTTCTGTCAGAAATTTCTGGCTTCACCGTTGGGCCATATCAAATGTATTTACTATCTAGCACCTTAGTACATGACGGAGCATGCACTTCTTGCATTCATCACAACAACAGATTCAATGAAATGTCTATTGAATGTAAATATGGTGTCAATATACAGATGAGAACCCAGTGACATGGAATCTCAAATAGTTCTGAAGAGGCTTGATGGTTACGATATGATTGCAAATGAAAGTTCAGCTCTGTATTCTGTGTTCTTGGTTTAATTGTTCTTATACCTTTCTAAAGGTTGTCGATGATGCAAGTTTCAGACCCAAGAAGAAAGCAAAAGGTGGAGTTCTTGTTCGGATGTATGGATGCTATGAGTAGTGAGTTGATCTGCCCAATTTTTTGTTGTTTCCTAGAGTGTTATTTCTCTCTCAAATAAATTGTCGATGGTTTCATCCCTTTTGCAGTTTGCATGTGGACCCTGCAAAATACAGTAATGAGTTTGAGAATGTATATTCGTGGGACACCTCCTTGTTGTACTCTTTTTTCAATTCTATGACTTGAGTTTCATTTTTTATCAACTAATTCCTACTATGCTTTACAGATTCTCAAGCAAAAGAATCTTAGTGTGAGAGAGGCATTTCTGAAATCTATGGATGAGGTACTAGTAGTCTTATGATAACAAGAGTTCTTTTGTATCCCAAATTGTACATTGTATTGGACACCATGTTCATGTTTCTCCCACATTTTTCAACTGAATGCTTATAGGAACTTTCTCGGGTGAGATCTGGTGGCAAGTTTAAGGGAAAAGTCTCTAAATCAAGAGGTTAGATGATTTTATTCATTTGTCTAAAAAATTCTCATTTAGTATTTGGTACTATCATTATGATGTGCAAACCACAACTAGTAGTCTTGAGATAACAAGAGTTCTGTTGTATCCTATTGAATACATTGTATTGGACTCTTTTGTCATGTTTCTCCCACATTTATCAACTGAATGAATATAGGAACTTTTGCAGGTGAGATCTGGTGACAGGTCTAACTCTTGTTGTATTTGGGTACTATCATATGTATGTGGTAACCAGCACACATGCACAAAAACACACACACCAGTTCCACTTTTTTTAGAGAATACCGTGGGTTAACTACCCTCCCGTTTCATTAATAAGATACAATGAAACTAGTAGTTCATATTACATATTACATATATGCCTCCCCTATATGGAAAGCTAAAACTAATAAATAAAGTTAAGACTATAAATCAAAGTATTACATGACTAATCCTTTCTAAATATAAGCCTCTGCCATATAGCCCGCTTGAATTCTTCTATCTAGCCTCCTCTTGTTGGCTCCTAGCCCTCCGCCTGGCTATGTTTTCCCTCCTCCTCTTTGATGTGTAGCTCTAATCTCCTCGTCTCCCGGTGTCCCGCCATTGCTGATGCTGCATTGTTTTGTGTAGGGTTGAGCGAACCTGGCTATAAGAGTATATGATGGTGAATTTTCATGACTATAAAGAATACATTACTATTTTTATCATTAAAAATTCTTTCATTTCTTTCTAACCATATATACCATATGCATGTTGGTACCAATTCATGTTTTTTATAGTATATAGTTATTACTCTTTTTATTATTAAGTCTGATGCCTTCCCAATTTCATTCATATTGTTATATTTTCTTACTATAAAGGCTCCCAAGTCGTGTGTCAACTCCCATAATTTTGCAGCATATGTACATGTTATGAATAGATGTTCTACCGTCTCCTCCTTATGTCTACACATGGCACATAAGCCTGGCCCCATTCAACCTTTTTTTGTATATTATCCCATGTTAATGTGAGTATTCATCTATATTCAGGCTCGATGCTGTATTCAAATTTTATTGTCTGGACAAGCAAAGACAAATCTTGAAACATGTTTCCATTTGACTCTTGTGCTTTCATCGTGCCTCTTTTGTCATCTTATCTCTTTCTCTTGACCTGTGGCTGTGAAAAGCCCTGAAGGAAAACTAGCAGTTGCATGAATGATCTGCATAACCGTAGAAGTAGGCCTACCTACCCTGCCAATGCCCTCTTGCTCATAGCTGACGGATGTCTTGGCTTGAGAATTGCAACTAGCATGTGTAGGTTGCCATCTGTTGGTACTCGGTGGCTAGTTGTAGAGTCTGGACTTGAAGGGTATTTTTGTTTTAGGATTAGCTGATCGTACTTTTACGGTTGGGTTGAATGATGATGTCAGCATATAGGAAAAATCAATTATGCTCCACTGAAGGTGAAATTTTGCAATCTATTGATTTGTTGATGCAATAGAATGAAAGAGTTTTCCCATTATAGTTGGAAAAATGAAGCCTGGAAAATTAGAGCAAGTCATAAAAGCTGGGATACACCAACAGTAGCATTATTCCTGCCCTCGTTGAGGTTCTGGATTCAACTCCTCTAGTTGACATTTGGTGGACACCCCCCTGGAAAATGATCGAGAGATAAGTAGTTGGGTGTATGGCAAGTGTCACTATGTGTCGATAGTAAAACCTCTTAGCGTGAGCAAAAGGTCATGGATTCAAACCCCAGTTGCAACTACTAAAAGGGAGGATTGGTAATAGGGTTGCCTATGGCCTTTATTCAAAAAAAAAAAAAAAAAAAAAAAAAGAAGAATGTATTGGATGCATGCGTGCGTGCGTGCATGCATGCATGACTAGCAAAAAAAAAAAAGTGAAAAATTAGAGCAACCTTTATTTCCCATAGAATGAAAATCAACGCTAATGTACTTGTGACAAGAAGACATGGGGTTGTCATGTAATGACCCGAGCGACACACATGCACGAATTGAGAGAGTGAGACAACGAGAACCAGCCAGTAACAAGCACGCGCACACACGGGTAAATGGGTCACTGATGTTTCCGAGTGGGCGAAAGAGGAACATTCTCCCTTTTTAGGTTAATTATGTGTTTTATATTAAAGGCCACTAAATTGGATTGAGCTTGGTGATTCTGTGTCTCAACAACTTAATGATTGTTTTGCTTTATTTCTTTACCTGCAGAAAAGGATGCAATTAAGGACAAGAAACGGAAGCAAGATGAGATAGACAGAGCTGAGGTAGATGATAAACCTCTAGGCAGTCCTTTTTGTTTTTGCCGATATTTTGTGAATTTTATGTACCTATAACTTTTTGGGCATATTGTGAACTACTTAGCAACTGCCATTTATATAATCTTGTTTTTTCAGCTGGGTTTTTCTTCAGGTGAAGCTGAGGAAGTGGGTGCATTGGAGAAAAAGAAAGAAGAATCAAGGGTTAAAGCTGCGAGAGTTAAAAAATTGAAGGAAAATGCGAGAACAAATCTGCAGTTATATGCGGCAAGGACTAGGAGTGGAGCTTCTAAAGATCAAGGCACGGAACAGGAAGGGGCACGAGGACCGAAGATCAAAAGAAAGGCAGGCCCTGTAGTTGCTTCAAATATTACCAAGAAAAAGGGCATCAAGGAGAAGATAGATGGAAAGCAGAAATTGGCAGTGAAAGCTTTAGAGGGAGATTATGAAAGTAAGGCAAATGTGACTGAGAAGGCAAAAGTGGGCACTACAAAAGGAAAAAATTCGAAGCAGGAAGATGTCAGGGAGCTCACCCGAGCAAAGAACCCTGCCACGGTGAGTCGACCTCTCTCCTTAGGATATCTCTACCTTTGTCCATTGTCTTTTCTGATTCGAATCCTCTGATGCTGCTGTTATTTTGATCATTCCTATAGACCATGAACCATGCAGCAGAGGAGTCCAACTTGAATAAAAGTGAACGACGTACGAGAGTGATGCAGAGCCTAGGCCTGATTGCTCCAGTGGGATCTCCATTTCGGCGAAATGGGTTTGTTTTACAATCTTCACTTCAATAATTTTAAATTAAATGCTTTCGATCCCAAGGGCATAGATGATGATCAGTGTGAAAAACTGTCTAGCTGCTTCTTACTTAATGCTTGATTTTGTTCTAGTTGCATTGAAATCTAAAATAGGTTCGACCTTTTTTGTTCTTTGGCCAACAGCTTACGTGGTTAGCCTACATGATACTTAACCGATGACTTTAAGATAGTTGCGCGGTGGTGGTAAAAAATGTTTAATCGAACAAGTGCACAGTCTATATTGGTTTGATTCCTGAATGGGAAAGTTGCATGTGGAATTGGAATGAAAATTTGGCTCATCCAACACATTAATGAGAGAATTTTCTTGCCGGGGCAGAACTTTCATGCCCTTGTTATGCTGGAAAAGTTTGATACTAGTTCATTGATTTAGGTTCTGCATTTTTGAAAGATGATATGATTGCCTAATGATAAATCATCTACTGATAGCATATAGTAGGTAAAGAAGGTGGCTGCCTCAGGCTTCCCCGCATCATTGCCCACACTCTGATACTAAAAACTAATTTTTTATGCCCCAAACTTTCTCCTAATTGTATATTCTGTCACGCCCTGCCCCCATATATATAGTAAATGAGAATTAGCCACGGATTCCTCTTCCTGAAAAGACTAATTAAGATTACTTAATGAAATAATAATAAACTACTTGATGGAGATCAGGATTTAATTTGAAAATAGATTTGATTTGATCTGATTTGGATCTTATTAGGATTTGGATTTTATTAGGATATTTGATTAGATTAAGAGTTTGGATTTTATTAAAATTATGTTTGTTAGGGTTTCCCTATATATATGGGTTTGTATGAAGTATTGGAGAGATGAATAATATTTTAAAAATTTCTGGCGTGAATTTCGCTTGAGCAAATCTTTCCTCGTGGATTCGTGGAGAGTGGGCGTGAATTCGCCTAAGTGGATTCCCAAATCTTGTAAGTTCTTCCCTAATCTATTTTTTCTTCCCTAATTCCTCTAAAAAACCTTAATTCTTAAAACTCTAATCCTAATTTCGCCTCCGTCCTGCGTCAAATTTGGTATCAGAGCCTAGATTTTCTTCTCCATCACCATCTTCTTCCACATCTCTATTCTCTTTTATTTCAGTTTATTTTTTTATTTTGAAAAAAAACAGATCTGGAAAAAAAACAGATCTGAAAAAAAAAAATAGATCTGAAAAAAAAAACCTTCTTTTGTCC
This sequence comes from Dracaena cambodiana, assembly GCA_036321105.1. Taxonomy (NCBI): domain Eukaryota; kingdom Viridiplantae; phylum Streptophyta; class Magnoliopsida; order Asparagales; family Asparagaceae; genus Dracaena; species Dracaena cambodiana. Next base: position 5,205,962 of record JAYEPQ010000016.1, on the reverse strand, counting down.
TATTTTTTTCTCCCCCCAACCTATTTTTGTTTTCCAACTCAATCCAAACTCCCACCTGAACAACCTCTCCGTCAGACCAAATCCAACCCAAACTCCCCAAGTTTAGCCCCTCTTTTCATTCGGCTCCATCTCCTCTTCCACATCTTCTTCTTTTCCCTTATCCCCTTATCTGGATCCACCCCTCTCTCTTCTCCGGTGAATCCACTGCAATAATAGCTGCATAGTAAGCATAGCAGCACAGCAGCAAGCAGCAGTATCATCAGGAACTACGATATTAGCTGTAGAACTGCAGCAGCAGCAGTTTACTGCTGTTGGACAGTAGTAGGACAACAGCAACAACTGCAGAACAGCAATGGCAACAGCCAGAGAAGCAGAGCAGCAGACCGGTGCAGCAGTGAAGGAAAAAGTGGTAATTTGGAGCCCGTTTAGAGTCCAATTCGAGTCAGATTCGAAGCGTTGTTTTCCTGGATTTGTTTCCAACAATTGTGGCAGGATTTCAGGGCTCTTCAGCAGGCGAGCCAACTTCGGAAAACTCCAAGGGGCCACTACAAGTGCACGAAGTTCTTCGGTATTTAGGTAATCTCTAAACTAACCCATTTTTTTCAGCAAAATTTTGCAATTATTTTGTGAAATTCTGCATAAGATTGTTAGTTGGAATTACTAATAATTATATGCTAACTCATTACTTGCTGCATACACACATTTTAGGATCCATTTCCTTGCATTTTAGAAACTAAACCTTAGAAAATTTTATTTGATCATATAGTGCACGCATATAGAATTTGACTGAGTTTAGGAAATTGCATTGCATACGCTTGTTTTGTATGCTTCTTCGTAACGGTAAAATGACCACCCCAAGTTCTAGTAATGTGGATGAAAAGTTAGAAATCATGATGAAACAATTAAAAACTATCACTGAACAAATGGAACAGTTTAAAATTGTTAATAAATGACTGGATGCACTAGAACAACAAATGGAAGAATAAAATAATCAAATTTATAAGAATGAATATAACGAAAAGAATTATAATCAGTATAGAGGACCAAGAGATCGAAATGAAAGGAATAGAGATGAGAGTGTCCCTACAACTAGACGTGTTGAAGATGACATCACACGTAAGATAAAAGTTGAAGCTCCTACATTCGACGACACTCACGACCCTAAAGTTTTTAGTGATTGGCTCGCAGACATGGATTACTATTTCGATTGGTATGACATGCTTGAAAAGCGTAAAATACGATTTGCTCGGATGCGACTGACAGGACCTGTTAGGATATATTGGATATCGGTAGAAAGAGAATGTGACAGATATCTGGATGTGATAGAGACTTGGAATGAAATGAAAGTTAGATTTAAAGAGAAGTATTTTCCAGTGACATTTAGGAGTCACCTTTTAGATAGGTTACACAGTCTTCGCCAGGGAAGCATGACGGTTCAAGAGTACATGATTCAATTTGATGAATTGACACTTCGGTGTGATTTGCGAGAGGACCGACACCAGGCGATATCTAGATTTCGTTTCTGGACTACACACAGACATATAACGAGCTATGCATATCCATTCTCGAAATATAAGTTTCCTTGCTCAAGCTTGTCAATTAGCAGAAAATATAGAACACTCTCAAATTTTCTACTGACCGCAAGTTTACTCCTAGAGCCGGGGAGCAGTCCAGACGTCCTTCTGAAGATAACAAGAGACCTAACACCCAATTCAACAAAAACTTTAAGGGTAAAGCCGTAATGGGTGAGTCATCTAAATAGGGCACGAAAGGCATAGAGTGTTTTAGGTGTCACGAGTATGGCCACAAAACTTCACAGTGTCCCACTAGAGCTTTACTTGTAGAAGGAGAACATAATGGTAATGATGATGATCTTGAGGAAGAAGTATATGAACCAGTAGGAAATGCTAGTGAGTCAGACGAGAAATAGTCATTTCAAATATACGCTTAGGCGTCGTTAGGTGTCTTTACACTAAAATGAAAGATGAAAATTGGCGTAAATCTAGCGTTTTCACCGCGTACATCACACACGGAGGAAAGAGTTATCGAGTGATGATTGACGGGGGTAGTTGTGTGAATATAATCTCAAGAACAGCTGTTGACAAAATGGGCCTCAAAGCTGAACCCCATCCACAACCATACAACGTAACATGGGTAGATAAAACTGCTCAATTTATTACCCAGCATTGTCTAGTGCCTATCCAGATATCAAGCTATCAGGACCAGGTTTAGTGTGATGTGTTAGATATGACCACCGCATATATCTTGCTTGGTAGGCCATGCTTGTATTACTTAGATGTGACGAGTTTTGGCAAGTCAAACACATATACATTCAAATTTAATGGAAAGAAAATTGTTTTGAAACCCGCGCCACCTAAGTTTAGTGATGAGAGCCCAAAGAGCGAAAAAGTCACAGGCCATATACATAAAAAGTCTCTTCACTTAGTATGTCGATCACAGTTCCTCAAGGAGAGTCTAGAGGAGGGACTAGTGTATGCGGTAATTGCTTTAGGAGAGTCTTTTAGTCCACCTGTCATTTACCACTCTAAGATTCATCAGATTCTCACTGATTTTCGAGATATCATACCCGATGAGTTACCTGATGAACTTCCTCCCCTTCAAGACATTCAGCATGCCATTGATTTCGTGTCAGTGTCCAGCTCGTCTAATTTACCTCATTATAGGATGAATCTTGTTGAGCACGTTGAACTGAGAAGATAGGTCGATGAGTTATTGCGGAAAGGCTTTATTAGAGAGAGTTTGAGTCCTTGTGTTGTTCCCGCTCTACTCACACCTAAAAAGGACGGTAGCTGGAGGATGTGTGTTGACAGTCGCGTCATCAACAAAATTACCGTCAAGTATAGGTTTTCCATTTCTAGACTTGATGATTTATTAGATATGATGGCTGGCTCTCAAATCTTTTCGAAGATAGATCTTCGAAGCGGATATCATCATATTCGTATCCGTGAAGGTGATAAATGTAAATCTGCCTTTAAAATTAAGGACTGATTGTATGAATGGCTGGTCATGCCTTTTGGTTTATCTAACGCACCCAGCATATTTATGAGAGTTATGACCCAGATATTACATCTTTTCTTAGGCAAGTTCGTTGTTGTTTATTTTGATGACATTCTCGTCTTTAGTCAAACCCAAGAAGAGCATCTTTCTCATTTGACACAGGTTCTAGAGACTCTCCGTAACGAGAAACTGTTTGTCAATTTGAAGAAATGTGCGTTCTTAGCTTCCTCTGTTCACTTTCTTGGATTTATCGTCTCTAAAGACGGAGTAGCAGCAGACCCTGACAAAGTTAAGGCCATAAGATAATGATCTACTCCTCGTACGATCCATGAAGTTAGGAGCTTCCATAGTCTGGCCACATTTTATAGGAGGTTTGTTAGGGGATTTAGTACCATTATGGCTCCGATCACTGATTGTCTTAAGAAAGGGGAGTTTCAATGGACTAAATCTGCTACTCATAATTTCGAGGAGATTAAGGAGAAGTTGACTACTGCGCCGGCCCTTCATCTTTCAGATTTCTCGAAGGTTTTTGAGGTAGCATGTGACGCATCAGGCGTAGGTATAGGAGGCGTTTTGAGCCAAGAAAATCATCCTATCGCCTTAGCGAAAAATTGAATGAGACGAAACAGCGCTATGATGTTTATGATAGAGAGTTTTATGCAGTAGTGCAATGTTTGCATCATTGGCGTCACTATTTGCTACCAAAAGAGTTCGTTCTATACTAAGACCATCAAGCTCTACGCTATATCAATTCCCAAAAGAGAGTAGGGTATCGACACATCAATTGGCTTGAGTTTTTTCAGGAGTACAATTTTGTACTCAAACACTGTGCCGGAATTGAAAATAAATCCGCTGATGCATTAAGTAGGAAGCTTTGCACTTTACAGACGATGAGTGCAAAAGTTATCGGATTTGAGCAAATCATTCAAGACTATCCTACTTGTCAGGAGTTTGGTCACATCTATTCATCTATGATACAGAATCTTCCTACTATAGTAGATGCCTTCACTATTGTTAATGGTTTTTTATTTCGAGATACCCGTCTATGTATTCCCAATACTTCGTCGCGCGATCATCTGATTTGGGAAATGCATGCGGGAGGGATCGCTAGTCATTTCAATCGAGATAAAACTATCATTTTATAGAGGACCGATTTTATTGGCCAAGTATTAAACGTGATGTTGCGTGAGTTGCGTCGCATTGTCGAGTTTGTCAGATAGCTAAGGGTAGGAAGCAGAATACAGGATTCTACATACCATTACCCATACCCTTTGCACCTTGGGAGCATCTTAGCATGGATTTTATTTTAGGACTCCCTCGCACATTTAGAAAACATGAATATTAGTTGTGGTGGATAGATTTTTCAAAATAGCACATTTTATCCCTTGCCACAAGACTTCGGATGTCTCACATGTTGCACACTTGTTCTGTAAAGAAGTAGTCCGTTTGCATGGCCTTTCTAAATCAATTGTTTCTGACAGAGATGTTCGGTTCACAAGTCATTTTTGGCGAACTCTTTAGAAGAAAATGGGTACCACACTTAAATTCTCCACTGCTTATCATCCACAGACAGATGGTCAGACAGAAGTTATCAATCGTAGCTTAGGTGACTTGCTTCGATGTTTAGTGGGCGATCATTTAACCACGTGGGATCTTGTTTTGCCTATAGCAGAGTTTGCATATAATAGTTTAGTCAATAGGTCTACTGGGATGAGTCCATTTGAGATAGTTACAGGTTATAAACCTAAAAAAACTATAGACCTTCTTCCCCTCCCCATAGGTGATAGGCCTAGTGCCTCAGCCGAGTTTTTTGCACAGCATTTGCATGATCATATTCGTCGGCAAATAGCAATTAGTAATAATAACTACAAGTCTGCAGCAGACTCGCATAAAAGATTGCAGGAATTTGCAGTTGATGATGAGGTGATGGTTAGAGTGCGTCCAGAGAGGTTTCCTACAGGAACCTTGAAGAAACTTCATACTCGACGTATGAGTCCTTACCGAGTTCTAAAGATGATTGGTTCTAATGCTTATGAGCTTGCGATCCCCCGCAATCTCGGGATCAATCCAGTTTTCAACGTCGAAAACCTGACTCCATACCGTGCTCCATTTGATTATTCAGCTGTTATTTCGGATTTACCATTATTAGCTTCGCCAGGACATCGGCATTTTCCCATCCGTACACCGCCTCCTCCTGCTCCACAGAAGTATCATATAGATCAAATTGAAGACATTTTGGATGATGAGATTGTTTCGACTGCTGATGGTGAATATCAACGTTATTTGGTGCGCTGGCGTGGACGTCCAGACTCAGATTGCACTTGGTTGCGCATCGAAGAAGTCCAGCAGCTCGATCCGGATTTGCTCGATAATTATCATCTTCGTCATTCACCGGAGATTCATGTTTTGAAGCCGGGGAGAATTGATGGAGATCAGGATTTAATTTGGAAATAGATTTGATTTGATTTGGATCTTATTAGGATTTGGATTTTATTAAGATATTTGATTAGATTAGGAGTTTGGATTCTATTAAGATTCTGTTTGTTAGGGTTTACTTATATATATGGATTTGTATGAAGTATTGGAGAGATGAATAATATTTTGAAAATTTCTTGAGAAATTTCTGGTGTTGATTTCGCTTGAGCAAATCTTTCCTCATGAATTCGTGGAGAGTGGGCGTGGATTCGCATGGGTGGATTTCCAAATCTTATAAGTTTTTCCCTAATCTATTTTTTCTTCCCCAATTCCTCTAAAAAACCCTAATTCTCAAAACTCTAACCCTAATTTCGCCTCCGTTTTTCGTCACTACTCTAGCTCTTGTCGCATATCCAATGTGGGACTATTGTTTTGGGATCTGACATTCTCATCAAAGAGGCATAGAGGTGTCCCGCACTTCTGTGTGGCACCCCCTTTAAGGATCTGACGTCCTCATCAGATGGGTACAGAGGTGTCTCCCACTTCTATGCGACACTTTATTCTATATAGCACTTAGTACTACACATATTCGACTAGTGTCTGGCTCTGTTATTACTTAAATCCTGTCATGCCCCACCCAATATACGATAAATGAGCACGTATAAGTACCGGCAACATATTCGGTTTGAATATACTAAAGTTTTTAGCAGGATAATAAGAGTTAAAATAGTTTATAATTAGCCATGGATTGCTCTTCTAAAAAAGCTAGCTACGATTACTTAATAGCTTCATTAGAATGATTATAAACTACTCTAGCTTGTCTCACATCTGATTTGGAACTATTGAGCTATGATATTACATATTCCAATACTTTTTCCTTGTTTTTTTTGTATATCTCAGTACATGAGTACATATACAGGAAATTTTAAATGTAGCCTTCTAATTTCTAAGTACCCTCTCTTACTAAGCATTTCCATAAAATTTAAAACTATATATTTTTTCTAAGTACATCTTTTATATTCTTAGTAAAATACTTCAAAAAATTTTAATCACCCTTGTCCTTTTTCTCCCTAATTTCTAAATGTCCTTCTCTCCCAATCTTCTCATATCTAAGAAATTCTAATTTGTTAAAATACTTCAAAAAATTTTAATCAACTTTTAAATAAAAGATAAAACATTGAGGCAAGAAGGAATTTTTTTTATAAATTATTTTATTTATTATTCAAATCTCTCTCTCTCTTTTTTTTTTTTTTCCAAAAGTTAAATTGTGTTTAAAAATCTTAAATATACTTCTGTTATATTTTCGATCATGAGGATCTTTCCTTAGAATGTTTTGAATTTCGTTCCAATTTAAAGATTTATTTTATAGATTTTTATAGAGATTTAGAGAAATTTATTATTTAAGTTTTGAGGAAATTATTAGGATTTCGAGAGATTTGAAGAGAAAAGAAAGGAAGAAGATGAGGAGAAACGCTCCTAAATATATAACACATACTTGTAGTGAAAGCAAATTTTCCAAACCTGTAGGGAAATTCTAAATGGGCACACTTGACTTTGTGAGCACTACACCCTAAGTTGTAACACCCTAAGTTGTAAATAATTACAAATTTGACATATTTTTTTGGACAGAATTACCCTTCACTCTATTCTCTTCTTCCCCGTACAATCTCTCTCTCTCTCTCTCTCTCTCTCTCTCTCTAAGTAACCCTTAAATTTCCAAACTTTTGTACTTCTGAACCCTAGAACACCTCCTTTCTCCACAATTCTGAATCCATTCATTATATGAATTCATTAAAATATTTTCTATTGTAAATTAATTTGTATAATTCATTAATAAAAAGTGTTTAACACATTAAAAATACCATAAGGGGCCAAAAAAAAAAAAAAATCTGTGTCTAATCTAATTTTAAATTAGTGCTTAATTTTTTTTCTATTACTTGAAAATCTTAAGGAACATTCTATAAATCAAATGAAAGAGAAATTAGAATTGAAAAAAATTATATTGAACCTTCCTTCAAAGGGGAGATGATAGGAAAGTAGGGTAGGACTTGAGAGGGTCAATATGTGAAGAATGGGGTGCTTAAGAAGCAAAATTCTCTTTTTTAAAAGAGAAGTTGTTCTCACTAAGTTAAGTGGTGTGCTGAATTAGAATTTCCCATGTCTGTATAATATTTTTTTGTTGAAATTACCATTATGCCCTTTGTTTGCATTTAATCCTCATCCACCTCTCTCTCACCTCCTCTACAATGTCTCTACAACTAAAGGAAATAGAATGATTCACAAAGGGTATGTTTGTTTGCATGGAATTAGAAGGGAAGTAGTGGAAGTGTTTGTTTAGCCATGAAGTAAATAGAAAGTTACTTTTTAAAAACTGATGTGGCTCATACGTGGCACTCTACTTTCAAATTTTTTTTCATTATACTTTTGGCTTAGAAGAGCTCTAAAAAGTAGAAGATTCAGACAAAAAATTAATTTTTTATTTGCATATCATGATTACCATTCAAAAATTATATTTTTATATATAAAAACTAATAAAGTAATATAATTATTATTTATTTAATCAATTAAATAATATTAGTTTCACTTCCTATTACACTCTCCTCTTTCGAAAATTAGTAAACAAACATATGAAGAAATCTCTTCTTCTACTTCAATTTGAAAAGTTACTTCTTAATTTCTCCATTCACTTCTTGTACTTCCATGATCAAACACACCCTAAATCTCCACAAGATTAGTTAATTGTACCATCGACAATGCAATGCTTTGCCTTCTCCTCCTCCTTCCCGCTGGAAAGAGGATTCTTCTCCATCACAGAACTCCAAAAATTCAGATATGTTTGACAATCTTTTTGAGTATTTTTCTACAAATTTTCAATTAGAATATTTTTACACCCATTATTTTTGGTATATAATGTATGTATGGAATCAGAGGTTTCAACTAAATTCATTATTGTACAATGGCCAAAAGTTCAATATATGTGATTTACTCAATTTTCAGTTGTTGTTTGTGAATTCGAATGTCATTTAATCACTAAATTATTACAATTTTCCTTCTGATTAAACTACATATTGTACACTAAGTGTAGGTGATTGTGGATAGAGAACACTTGGGAGAGGCAATCACTTTTTTAGGGGATTTTTTTGCTTTTCTTATTTTTATTTTCTTGCTTACTCATTCAAGTTCTTGGAATAAAATTACTTGAGGTAGGCTAAATGAATTAATAAATAATTATCTTGAATCAATAACATGAATGATCATTCTCTACTCATTCATATCGAGCTATATATCTTTGTTTAGGCATTTAGGCTTTAGCACCCATATATTTTCATATCCTCTTCATCTATATTTTCTTTAGTCGTCCATTCATTCATTCATTCATCTATTTAAATAATATTATATATGATGAGCTGCCATAATTTCCAATATTTAACTTTTTTTTTTCTTGCAGAATGTGGGATACCATTATCAAGTAATGAATTGGACATATATATCTTTTATGGATTGTTCAAATTGCTCTTGGTTTCTCCTGAGAAATTTCTCCTCATCATATATGCAATATTTGATACCTGTTTGATACATTAGGTAAAAATATCACCCAATTTATTAGTAGTGTACTACTTCACATCTATGTATAAGGATGCTCGAGAGGTGAGTCTTCCTCCTCGGGTACCACAGTAACGGCTGCGGCTGCTGGATTTAGAGTGTGATAATCTCAGGGGTCAGAATCCAAACAAGAATACAAATCCAAGCTCGTACAATGTTATACAAACTATATAGAAATGTATGTGTGCCATGCTAGTGGAAACAATATAAAAGATATACGTATATGAATCATGAAGTACGAGGCTTTCACAACAATTTCCTCAGTGATAAGCACCATATATACCCTGGTCCTCTCCCTAATTTGCCAACATCTTCACAACCTAAGACACAACCCAGTAGTGATCCACCTGCTATTGTACATGCTATTGAATAGCAAGAAAAAGTCATTGTTGATCCGCTAGAAGAATTTGGCAACCTCGTGTAAACACTCTGTGGCACGACGACAACTCAGAATGCGAGGATAACCATCAACTCCATGTCAATTCATCCGAAGGCGAGGTTAAACCTTGTGTAACAGGATCTTAATGCTAGGTTGATCTCCAGCCCTACGTGGGACTACAGAAACACGAAGTTAAACCTTGCGTAAAGACTTCGAAACACGGACTGATTCTAAATTCCATGTGGAATATATATATATATATATATATATATATATATATATATATATATATATATATATATATATATATATAAGCATTGGCCTATTTATTTCACTTTTCTGTAAGTATTGGTCCTTACTAGATGATATTTTTTTTTTTTTGCCTAAAGTTCTGCACCTTTGGTGTATTAGTGCCCAAATTGCATTTTGGCTGGGGACAGTGAGTAAGGTCCATGCAAGGTCCTAGAAATTCCATGAAATTTTGAAATTTCATTTTGGCTGAGGGTAGAGAGTAAAGTACATGCAAGATCTTGGAAATTCCATTGAAAATTTTAAGTGACATTATGTTCTCGCTTGTTTCTCTACCATTACGGACTATATTCACATTTTGGCACTACAACATATCTCTCAACTTTGTCACGGTATCAGAAGGTTCCATGTTGAAAATAATGCATTATGAAACCCGTTATATTGCGTTACGTAACCTAACGGAATTTCAACGCTACGTAATAACTGAAAATAACTCAGTGCACCATAACAGTAAGATTTTTATGTTATTTTACGTTATATTACATAACGTTACATTAAATTACATTATGTTATGTTATTACTATTATTTTTTTTTAGTAATATCTACATTTTTGTTAATTATTATTTTGATTATTAGTGAATTACTAAAACTTTGTTACTTGATTTGACTTGTTCGATTGCTTATGGAATTACTAACTTGCTAACAATTTTTTTTCCTATTTGCTTATTGTAATTCTTATCCGATTGCTGAAACATCATACTTGTTAATTCAATTGAATTTTAACTAAATTGAAAAATTACAAATAAGATAAGTTGAACATTTGAAAATATAAATTACAATAATGATAATAACTGGAATTGAAATAAAAAATTATAATTTTTTTTTATTTAGAGATGACTGGAATTACAGTTGTAGACTTAATATAATTTATGAAGATAAATATGAAAATTATTGTAAAATTTAATATAAAATTAGAATAGATTATGTATTACAAAATGATTATATATTCTTTTTATAATTTTTATTTTATTTTTCAATTTATAAAGATTATTTTATATAGTTTTATATTTATTTTGATAAAATAAATAGAATATTGTGTAACCTACATTATCCGTTACATTATATGCGATATAACCTAACAGAGACAAAACGTTACATTATCGTTATCGCTATTTTAAACATTGGTTCCTAGAAGTAAAACATTTAAGATGCATATGTGATAACGACTTAATTTAATTTCCTTGAAGTAAAACACTTTCAAAATTGTCAATCGTAGTGACGATAAAATCTTAGGGTTGCAAATAATACATGAGATGCATATGTAGGAGAGATATTAAGTTCGTGTAAGAGAGTAGTTTGACTTGTAAAAATATTGTTGTCATACATATCTTTCGCAAGAGGCCATTATAAAGATGCTTGTCAAATTGGATCCTAACTACCTAATGCGTGAATCAAGGTATCCTATGTATTCTTTAAAACTAGTTATTATGTCATCATATTCGATTTATGATTCCAAGGCTTTCCATATGTGCATGTTGATTAGCGTAACAATACATTTACACTAGTATTTTAATCTAATCAATTTATATGTTTATATAAGTTGTCATGGGTATGGCTACCATATATGGATATCATAGACGTTTTTGGTGCTGATTTTGATGTACTGACAGCTGATTTTGGCGTTAAGATATGATTCACAAATCCACGCACTTGGTATTTTTTACCCATCATCTATGCTCCAAGAGTCTCACTAAGCTTCGACTTCCCTGCATTCATATGCTGGAGAGACAAATTAACTTTATTCAATTCAATCTTATGAGTGCTTATACAGTTTTCTAACTTCTTGCTGGAATCAAGAAGATCTTTATTTTTCTTTAAAACTAAATTTCTATCGCTCACCAGCATCTTCTTATTTCCTCCATAAATGCGATCGTGGACATGATATTCAACTTTTAACCTAAAGCTTCTCATTTCTTTTATTTTCCAATGCCAATTTGGATTCTGCTCATAGATTTTACTGTTTCTTGATTCTTCATCAGTTTTTTTTTTAATCTTCTTTGTGAACTTCACATTTTGTTTCTTCAAAATAAGTGATACTTCAAATAGTTTATCGTATCGTAAGTTTCCCCATCGATATCCTGATTTTTCTAACATATACTCAAAAGAAAAATTAGCTGATATAATAGAAGTTGTAATAAAATTGTTTGAATCATCATTAAATCTCTCATCATAAAAATCGTCTGAGTCATCCTATGTAGCCTACATAGCTTTATCCTTATTCTTTTTTCAGTTGGCACACTCATGAGCATAATGCCTATATTCAGAACATCATAATACTGAACTCCAGTTGGCTTTCTGATCAGGGTTGTTTTTACTACTTTTAATTTCAACTTTGTTGGTTTGAGTTTTATTTTTGTGAACAGACTTTTTCTTGTTAGAGATGGTTAAATCATTAGCCTTTTTTTTATTTTAAAGAAATGCTTCTTTTAACGTTTGATAAAGTTTGCATGGTCAATTTCATAATCAATATCTATTTAAATACTTTTAGTTTTGTTATTCATAGTTTTGTTATTCAATGCAGTGCCCATAAACTTCTTTTTCTTGTGGTGATTTATCTTATAAGTTTGTAGATTCTCCAAATTTATTATATCAACTTCTTTACTTTCTTCTATGGCGGTGACTATTCGTTGAAATCTTTCCTGAATTTGGTTGAAATCTTTCTAGTGGAGATCTAAAAATTTTGCTGAAGACTTTATAGTTAGACTTTTTTTATTCTAGATTAAACAATTTGTTAACTATATCATTTAGTTTACTGTAGTCATAGAAGGACTCATTATCTTCCATAATTACATTTTCGAAGTTTTTTGTCAATTTTTGGATCTTAGACACTTTAATAGTTGTTAGTTTATCATATGTGGTTTTTAATATGTCTCACATTTCTCTCGCACTCTTACAACTACTTATTCTTCAAAACTCAATTGCATTCGCCTATTGAAAGCTGCATATAGTTTTGAATTTGAGTATGTTTTTTTTAGTAGGTATCTAATCATTTTCTGACTTTAATTTCTTATCTTTACCTAGTAGGGATTCCCAATCATTACAAATTGATGACCGTTCTTTCATACCTAAAGACACTATGAATACTGTCATTTTAACTTTCCAATAGAAAAAATTATGTTCTTCTAACAATGGTAGCCTATAAGCAGATTGTCCTTCTCTATGTATCTTCATTGAACTAACTAGATCTTATTCAGAATAGAGTACAACCTGCTCTGATATCAATTGAAAAAGTAAATAAATATAGAGTACAACCTATTATATATGAGTTGTTTGATGGATATCTCAAGACTTTATAGTTTGACATTTTTTTATTCCAGGTTAAACGATTTGTTAACTATATCATTTAGTTTATTGCATTCAAGGACTCATTATCTTCCATAATTGCGTTTTCAAAGTTTTTTGTCAATTTTTGGATCTTAGACATTTTAATAGTTGTTGGTTTACCATCAATAGTTTTTAATATGTCTGAACATTTCTCTCGCACTCTCACAGTTAATTATTCTTCTAAACTCAGTTGGATTCACCTATTGACGATTGCATATAGTTTTGAAGTTTATTGAGTAAGGTTTTTTTAGCAGGCATCTAATCCTTTTTTGACTTTAATTTCTTATCTTTACCTACTAGGGATTCCCAATTATTACAAATTGATGATCGTGCTTTCATAATTAAAGACACTATGAACACTGTCATTCTAACTTTCCAATAGGAAAAATTATGTTCTTCTAACAATGGTAGCCTATAAATAAATTGTCCTTTTCTAAGTATCTTCATTGAACTAACTAAATCTTATTCAGAATATAGTACAACCTGCTCTGATATCAACTGAAAAAGTAAATAAATGTAGAGTACAACCTACTATATATGGGTTGTTTGAATCAAAACACAATAAATATCTCACGCAATCAAATAAATTAACAAAGTTAATTTTTACCATGGAAAATCTAAATGAGTAAAACATACATAATATGTAGCACTATAATATAAAGTTAGTTATCCAAGATTTGACACACAGTCGCTAAACACATTACGACCGATCAAATAGTTTAGGATCTAACTCTTCTACTAGACAATTACAGAAAGAGTCATACACTCAAACTATTCAAAACACTATAATGACCACTCATTATGCTGATTTACAAAAGATTGAATTATAAAAGTTTACAAACGAGTATATATTACTATAGCCATATCATAAGAACTTGTTTATAGGTAGGAGATGTTGATAGGCGTTGATATCTACAAATCACGAGCATCCTTTTTCAATAAAAAATCCCTTTTAATTTCCTTGGGATTTTTGTTTGATCCAATTTTTGCTGGAGATAACAACATATAAATAGGATTCTACTTTCAAATAAACAATATTTCTATCTTTGAATTATATTCACTCATTTTTAATCCAACGGACACTTAGAATTGGTTACCAAATAAACAACGAATCCAAGTCTAAACAAACTCTAAAAACACTTTAAGACACGTACCTGTCAAGTTAGCCTAATGCCCAATCGATCGCGACCATGCTCCCCATCAATTAGCAACTGCCGTCAATGAGAAGCCAGTTTCCTACTCCAATACCTGTATAAACCCACCATCGATGGTGCCATCCCACCTTTGATGGGTGCCATCCCACCTTTGATGGCCAATCCATTTTTAAAACTTTATAACTTCGATTTTGAAGTTTGATTGAGTTGATTCAAGTGTTAGTGGAAAGATGACTCAAAAGTTATACTACTTCTCCTATAAAAAAAATTTCAAGTTAAGTCTCCATACAGTCAATCTTAGCATGAAGTTGATATTACGACATTATGTAACGTCTATTCTGTCCTATTTTGCACGATTATAACCTTCACTTTCATACTGTATTTAGCTGGTTTTAGTATCATTACGAAAGTCGTTTTGAGATGTATACTTTTGTAGTTGATATCTTCATAAAATTATCGCTGCACCTCCGTCAAATCAGTTGTTCAGTTTCACTTAAGAGTGCTTTAAAAGGCACCCATCAAATTGTCAAGGGCACCCATAGCTAAGGGCGCCCAGAAAATTTAGAATCTAGGAAGTGCACCCATCAAATTTTCCCTCTATTCCCATCTGCGTACCCCCTCCGATCCCCGCTCCCCCACTCCCCAATTCCAAATGGTACATCGATTTAGGCCCTGTTTGTTTGTACTGAAGTAGGGTAGGAAGTATGAGAAGTAACTTACTTCCACTACTTCTGCTGTTTGTTGGGCTCAGAAGTAATTTGGAACTTACTTCCTATTTGCTGACATGGATCCTACGTGACTGAGTAAATACTCAAAATTTCTTCCCTCCCAAAACGAGCTGAAGATGGAGGGATCTCACGGATCGAGATAAAAAAATAATTAAAAAAACAAAAAATTTCTTGGAGATTGAACTTCTCTCACCATGGTATTTGGATCCCTACTTCCATACTTCTTTTTAACTAGCCAAACAAACAACCTAATTTGTGAAAGTAAAAGAAGTATGCTCTTCTTACTTCTTATATAAACCAAACAAACAAAAAAAATCAAGAAGTAGCTTCTTCTACCATTTTATTTTTGGAAAGTTATTTCTAATTCTCTTCCCTAGTTCCTACACTTTCAAGTAACCAAACAGGGACTTACTTTTACTCAAGAGTGCTTTAAAAGGCACCCAGTAAATTGCCAAGGGCACCCAATAATTAAGAATCTAGGAAGTGCACCCATCAAATTTTCCCTCTATTCCGATCTCCCATTCCCCTTCGCTCCCCACTCCCCCTCTCCGACCGCCATCCCACCACGCCCCCAGCTCCCCATCTCTCGACCCCTAGACGCCCCCTCCCTCGGCTTACCCTCTCTCTTGTGCCTTCCCTTCGCCCCTTCTCTCCCCTCGCCCCTGCCCCTCTCTCTCTCTCTCTCTCTCGATGCTCTCTCCTTCTCTAACCTCAATGCCCCCCACTCTGTCCCCTTCAACCCTCCCGTCCCCCGCCACTTGTGTTCTCTTCCTAACTCTTCAAATCTTGCCTTCCCTCTAAGCTGGGTGTCCGCATAAAATCTCATTGGGTGCTGGTGAAAAGGGCGAAACTGTCCATGGAAAACAAATAACAGACTTAGGGAAATTCTAAGTGAGCACCCCACTTGAATTCACACACCTCTTTAACTTGTAAGAAATTACAAGTTGTGCTATTATTTTAGTTACCTTGTCTTCTCCTTGCACCACCCCTCTCCTCCTCTCCATGAAATCAAAACTCTTGAATCCATAAATCCTAAACCCTAAATTTCAATCCCCTCCCTAGATTTTTACTCCTCCCAATTCCAATAGCCATTTTCACTTTACTTTTTGTGGCATTTAATGAAAAAATTTTCCTTAGCAATTTTTTGTCATGTAGGTCGGGGTGATGGAGTCGGAATAGCGACACAGAGGCGGAACAATGTTGGGTCGGGAATCTGCGGCTACCATAATAGAGAGAGAGAGGAGGGGGAGAGAGAAGTAGCAAGAGAGAGAGGGCAGCTATGTGGGGGAGAAAGAAGATGGAAGAGATGGCGGAGAAAGAAATAGGGGCAGCGAGGGAAAAGAAATGTGGGCTCACCAAGAAAAATTCTCACTTTTCAAAAGAGAGGATGAGCTAATGGTGGAGAAAAGAAGAGTGAGCTCATATAATTTCCCCTTAATGTGGCATTATAAATAATAAATCATATATATCTAAATGATCAATCATGTAACAAGAAATTACAGACAAACCGGTATAAACACCCGTATAAGTGACAAATATAATAAATCCTAACATCAAATGAACCACTCTGTTAAGAGTTGTTCCAATCACTATACTATTAAGTAAATAATCCATCTTTAGTGGCTCGATCCACAAATTTTGGCCTCGCAGTCTTCATGGGCTAGCGGCTACCGGAGGTGGCGACAGGAGAGGAAGAGGAGGAATTTGAACGCCCGGGATAGATGGCATGGTCTTGGGCATGGAAGGAAAAGAAGGGATGCTTGCAGGAATGGAGGGAATAGTTGGCATTCGAGTAGAAGGCATAGGCGACACCGTCTTGGGGATCGCAGGAATTGTGGGCATGGTGGGCATCGGTGGCATAGCAAGCTTAGGTAAGGTGGTGGTTGGCTTCGGAAGCGTGGGAATTGTCGGGAGAGGAGGCACTTGAGCGGCTGGCATGGGTGGCAAGGTTGGCTTAGGAAGTATAGGAATTGTTGGCAAGGGAGGCAATTGTGTTGTTGGCACTGGCGGCAAAGTTGGCTTTGTTGGTAGTGGTGGCGACAATGTAGGCTTTGGTAATGGTGGAATCGTAGGGAGTGTTGGTGTAGCTGGTGCAGCCGGAGTGTCTAAGAGATGGCGAGCTGCGAGACTTGCGTCGATGCTCAGCAAGATGAGGAGGAACCAGGTGTAAGAAGCCATTTGAGTGTATGGCGATATATTACCACTTGGGATGATGCTTCTTTGATCTCAGGGCATGGTCTATTTATGTTGGGCAATTGACTGACACTGTCCAAATTGCTTACTTACACCCTTCTTGTTTAATTGTTCCTTTTGTCAACTGAGCTCAGCTATTTCATTTGCGGGTAGTTAGGAAATTGGTTCAGTTTGGTGACTGGCTTGAAAGACTTGTACCTCGATAGAAATTTGGAGTTCATGCTCAAAGGCATAGAAATGAACTTCACACAACAGAGAACTTCCGCTCATAAACAGCCTTAATAGAATAACTAATCTCCAACAACCCACTAACGAAGGGGTACAAGTTTCTCTGAAGCGGAATTTTCATCGGACGCGTGGATGAGAAGCTGAATAAATTTAGAGAACTTAATTATCACTTTGAATACTCATTCAACATTTGCTACTCTATAAAAGCCAACGTATGCAGAGCTAGTTCTGCACAAAGACAGAAGAATTCAAGTTAAACAATATGGCTTCGACTTGGTTCCTTGTGCCTTCGCTTGTGGCTTTGCTGAGCATAGAACCAAGTTCTATTGCATGCTATAACGCCCCAAATTACATGCCAATAGTTTTGCTGATATATCCCATTTATGGGTGAGCATTACCAGTGGGTATCCAAAAACAGATACACGAGACTTTTAATAACAAAAAAAATCACGAAATCAAAGTGACAACATAAAGGAATTATATTGCTACCATCCAAAATATTACATTGCATCATCCAAAGTAGTTTTGAAGAAGATTACATATATATGATTACAGAAAGTATTGCCCACAATATATTTTACTACAACAAAAGAAGAGTAGCTCGTTGAACAAAGAAATACAAGTTAAACCCAATTAAATCTATTATAAGATCTAAGACGATTACATTGGAAAAAAAGGTATTCAACAATCGATTGGAGATTTGTTTTCTTCCTAAAGTGTGAATCTTCAGTTGGCAGGTTCTCTTCAAATTTTCTTACATCTGGGGATATAGAGGTAATCCAGAGGTCAGACCTAACAATAAATAAAACCACGCACGTGATATAAATTATATAGATATATATATATATATAAACACACACATATACATATGAATGAACTGAAAGTACTTTTATACAAAGTGTGTCAGAATGGTCTCAAAGGTATAACATAATAAATAATTACATATATCCATGTTCGATAAAATACATATGTTATATATAATGAGATCTAAAATAGCATGTAATTAAATTAATGCTTGTAAGATTAAGTCATAGATTGTTCCAGATATCTCATGAATACTCATGCAAACCAGAGAAAGTCCTTATTAAGTATAATGTAGCAATATTTACCTCATTAAATATTCTATCCTCGTGTACCAAGTCAATACTTTGTAACAATCCTGTCGTTTTAAAACTCACCTCCTATATTTCTCTCCAATCTGCATATTTTCCTATAAGTTTAAATTTTTTTCTAAGAATAAAATCCTTTGGCTTGAGCCAAAAATATGACAATGACATACTTGTAATTTTGCAAGAGGAGTAGTTAGAAGAGTAATTCCTCCCATACCCCTTTCATGCAACCAGTCCCCCCTCCACTCCTCCTTATTTTTCTATAACCAAAAAAAAAAAAAAAAAAAAAAAAAAAAAAAAAAAAAAAAAAAAATCCTTTCTTTCTCATTCTCATCACATCCTCTTCGTCCTCCTCTACCTATCTCCTATCTTCTCCAAAACTACAAGCTTGAGCTCCAAGAGAAAGAGCTTTTCCATGATAAAAATCTTCCTCAGGACTTTCATTAAAATTACTACTTTCATTAAAATTACTTTCTTTAAGACTTTGTGTTTTTAGATAGTTATCCGTATCGTTAGATCTTTACCCTTTACCCATAAAGGTTTTAATTTCTCTAACTCATTGAGCTCCAAGAATTCTTTTTTGGATGGAACAAGATAAGGAATCACATCTAATCTTTTCTTTTGCAAGAAATCCATTCTCACTCTATATAGAAAGATTTTACACTCCTACATTGTTTTAGCAAGTAAACCTATTGTTCAGTAAGCTAGCTCACTAAAATGGTTATATCCTTCAAAGTATATGTCTCATTAAGTTGAATCTTTTCTTGTTTGAAAGTTAATTCAATTTTCTACAATTTTATGTATTATTTGTCTTCTAACTCTACCTCTAACCCCTTTAAAATCGGGTTCAAAGTTGATGTTTGTCCAAACGTAGATATGTAGTCATCTAGACATACCTTTGATTTTATAATCATAACTTTTAATATAGAACTCTAAATGAGTTAATTTTAGTCTCATTGAAAAGATAATTAAATTTTCTACAATTTCAGCTATTACTTGTCTCCCAACTCTGCTACAACCACTTTGAAATTGAGTCCAAACTCGATATTTGTACAAACGCGAATCTGCTGTTCTCTAGACAAATCTTCGGTTTTTCGATCATAACTTTTGATCCATTTCTCCAAATAAGTTGATTTTAGTCCCATTAGAAACAAAGTTCAATTTCTTATAATTTTTATATAATTTGTCTCTTAATTCTACCTATAAACCCTTTAAAATTGGATTCAAAGTTGAACCTTGCTGTAAAACATGAATCGGCCCTTTGATCCGCATTTGGATCCGACTCATTTGGGCGCCAAACGCATATTCATATTTGGTCTGCAACCTGTTTGGGTGTCAAATGCAGACCACCTTGATCCACATTTGGATCTGGCGAAACACGGATCAACTTGATTCGTGTTCGGATCCAACCCATGTTGGATCCCGCTTGAATTAGACCTGATCTGTGTTTTACAACTTACACACTAGTCACTAAAATCATTATAACTTTTAATTTAGACCTTCGATTGAGCTGATTTTTGATTTGTTGGAAAGAAAATTCATTGATCTATAATTATTTAACTTGATTCCCTTCTAATTCTTACCATCCTAGTCAAATCTTAGCTTAAAGTTGTAATTGCTACACAATAGTAAAATTTTTGTGCCATATTCAGAAAATCCATGATATCTCTTGATCTCGAACACCAATCAAACCCATTCTTGACTTGTTTGAAGGAGAACTCAGTTCTCGGCAACTATAATTTGTACTTTTTGCTCAAATTCTAATTCTATAAAATGATAAAAATCATTTTAATTCTCAGCACCTGCAAGGTGATTAAGCAATGATGAAGTTGCTAAAACTACCGAGGATTTGCTATCCCCTATGAGCTTCACTCAACTGCAACCCTATCTATGAAGTCAACCTCCATTATAATCGCATGTCTTTTATACTATTTTGATTATTTGATTTTCACTTTTCACCCAAATTTCGCCTAGCTGAATCATCTTCACCACCTTAACGAATACTACTAATCACCACCAATAGAATTGATCCCTGCCAACTCTACTCTCATCGCCAACCCTTCTATGAGATTTAGTCTAGACTCTTTCACTGTCGTTATTAAGAATTAATTTGAGTCAACTTCATTACATAACTATATAATTTATTATTTTGCTATTTCAGTTGTTATACTTAACTGATGATTTACTTGTTAATTCTCAACCTCTCAAATTTGATGAGAACGGTTATAGTTTACTTGACTAATCATTATACTATATATGTCATAACATGATTACTTGCCTAATGACTACCTGAATCATATAATGCATAATTATCATATCACTGGCATGCTTCTTACTTTATCTAGACATGTACTTGGATATTGACTTACTTGAAATATTTCTGTCTTCAGACGTGACTCGACTTGTACGATATGTTACCATGATACTAGTCCTACATGGTACTGCTTATAATTTAACATGACTTTGTTCGTGGCTGAATTTGGATCATTCGCCTTTCCTTCCATTGAATAAACTTGAATTACAATGAAAGAGAACAAGAGAAAAAGATGAACAAACGAGAGGATTTTATATCTTTAATCTTTCTCTTTTACAATATACGTGGGATCTGTGTGACGATGGGATCTATAGTAGTTCCTTTGGACGATCAGACGTCGAACTCTTCTCCTTCGAAGATGACGGCCGACTGTAGACGATCTCCTCTGGTCTTGATTCGTTCAAGGCTCTGTGCGTAACTCGAACTCCTCAAGATTTCAGAAAAAGATCTCAATTGCTGAAAAGAAGACCCCTAGGGTTTCACCAAGAAGGTATTTATAGCCCCAGATTAATGCAAGAGTTTCTATCTAAATAGAATTCTTACTCGTCAAGGATTCCAATCAAATATCTTAGTTTTGATTTAAATCTCTTGATTTAGAGTTCTGATTGGACTTGATTTGATTAACTTGATAAGCCCAAATCATAATCTCAATCAATTTGAGATTCTGGTTATTTGCTCACGCGGAACTTTAATCGCATCAAAACGCGGTGCTAAATAACCAGAATGCGGAGCTAACGCGGAGCTATCAATAGCTTCGCGTTTTACTCAACGCGGGGCTAAAATTAGCCAGACGCAGAGCTACTGAGTTAGCTCCGCGTTCTGTTGTGGAAAATGCTTTTTACGTAGAAATTTTCACTACCAACAGAACCCCTTCCAAAGTTTTCAAAATGGCTTAGTATTTAGCAAATTTTGAAATACTTTGGATCTTTAGACTGAAAACGCGGAGTTAAAATACCAAAGTTTATCTCCGGTTTTAGGCATCTTCGCGGAGCTAATTGCTTCACTTCTTTTTCAGTGAAATGAGTAATTGCTTCATTAATCACTCTGAATTTCTGCACCGAATACCAAGCGATGGATCATTTCGTTTAAATAGAGGCTCTGACTCATCTTCTTCTTCATTCGGAGAGTTTGAAGAATCCAGAGCTCCGGCGATCGAGTGACTTATGTCGATGAATAATCTTCGACTGATCTTCCCTCAATTCTCCGTTTAGGATGTTGCTCCAGAAGAGTACGGCTTCGTGCACGGTGGCCGACATTGGCAGCGACGGCAGCGGCCATGAAAGTAGACGCAGCGGCCAACCAGTCTATGCAGCGACTATTGAAGGTAAAAACCTTATCTTTTGGTCTTCTAAGAACCATTTTCTGATGTCTTGGCTCGGTTTAAATTGGCCAATTGCTTAATTTACAAGCGAGATCGCCGTTCTCTGGCCGTAAGGCTTAAAGGAGAAGGAGCAGACAGAGAGGAACTCTGGTCTTTTTTTACGCGAAGTTATCGCGTCATCCTCTGCGTTTTGAAACGCGAGGCTATTTTGATTAATAGTCACGTTTTAATGCGAGGCTATTAAAAAGAAGGAAAAGATAGAGGAAAACTCTGTTCTTCCTTTACGCGAAGTTATCGCATCATCCTCTGCGTTTTGAAATGCGAGGCTATTTCTTCAGCTATACGCGGAGTTAGCTTAGCTCCGCGTTTTTATACTTAGAAGATTTTTCGAGTCTAACTCTGGACTCTTCCTTCTACAGTGAACTAGATCCTTTTTGAAGAGGAGTGCATGTGGGTTCATCGATTTTCATCAGCAAAATAACTCTAAGGAAGCCAGAAGCATATGCTTTACAATGTAGTTGCAGGTTTCGAGCTCTGGTTCCAAAAGGTAAACTTTTGAAGGAGTTACAAGAACTATGCGGCAGCCCATTAAGTTTTCTTGAGGACCATTTCTATTAGATGACAATCTTTTTTGCTTTCCAAAGCGATAGAGATGATCATGTAAGGGCTTGCAGCACTTCAAATTCAACTTGTGCATCTTCATTGGGATTCTTGCAGCAGTATCTTTAGATAATCCACTAAGAACTTTAAACAGATCATAGTCGACATTTGCAGAGGAGATCTTTTGTATGTGAACCATAGAATTGAGCTTCAACACCCCATAGAGGAGTCTCACCGTTAGGTTATTGATGAGTCGATAATGTAGAAGCTTTTGGGAGAGGTATAACTCCCTCTTCTTTTGTAATCCTTTTGCTTCACGAATAAAAGCAAATATTTTCCTCTCTATCTGTTGGCTTCAAGAATCTTGCTTGCACAACAAACAGATGGCTTATAATTTTAGTAAAATAATCTAAGGCTCATTTGCGTAACTTAGATTATTGATACCAGGATGATCGGGTAAGGATCATTTAACTTAGATGGAAGTGTCTAATTGCACTCGCCAAAAATCCAAGTTCTTCATAGGAACGCGAAGCTAAAATACCAAGTTAGCCTCGCGCTTTGCATAGTTCCGCGGAGTCAGCAACTTTGCATTTTCCATTATCACGCGGAGCTAATAGCTTCGCGTTTTGGAGAGTAACTGGTCAATTATTTTCTCCGATACTTGCGCCGAATTCCAAGAGGCGGTTTCTTTCATTTAAATGAAGTCTCTATTCCTCTTCTTTCTCACTTCACTTGAGAATTTTCTAGAGACTTTAGAGATTCAGGCGATCAGAGTTCAGGCGACCCGAGCATTTTCCGACCGACTTTCTCCCGATTCCCCATCGATTTGCTCAATTTTTCGCAAGTAATGGTACCCAAGACTCGTGCTACCTCTCGCGCAGCTCCATCGTCGGCAACTGGCGCAAGTAGTCGCGGCAACGGCCTTGGAAGCGGCGGGCCAGCCCACGTTTCGCCTATTGGGGGTAAGAATCTCTCTATTGAGACTTTTCAGAAGATTTTTAGAGTGATTTGGTTCAGTTCTAACCGGTTGATCACCTCTTTTATCGGCGAGATCGCCGTACTCCGGCCGTATAGCTTGGAGAAGAAGAAAAGCCTCTGGTTTTCTTCTTACGCGAAGTTATCGCGTCATCCTTGCGTTTTGAAGCGCGGGCTATTTTGACTAGCAGTCGCGTAGAAACGCGAGGCTATTTTGACTAGCAGTCGCGTTGAAACGCGAGGCTATTTAGGCTATTTTGACTAGCAGTCGCGTTGATACGCGAGGCTATTTTGACTAGCAGTCGCGTAAAAACGCGAGGCTATTTTGACTAGCAGTTGTGCAGAAACGCGGGGCTATTTTGCGCGGTCTAATTTTTAGCTTCGCGCGGAGTTTCTTTTAGCTTCGCGCGTTCTAATTTTTACCTTCGCGTTTCCATACTTGGAAAAATTTTCTGTTTTGTAGAAACTTTTCTAATCTTTGATTCTTCTTTTTGCAGTAGGGTATTCGATGGAAGCTCTTCCCCACAAGAACTACTTTGGTTTTGCTGGAGGTTCTGATCCCTCAGATCAATTTCGCTTCACCACTATTCTGGCCGCATACAAACCAGACTCGAACGGGCGCAGGGAGAAGTTGATTAAATATCATCCCACTACTGCACGGGAGATCATAACTAATGCGGCCTTGGAAACCGTGAACAGGGAAGTGATGGAGAAGCCCGCATTCCTCTTTGGGGACCAGATGGAGCAATCAGACCAGATCCTCTTTGAAGAGGAGTGCGTTTGGCTATATAATTCTGGTGAAATGTTAATGTTTCTGCCCAGAATGGAGCGTGCCTATCCCTTGGTTTATCTTCAGAGGCTGGCGATGCCTCGTGAGTTAAAGTGGGGATTGACTCAAGAAAATGATGGCATCCCAACGGGCAAATTTGGCGCACAAGGGGCTTATCAAGACGGTCCCCCCAGATGTATTACTGGTTTGCTTCCAGGCAGATTTGGCAAGGAGCATCCAGTAGGGGAAGTCCCGATTCGCGCGCGAACTTTCCTAAGTGATTTCATGGCAAAACAAGGCCAATACCCAGCTAGCGACTTCAGGATGCCTGGCTGGGTTTATTCATCTGGCAGCATGTGGTGGGCCTGCCTTGTTCAATACATGTTGGATTCCCATGAACCTATCCTGAAGGAGATTGGCTTATACAAAGCTATCAGGAATGTCCAATTCGGGTTCCCTCAGAGTGCTTATCATTTCTTCTGCCTCTTGGAGATGTACAATTCTGAGACTTGCACTCTTTTTACGCCAGTGGGTGAGCTAGGGTTCGCTCTCCATGAGATGTTCGAGGTATCTGGGCTTTCAATGGGCGAAGTCCCTTATGAAGAATATATCCCCACTACCGAAGAGTTAAACATGCTGATGGCGAAGGATGAGCGCGTCTATGCCACATACTGGGAGATGATGTGCCATTAGCGCATCTGTGCTGACCTGGTAGGTGCGCGTAATCATGGTATCGGCCACAAAAAATGGGCTGATTACCTTTTTGCCAATTTAAACTCTAAGGATAGTTCAACAACTATCCACGGCTACGCTCCTGTCCATGTCACGGAGATCGATAGCCGCATCGCCAAGGGCCGGCCAATGTATTACACCACCGAATCCAACGAAAATGGGTATGGTCCTGGCACCTCGTTCAAAAGCTACCACTATCAAGCCTAGTCTCCCATCCCCAATAGAGGTCTCATTGCTGTGTTTTTGATGTTGTGGCTAAAGAGGTGTGTCATGCCGTCTTTACCAAAAGAGGCAAATGCAATGACTGTGGTTTACCCAGCAGTTCTCCTTGCATACGGCCAACCCCTTGGACTCCTTCCTGCCATGGTGTGCAATCTACAACATGGATTGCGGACACTTTGTAATGACTTCATCCCTGCTGATAAAATCAAGGGGAAAGGAAAAGGCAAGTCGAAAGAGACTGTACAGTCGAAGACTCCGAACCCTAGGGTGGAAATGCTCTACACTTATCTGATGGCGTGGCTTGTCATGCATTGCCCCTCTCTGATGAGTGCAGCTGAACGCCGTTCGGGTGACAAGTGCTACTTCGTGGAGCTGTACGAGCACTCTTCATGGAAGCACAACTACATGTCTCAAATCCGGAAGACTCTCCGGCAACACCCGAATTATGAAATCTTCAG
Organism: Dracaena cambodiana; assembly: GCA_036321105.1. NCBI lineage: Eukaryota > Viridiplantae > Streptophyta > Magnoliopsida > Asparagales > Asparagaceae > Dracaena > Dracaena cambodiana. Next base: position 5,180,110 of record JAYEPQ010000016.1, on the reverse strand, counting down.
GTGCTTCCCCGATTTTCCTAGCGGAGGATACGGGTTGAAATTGAAGGTTATTGCGGGAACAGATAATTTCACCGCCTTATCTTCGGGAGCATTCTGCTAGCTCCTCAACATCCGTCCCGGGTACTTGGTGTATCGTCAAGATGGCAAGCGTCTTATTGAACCGTACCTTCCGAGCCCCTTTGCTCGTCAGTTCGGATATTCCCAACTCTTTGTGGGTAATCCGAACAAAAACCTTGCCTACGAGGGGAATTTGTACGAAGGTGCCCGCGGCTGGTTCCATTTTGCAGCCGATGGGACCGGAGTTGAATTCATCCTACCCCAGAAGTTGCCAAAACTGGCCATGACTCTATGCTTTTGCACATAGTTCAGCATTGCAAATGCTGACGTGCCCGGCATCTCTCTCAACCGCAGCTGTTGCAAGGAGATTGAGACTTTCTACGCTAGTCGCCAAGGTGCTGTAAGAGTGAGAATAAAAGGAATTGACAAATTCCTCGGCACAGCGGCTGAACCATCAAACGTCAGCGAGTCTGACGGAGATGATGATAATAATGACGATGACAACCCTGATGCTGGAGGAGCTCCCCAACCTGTTGCCACTCGTCCCCGGAGTCCGACCATCAAACGCCGCGGTGCCCCAAAGAAAGGGCCTGCCAAAAAGAAGAAAAAGTTGGCTCCGGAAACTCTAGTAGCCCTCCAAGAAGCGGCTATCAAGTTCGCTTCGGATTTACTATCTTCAACTCTGCCTCCCGCGCCGGCAGAGGCGGGTGACCTGCTGGAGCTCCAAGTGTTTCCGAGGTCCCGGCTCCTCCGGCGATATAACTTGTCGAACACCCCATGGCGCACCCACTGGGTAGTGAGACGGGTATGCTCCTGGAGACAACGGTGGCTCCCCCTTCAAGTCCAACGACTGGACTTGTATCTGCTGGTATGGCTCTCCATATTCTATATTTTGCCCATTAATTTGCTTCTTTCATTGTACGTAACACCATTTGTTTGCTTCCTGAGATGCAGGTGGTCAACTTCTCTCGCCAATGCATTCGACTACCAGGGGGGAGTCTGAGGAGAGGGTGGACTACTCCGGCATGAGTGGCTCAGCGGGTGGTTTGGGTAGCTCTGCAAATGATTTGGACGCAGACTATTTTACAACAACTCCTCCCTCTGTTCCTTCTTCGGTTCCCCCAATTGACGAACTTGGGAGTGATGAGAGAACGAGATGATTGTTGCGGCTGCAGCGAGAGAAGCTATGCCATCCCCAAGTCTGCCGTCTCCAACACCACCGGTTTGCTCTGGAGAGACTTTCCCAACAGTTGTTGGTGTGCCTTCCACTCTCCAGCCAGCAATCCTAATGCCTTCTACTATAATGGCTGTTGAGACTCCTACAACTCCTCCAGCTCCAGGTCTTCCTGCAGAGGATGAGGAAAATTTGAAGTTCTCATTCGAAGGCAATTCTGCTATCGGAGGAGCTTCGGGTGAGGACACTCCGTCTTCCACCCCAGTTGGCAGAGATACCCGAGTGACCTGTACTAGTGATGCTTCCCCTAGGGTTCCCAGTTCTGCCAGATCTGCATTGGCTTTACTGGCTCCGCATATTCTGAACCTGGTACAGGGACGGGCTTCCTCTTCTTCGACTCCAGTAGACATAACCCCTCTGCCAGCGACGACTTCTTTGGCATTGCCCGCTTTACATGCTGACACTGCGGATCCTCTTGAAGAGCTCTTCAACTTCAGTGTTAATGATTTTATGCGTTTGTTAAGAAGGTGCATCGAGATGATCCTTGACGGAAGAGATTTCTTTGATCATGCACGTCCCATGTTATCGAGTTATTTGGATAACATTGAAAGGATCGGGGGACAAGACCGAGCAACTCTTTACCGGGCCCGCCTTACAGCTTTAGAAGAGCAAGTGAGCACGCTACACACAATTCGTCAAGCGGATGTGGAGGCGATCACCGAGATAGAACTGGCGCGGCTTCGGGCAGAGTCAAACTCGCGTCGAGAGGAATTAAGACGACAGGCAGAGGGATGGTCTCGGGAGTTAGCAGAGCTCCAGGCTAGTCGGGAGTCCATTCTTAGAGATTTGAAGAGGGTGGACCCCGAGATTGAGGGGAGTCAGGCTGCCATTCTTAGAGCCCCGGAGACCATTGCTAAAGCTCGGTCTGTCTTAGTGGCCAACGAGCTACAACTTGGAGAATCTGTTAAGAAACGGGAAGCGTTGATCCTCCAACGGGGACAGGTCGAGTAGGAGGAGACAACCAGAAGTCGTGCCATTGAAGAGTCCCGTCAGCAGCAACTTGCAATAAATGACGATGACTTACGTAGGCAGGATCAACGCACCGTGGAGGCAACTCATCGTCGAGTGATTGACGAGACGATGAATAAGTTGAAGCTCCTGGGAGATCTATAGTTTTCTTTCTTTCTATTCTTTTATTCTTTTTGTAATAAGAACTTTGTAATAGAAGAGAGAACCCTTAATGGTTCTTTGAGATTCTTTTTGTATCTTCATTCTTTTAATAAAGATGATTCTTTTGATTCTTTCATTTGTCGGCTTCAAAACAGATTTGCTTGCCCAACAAATAACTTGTCATCAAAATAATTCATTGTTTTGGTAAAACAGTCCAAGACTCATCTGCGTATCTTAGACTGCTAATACCGAGGTGATTGAGTTAAAATCACCAGATTTCGGCAGAGGTGCCCAGTTGCACATGCCTTAGTAATTTTGGAGGCGGTTCAAGGCTCATCTGCGTAACTTGAACTGGGCACATCCACGGTGATTGGGTTAAAATCACCAGAGTAAATAGAAGAAGTCCAAGTGCTCAACTGCGTAACTTGGATGAATGGAGGCGGTTCAAGGCTCATCTGCATAACTTGAACTGGACACATCCAGGGTGATTGGATTAAAATCACCAGAGTAAATAGAAGAAGTCCAAGTGCTCATCTGCGTAACTTGGATGAATGGAGGCGGTTCAAGGCTCATCTGCGTAACTTGAACTGGGCACATCCAATGTGATTGGGTTAAAATCACCAGATTTAACTTCAAGTGCTCATATGCGTAACTTGAATAAGTGGAGGCGGTTCGAGGCTCAACTGCGTAACTCAAACTGGGCACATCCAAGATGATCGGGTTAGGATCATCGGATTTTGGTCAGAGACGCTAAATTGCGCATGCCAAGAATTTCGGAGGCGGTTCAAGGCTCATCTGCGTAACTTGAACTGGGCACACCAGGGTGATTGGGTTGAAATCACCAGACTTTGGTCAGAGGTGCTCAACTGCACATGCCAAGAATTTGAAGAAATCCAAGTGCTCATCTGCGTAACTTGGATGAAATGGAGGCGGTTCAAGGCTCATCTGCGTAACTTGAACTGGGCACATCCAGGGTGATTGGGTTAAAATCACCATATTTAAATTCAAGTGCTCATATGCATAAGGAATAAGTGGAGGCGGTTCGAGACTCAACTGCATAACTCAAACTGGGCACATCCAAGATGATCGGGTTAGGACCATCAGATTTTGGTCAGAGGTTCTAAATTGCACATGCCAAGAATTTCGGAGGCGGTTCAAGGCTCATCTGCGTAACTTGAACTGGGCACACCAAGGTGATTGGGTTGAAATCACCAGACTTTGGTCAGAGGTGCTCAACTGCACATGCCAAGAATTTGAAGAAAACCAAGTGCTCATCTGCGTAACTTGGATGAAATGGAGGCGGTTCAAGACTCATCTGCGTAACTTGAACTAGGCACATCCAGGGTGATTGGGTTAAAATCACCAAATTTAACTTCAAGTAGTCCAAGTACTCAATGCGTAACTTGGATGAATGGAGGCTTATACTTCCAGGGATACTAAGCATAGTATTTCTTCAAAAATTTGCCATTGATCGGCATCATCATCCTATCGCCGTTTTGATTCATCAAGCGATAGGCTCCACTAGAGTACACTGTCTCCACAATAAATGGTTATTCCCACTTGGGTTCAAATTTTCCCTTGGTCTTGTGAGTCAGTACCATTGGCCTCTTAATAGCCATAACCAAGTCTCCTTGTTTAAAGGTCCTTGGTTTGACGTTCTTATTGAACGTTCGTGAGATTCGGGCTTGATACAACTCAATTTGTTGTTGAGCCCTGAGACGCTTTTCATTCAACGTCTCTAGTTCTTGCAATCTTTATTGATGACGCTCTTCTGTCATCATCTTTGTGGCTAAAGCCACTCTTAATGAAGGAATCTGAATTTCGAGAGGTAAGACGGTCTCGCTTCCATAGACCAAAGAGAATGGGGTAGCTTTTATAGGGGTGCGAACAGTGGTGCGATAAGCCCACAAACACTCTCCTAGCTTTTCATCCCAATCTCGTTTATTGGAAGAGACGAACTTCCGAAGGAGTTTAATAATCTTCTTATTGAATGCTTCGGCCAACCCATTTGCTGCGGGATTATATGGCGTTGAAGCAATATTTTTGATCCTGAATTTATCACAGAATCTTGAGAACCCTTGGCTGATGAATTGGGGTCCATTATCATTGATGATCCTTCGAGGGACACCAAAACGGTAAATGACATGATGCTTAATGAACTTAATCACATCTGTCGTCTTTACCTCACTCATGGGCACAGCTTCGGTCTATCTTGAAAAATAATCGGTTATTGCAAGAATAAACCGATGTCCTCTGGATGACGGGGGAGTTATTGGTCCCACAATATCCATTCCCCATGCCTCAAATGGCCAACTAGCAACGGTATTGTGCAAGTATTCTGGGGGTTGTTGGATGAAGTTAGCGTGTACCTGTCATGTATGGCATCGCTTAGCGTATGCCATCGCCTCGGTAATCATTTTTGGCCAGTAGTATCCTAGCCTTCTTATGCGGTCTCCAAATTTTGGACCGGGCTGATGAGCTCCACATACTCCATCATGTGTCTCTTTCAGCACTTCATTTGCTTCCGCTCTTGATAAACAGCGTAGTAGAAGACCATCACCCGACTTTCTATATAAAGTTTGGAGTGTCCGATCATAGTAGAATCTTGGAGCCTTCCTCTTTATCGAGGCGGCTTCCTTTGGATCTTCGGGCAGTATCCCGTATAAAAACATAATCCACAAACGGAAATCGCCAATCATGGGGTTCCAGAGTTAAGCTTGTCAGGCACACTTCCTGGGTTTGGACTACCACATCTGGATGGAGGAGTTCCCTAGTATCGATGGTGATGCTTTTAGCTTCACCTGGGGGAATCGCCAACGTTATGGCCAATGAGGCAAGATCGTCAGCGTAGACATTCTCATTCCGTGGTATATGAGAGATATAAAATTGTCCAAAGTATCCTACTAGCTCGATGGCTAGCTGGTGATAGGGGATGAGGGCTTCATATCTGATTTCATACTCTCCTGTCATTTGATTAACAATGAGCTTAGAGTCTCCATATGCCTCTAGATAGTTCACCCCCAGTTGCAGGGCCATTTTAGGCCAATAATGAGCGCATTATATTCTGCTACATTATTCGTACACGGTTCTGTCAATGAATAACCGTTAGGAAGTATATGTTTATGTGGGGAGATCAGTACAACCTCCACTCCAACAGCAGACCGTCTGGCAGCACCATCAAAGAACATCTGCCATGGTTGTTCTTTGCTAACTGTGTTGACCTCTGACATCGGTTTAGACCAGATTGGATGGTCTGCTAAAAAATCGGCAATTGCATGTCCCTTCATTGCTTTTTGGGGAACAAAGTGGATGTCGTATGGCGATAACAATAATGCCCATTTCGCCAGTCGGTCATTTAAAGATCCTGGCTTTGTCATCAGGATTTTCAAGGGGTTAACCCGTGATATGACATGAATTATTTGCCCTGAAAGATAGTGTCGCATTTTCTGAACCGCGAACATTAGGGCTAAACATTCTTTTTCAATCGGGGTATACTGCTGTTCGGCCCCGATCATTGTTCTGCTTAAATAATAGAGGGCATGTTCATGGCCGTGCTCATTATATTGAGCAAGTAATGCTCATAGAGCATTATCCATGGCCCTTACATATATAAGGAACGACTGTCCAGGGATGGGTGCCATGAGGACAGGAGATTTGGTGAGATATTCTTTGAGATCGTCAAACGCCTGATGACATGTCTCATCCCACATGAAAGAAACCCCCTTTTTCATTAGTCTGGAGAATGGCTGACATCATCTAGATAGGTTAGAAATGAAGCGTCGAATATAGGCGAGTTTTCCTTGTAACCCTCTTAATTCTTTAAGATTACGAGGAGGTGGCATCTCGCTAATCGCTTTCGCCTTTTCAGGGTCAAGAAAGATTCCTTTTGAAGTTATTATGAACCCAAGGAATTTCCCACTGGACACCCCCATGAAAGATTTAGTGGGATTCATCTTCAAATGATGTTTCCTCATGAGATCGAAGACCGTTCTCAAGTCCTGAGGGTGATCTCCTTTATTCTTGCTTTTAACTGCCAAGTCATCTACATAGCACTCTACTATTTTGCGTAGATGTTCCTTGAATATGATGCTCATCGCACGTTGGTAGGTGGCACCGGCATTCTTTAGCCCAAACGGCATCACCGTGTAGCAGTATACTCCTAGCGACGTTCTGAAAGCTGTATGCTTTTCATCATCTGGGTGCATCTTAATCTGGTTATAACTGAGAAGCCATCCATAAAGGACATTCTCTCGTAACCACAAGAATTGTCAATCATCACATCGGTGATGGGAAGTGGAAACTCATCTTTAGGACATGCAGCGTTCAAATCTCGAAAATCGATGCATGTCCTGATTTTGCCGTTCTTCTTGCGAACCGGCACTATGTTAGCCACCCAATCAGGATGCTGTTCTTCGCGGATGAATCCAGATTTTATAAGTTTATTGACCTCAGTCACTATTGCCTCCATCAATTCCGGTTGAAAACGCCTTTGCTGTTGTTTAACTAGCTTGGCGTCCTCTTTAATGTTTAGCCGGTGTGTGGCAATCTGAGGATCAAGACCGGGCATGTCTTCATAATTCCATGCGAACACGTCTATCTACTCTTTGATAAGAGACATAAGTTCCTCTTTCTCTAAATGAGTCAGCGTGTCGCTTATGAAGATGGGCTTCGGATTTTCATCCGTTCCCATATTGACTTGTATCAATTTATCCTCAGTGGGTTGGTCACGCTGTTCAAAGCGGACATCCCAAAGGGTATCCATATGCTTAGCCCAAGAATCATCCTGAACATCAATTGGTTCCTCGTCGCTTTCAAGTGCGGCTGAAACCATATTGGCTGTTAAGGATTGAAGCCAGGTGCCAGTACTTATGTCCAAATCTTGGTCGGGTGGAGATGAGTCTTCCTTGGCCGAAGAACTCTCTTCATCTTTGAGTGGTGATGAGGGTGGAGTAGATACATAGCCCAACCCTCTGCGAGTCTTCTGATAATAATCTGGGCTCTTTCCCCTCGGCCTAAACGAAGGTATGAGATTCCGTCGCCCTTTTCCAAAGTTTAATCCCGGCTTCTGGATAAAATTATAACCCATCTTCTCCATCATCTGTCGGGATTTCTGTTCGTATAAAAGGAACTGAGGTGATGTCTGTTCATCACTTTCACTGCTCTGTCCTCTTTGAGGCGATGTGACCACTTTGCCGAACATAATCGGCTTTTGAAACTTCTGTCGGGGAGGCACTTCAAAGAAGTGACCTTGGCCCTTAGTTATTTCATTTTGAGAGATGAGGGATGACCTAAGGGGCAAATGGTATGCCTCCAGAACTTCAAGTTCGGATAGGCCATCCACTTCGGTAGAGGTACAAGAGGGCTCAGACTCAGTAGCTACAGCATGCTAGTAGACTAACCTTATGTTTTCATTAATAACCCATTCATCCTCTACTACATCAGCTACACTATTATCAAAATTGAAACTAAAATCTAGGTGATGATTGATTTCATAATCACCCCCATCATCTTCTTCAGGAAGCTCGTATTCTGTATCTGCCTCATTACCGCTTTCGTCAAGCTTCTGAGGCTTGCTAGGATTGTCATTGTAGACTTCATGGGCTGGCTTATAGAGTGCAGCATCTGTGAAGTAATTCTCCAGCCCTTTGAACGGTTGCTTATCCGCAACTAGTGTCCAGACTTCTCCTTCCTCATCGCAATACTTCATGCATTGGTGAAGAGTCGACGGGACTATCATGTGAGCTTGGATCCAAGGCCGCCCCAGTAAAATATTGTAAGAGGTATCTGCATCAATAACATAGCATGTGACCTCCATCCTCAAATCCCCGATTTGACATCGGAGTCAGATTTTTCCGAGGGGACTGCTGTTATTAGCATTAAACCCATATATTGTAGTGTTGGTTGGTGTCAAACGATGGAGGGAAATCCCTAACAGTTGCATCAACCTTCTAAGTATGACACTTAGTGCAGAACCCGAATCAATTTGAATTCGGTCCACTTTTGTGGATCCGACATAAACGGTGAAATATAAAGGCCTGTTATGCTTTATATTCCTTACATGCATATCCTCTGGAGAGAAAATGATTTGTGGGACCTGCCTCCTCACTTGATAACAGCGGGGGCAAGAATCCTGTTCTTCATCGGCCGGCTCGACAATCTGAGCTAGGAACGACTCAGAGTCTACCAAGGCTTCTCTTAACGCCTCACGAGTTGACTTTGATAATCGTAACAACTCGTATAGCGTGACTCTAGCTGGAATATTTGCCAGCTGAGCTATAATATTGAATTTGAAGGAAGTATCCTTAACTCCTTCATCTTTTCCAGGGTTTTTCTGGAAACAAAGACCTTTCTGTTTTGCAGGTTTGGCAAGTTCCGCATATATGTCTTTTGGATCTACTCTGGTGTAGTCACTGAGATATGTTTTTCCAGACCGAGTGCCGGAAGGGCCCGCCCCATCTTGATGAGTGGCCATGGCTTCGGGCTCCTCTTCAGAGTCTGTAGGTACCCCTGCAATATATTCATCTTTTATTTCCGCAGAGATAGCATTGCTAGTCCGCTTCTTCTTCTGACCCCCTGTGTTTGTCCACTGCTCATCCTGTAGCAAATCAAGGTGGACCCACATGACTTCCCCTTTTTGAGTCGTTATGGGGACAAGTCCTTCTTGGGCCTTTTTGTAAGGGTCAAGGTTCTTCGTAACCAGCTTACCCTTCGGAATTGGGGTCACCCCTGCGAGGAACTCATGGGTTCCAACCACTATGGTTGCCATGTTGGCGGTGACCTTTTTCTGCTCCTCTTTAAGCGTCAGAACTCTAGCTTCTATTAGTGCTTGGATTCTGTTCTTTATAGGATAACAATCCTTAGTAGGGTGTCCAACATTCCGATGATAGAGGCAATAATTGGGGTTGTTGGTTTTACCGGCGTCCTCCGGTTTCCTGTTTTCCGGGAGTTTCAACATTCCCTTTCTCTGGAGTAAGTGGAAGAGTGTAGGCGTTTGTTCCGCCTTGAAAGTATAGGTCCTTTCTGGCTGAGGCCTACTTTGTCTTGTGCCCTGCTGTTTTTGGGGCTTCGAGTTTGGTTGAGGACTTGTCTTCTGTGGAGCGGCTTCTGATGCCATCACCGCTTTCCCTTTGTTCTTATTATTATTATTTTGGGAGTATGGCCTATTGTTCCCATTGTTTCTCGGTCCGCAAAACTCTTCAACTCGACAGATCAAGTCCTCGGCCTGTTCTCCTTGCTTGAGCAAGTCTCTCCACGTCTTAGACTCCACGGCCCCCATTTTTAGGAGCACATTAGTTTTAAGGTTATGGCGGCATGTCTCCATCAGAGTTTCCTGGATCATTCCGTGTTTACAATGTACGGACTTCTCCCGGAATCTCTCTATGAAGTCCTTTACTGTTTCTTGTTCCCCTTGTTTGGTTGCAAGGAGGGAATGTACCATAATCTCGGTATCATCCTCGAAGAAACGTGCGAGAAATAATCTCTCAACATCAAACCAGGCATTAATAGTGCCTGGGGGCAGCTGCATAAACCAAGTAAAAGCAGGCCCTCACAAAATACTTGCGAATACTTTAGTCATAATCGGGTCGTTACCGATCAAATGTCCGGCTTGGGACAAGAAGTAATAGATGTGTTGACTGGGAGATCCCTTCCCATCATACGGCTCTAATTTGAGCGGCTTATACTTCTGAGGGTATGGTACTATATCCCATTCAGGTGGATATGGCCTTGAGACCCCTGACTCTTTCAACTCCTTTTTATGCATCAGTGTTTCGAGTTGACTTTGTAATTTTTCTATTTTCTCTCCATGTGGATCATGAAAAAAAAATCTATCTTCGTCCTCGTGCGTCGAGTGGGCTTTTTCTTCTCTTTCTTCTTCGTTCAGAGTTTCTTTGCCCTTCTTGGCGTTATCTTCAATAAATTTTGAGAGCATCATCTTAAGATCTTCAATTGTCTTTTGTTGCTCTCGAATAATTCTTTCTTGGGTTTCAAATCTCTGATTATGTCGTCGGGCTTATCGGCCATATGTGACGCCGACTTTTGTAGCCGAGATGATATAGAGGAACGAGGTGAGGCTATAGCTGAGTTTCCACTGTCATCGTCATAAGAACCCATTGCAAGCCTCTTGTAATTCCGAGGCGCAACGGCTCCTGATTTGAGTCGAGTGATACGATGTGGTTCTTCATCACTCGGTTCTGAATCGTCATCCGTTTGTGCAACTTTCTTCCCTTTTCCTACCATGTTGGAGGTTACAGCTCTCCATTCTTTCAGGGAAGCGGTCTTCGACTTCTTAATAGGGTTCTTGTTCGACTCGGTTAATCGGTCGAACACCGATACCCTGCTCTTGCTACAGCCACAGTTGTCCATTACAGCTGATATCGCTGTCATCAGTTGCTGGCAGTGACAAATAGGTTCATCTTGAACTTGTTCTATGCCTCTCTTCTTGGATAGATACTCTCTGAGATTAGTCTTTGGCAATAGAGTCATGGGATTCGTCCAACTTCTGAGAGATTCTAGGAACCCACTGAAGCTTCTTCTGATCATTGAAGTTCAGTTCTGGTTCACTGATGCGACGATCAGCCCTGATTCTGTAGTCGGGTTGATCTGCACGGAGCTTAATGATAGCTTCGCATTTTATCTCGCGGGGCTGAAAATTAGCTCCGCGTTTTGCCACGCTAGCCTCGCGTTTCTCGCTGGCTTGGCGTGTCTTCAGAAGTTTAGCTTCTGGAATAATAGCCCCACGTGAAGGAAGATTCTTGCACGCTGGCTTACCCTCACGATTAACGCAAATCATAGCTTCGCGTTTAGCGCGATTCTTACGACTAACAACAATTTTCCAGTCGTTTTCGCGATTTTCGCAGAAAATCTTGCGTTTCTCACGGAAAATCTTGCGTTTCTCACAAGTATTACTGGTCTCGCGTTTCTCGCTTGACTTAGTATTAACCTCGCGTGGAATATTACACGCTGGTTGTAAAGAATTTTTATCCTCGCGTTCCTCGCGAGTGTAAGAAATCTTGCGTTTCTCGCAAGTACTACTGGCCTTGCGTTTTTTGCTTGGCTCAGCAGTAGCCTCGCGTGGAAAATCACATGCTGGTTTTAAGGAATTTTTATACTCGCATTGCGAGTGTTAGGTATTATGCGACTAGCGCAAATCTTATTGGCTTCGCGTCTCTCGCTAAGCTCAGTAGTAGTCTCGCGTGGAAAATCACACGCTGGCTTTTCCTTACTTTTAAGGCAAGTTAATACTTCACATTTAACGTGATAGTAACTGGTCTCGCGATTAGCGTGAGCCAGTTTGCGAGGAACCATAGCCTCGCGTCTAAGGCCGGCTTTGGGGGCTTTTCGTCTTGCTCTCCGATTCCTATTTCGGAGTTGGGTTCTGGTCAATCCAGTTCCCAGGTCTTCTTCGGCAGTAGGAAGCTCATACTCTGCTAGGATTTCCTGTCCGAGCACCGGCCCTATAGCCACAGTCTCTAAGGATCCCCGTCTCTCGGTGGATACCTTTTTACCCGTTGCTCGGGTATTGGAGCGCATGCGACGATAGTGTCGTGTCTCGTCCAAGTCACCTGATTCAGAGAAAAGGAACTCCTCGTACTTCTGCTGGTCGATTTCACCGACCAGCGTGTCTACTTCGGATCCGATCATGTCAACGTCCGATTGCGCCACAATCTCTTCATCAGTGAAAGAAATGACTCCCACTGTGGTCACCAGTTTGTTCGCGGCTGAATTTGGATCATTCACCTTTCCTTCCATTGAATAAACTTGAATTACAGTGAAAGAGAACAAGAGAAAAAGATGAAAAAACGAGAGGATTTTATATCTTTAATCTCTCTCTTTTACAATATACTTGGGATCTGTGTGGCGATGGGATCTATAGTAGTTCCTTTGGACGATCAGACGTCGAACTCTTCTCCTTTGAAGATGACGGCCGACTGTAGACGATCTCCTCTGGTCTTGATTCGTTCAAGGCTCTGTGCGTAACTCGAACTCCTCAAGATTTCAGAAAAAGATCTCAATTGCTGAAAAGAAGACCCCTAGGGTTTCACCAAGAAGGTATTTATAGCCCCAGATTAATGCAAGAGTTTCTATCTAAATAGAATTCTTACTCGTCAAGGATTTCAATCAAATATCTTAGTTTTGATTTAAATCTCTTGATTTAGAATTCTGATTGGACTTGATTTGATTAACTGGATAAGCCCAAATCATAATCTCAATCAATTTGAGATTCTGGTTATCTGCTCATGCGGAGTTTTAATCGCATCAAAATACGGTGCTAATAACCAGAATGCGGAGCTAACGCGGAGCTATCAATAGTTTCGCGTTTTACTCAATACGGGGTTAAAATTAGCCAGACGCGGAGCTACTGAGTTAGCTCCGCGTTCTGTTGTGGAAAATCCTTTTTACTTAGAAATTTTCACTGCCAACAGACTTAATTCCTGAATAAATATATTAATAAGACAATAGGGTATAGGGAAACTAAAGAGTGGAATGGAACATGTATTGTGGAATTATGTTGGGTAACCGCATCAGCCCAGTGTTGTCAATATCTATTCCTGATTAAAAATTAGCACTTAGCGGTGCAGTTGATTTAAGGGAGACCAAAATTTTGGCCATGATCCCGAGTATACATGGGATGATGCGGTACGGTTGGTTCAAGGAATACCAATGACTTGGTTTTGATTCTAGATATGTAGGAGATAAGACTAGCACTTAGCAATGCGATTAGTTCAAAGGAGACTAATGTCTTGGCCATAATCCCGGATATGTATGGGATAAACTAGCACTTCGTTGTATAGTTGGTTCAAGGGAGACCACTATCTTGGCCGTGATTCTGAGTATGCACGAGATAAAATTAACACTTAATGGTGTGACAGGTTCAAGAGAGATCAGCACCTGCAGCCGTAATACATGGTACACTTCTAAAACACATGCGATCTATCTACCAATCAGTTCCATCAAGTTTAACTTTGTATTACATGGGGATTGAATACTCTGTGAGGATGATGTTGTCATGTTATACTTAACAGGTATTTCCTCTTGTTGTTCAAGTGTTAAGGAGACATGTGGATTACCCTAGAACTTAGTATTAAAAATTTTAATTTAATTTCGTGCTATTTTATATCGTGTTATACATTACATCTACATCTCGCTTTGCATTTGTACGAATTTATTTAATATGACATACCTTTGAGACCATCATGTCACACCTTGCATACAAGTGCTTTCAGTTTATACATATGTTATACTTTCTTATTATATAATTCATGATAATATTAATTTCTTTCACGTGTACGATCCTATTTCTTGTCGGGCTTGATCCCTGGGTTACCTCCACATGCCCAGGTGTTAGGAAATTTGAAATGGATCAGCCAGTTGAAGTTTCACACTTCTAGGAAGGAAAATGATCTTCATACGATTGTTAAAGACTTTTTTTCCCGATGTAATCATCTCGATTTTATAAGAGACTTAATTGTTTTCAACTTGTATTCCTTTATTTAATGAGTTTCCCTTGTTTTGTTGTAATAATAATACAGGGGCAACATTCCTTGTAATAATCTATATATAGTCTTCTTCAGAACAATTTTGAATGATACAATGTAATATTTTGAATTATAGCAATATAATTTCTTTCAGCTGTATGCTCTGATTGCGTGGTTCATTGTTATTAAAGACCTTGTGTACTCGCTTTTAGGATACCCATCGGTAATGCCTTATCTATAAATGGAATATATTACCAAAATTTTTGGAGTGTAGTTTGGGACATTACATGCTTGATGGAACTAATTGGTGGTTGTTATGGGAATATCCCACAAATTCGAGATTACAGTTCTTATCATGACAGAAAATGGAATTTTGGTCACAACTAAAGTCAGAACATCATGTTACGGCATAAACTGGAATTTCAGGTTGCGGCTGTAAACTATATTAAAACAACATGAGACTATGTCGATTAATCAAGCTTTGGTATCTCCCATAAGGTATTAACAAATTCACCTTTCGCCCCCCATGAACCCGATTAACATATTATTATGTACATGTTCAAGAATCAAGTTACATTAGCTTATATGAGATATCATGCAAGGTTAGTATCACTGTAGTATAACATGCATGTCAAGTCATGTCTGGAGATGAAATATTAAACCAAGTCAATATCTAAGTACATGTCCAAGTAAAGCAAGAAGCATATCCGTAATATGATATATTTACATGATACAAATAGGATAGTTATCAGGCAAGTAAACTGTTATGACTTTATATGATCGAGTTATCATGTTGTGCAATGATTACTAAAGTCTAGTATAACCTTCCATATCAATTTGGAGTGAGATTCAAAATTATCAAGTAGATCATTAGCAAAGTAAGGCAATTAAAATAACAATTAAATTATTCATCCTGCTATGTAATCAAAATATCTTGAAGCCGAAGGTTGCTAAATTTGGCAAATATGATTGACTAAATTCCAGGGAAGAGTTGGCAAAGTTGACAAAATGAATAGTGATGGTGAGAATGAGTGGTGTTAGCAGAGATTAATAATGTTGGCGGGGATGAATAGTATTGGTAGAGGTTAGTAATATTAGCGGGCTTGGTGAAGATGGGTTGGCTAGGTGGAACTCATGAGGTTTGACAAGAATCAAAATAATGTGAAGATCATACAAATAATATTAAGATAGACTTCATAATCGGGTTTACAATTAGGTAATATTCGCAAAGGGAACAACGAGCCTTGAGGAGTTTCAACAACTCTGTCATTGTTTAGTCATCTTGTCATTGCTGAGACTTTAAATGTTTTTTTTTTTATCTTTTTATTTAATTAGAATTAGAACAAAAAGTATAAACTAGAGTTGTAAAGAACTGAGTTCTCATTCAAACAAATCTATGATGGGTTGAATTGATATTTGAGATCAAGAGATATCATGGATTTACTGAACATTATACAAGAAATTTACTCTTGTTCAGTAACTTTGACTTTAAACTAAGATTTGACTAGGACATTCTAAGAGCTGAAAGAGAAGCAAGCCATAGAATTGTAAATCATTGAATTCTCATTCTAACGAGTCCAAGATCAGCTCAATCGGAGGTCTAGATTAAAAATTATGATGATTTTAGTAACTGGTGTGCAAATTGGAACTAAAACAGTTTTTAAAATGCGGGTCGAGTTCAATGTGGGTCGGGTCCAAGTGCAGATGTCATCATCCATAGTTTGCTAGTTACACTAGCAAAACGTAGATCATAGACCCATCCAGGAGTAGCGATCCGCATTTGGCCTCCAAGTGGGTCATGCTCAAGCAGGTCGGACCCAAATGCGGATCAAAAGGTTTGATTCGCATTTTGCAGCATGATTCAAATTTGAATCCAGTTTCGGAGGGATTAGAGGTAGAGTTAGGAGACAAGTAATAAATGAAAGTTGTATAAAATTGAATTATCTTTTTAGTTAGACCAAAATCTACTCATTTGGAGTTCTAGATTAAATGTACTAATCAAAAAACCAAAAACATGTTTAGATGACAGCAGATTCGCATTTGAACAAGCATTGAATTAAACCCTATTTGAAAGGTGTCAGAGGAAGAATTAGGAGAAAAATAAATATAAATTTATAGATAATTTTATTATCTTTTCAATAATAAAAAATAAACTTATTTGGAATTCTAGATCGAAAGTTATGGGTAAACAACCAAAGATTTGTCCAGATGACAGTAGATCGGCACTTGCACATGCATTGAATTTGAATCCGATTTTAAAGAGATTAGAGGCAAAATTAGGAGGAAAATAATATATGAAATTCTAGATAACTGAATTATATTTCCAATGATACCAAAATAACCTCATTTGGCTTTTAGAAAAATTATTATGGTTGAAAAACCGATGGTGTGTCTAAATGATAGCGGGTCCGCATTTGCCAAGGCATCGATTTTGAACCCAATTTTGAAGGATTTAGAAGCGGAATTAGAAGAAAAGTAATATATGAAAATAAAATAAAGTTCAACTAAATAGACTATATGGTTCAAAAGGTATAACCGTTAAATTGAGCACAAGCGCGTTCGACAACATGGTCACTTGCTAAAACCATGTAAGAATATGAATTTTGGTTAGAGAAAGAGATCGAGTTGCAAGATTTCTTGCTAAAAATAGTTAGATACATCACTTCTTACTAGAGAGAATGAGTGCATGGTTTCTTGCTAGAGAGAGAGAGTGAAAATGTGATTTCTTGCTAAAGAAATGATTACTTATGTTTTCGATATAAATTGGGGAACTTTTCATTATCATTGAGAGAAAAATTACAGATTATAAAAATCTCTCTTTTTTTTTTTCTTTGATTACAATGAAAAAATTAAAAATAAAAACAGACAGAGGAGACTTATAAAATATGTCGCTCTCTTTTAATCAGAAGATCATAGGATTGAGATAGCTATGAGGATCGGTCATTTCTTCGTTGACAATTCGACGTAGATAATTGGAGGCGTAGAGATTTTTTGAGCTCGTTTTTCTTCTCTTCTGGCCAAAAGTCTTTTTCTATGTCGGTCCCATGACTTCAAGACTCTCACGCATAATTTGAATTGCCAAAGATCCCTTTTGAGTCTCTCTGGAGGGATATTTATAAGCTCCAAGTTGTTGAGAGGGTTTTTTTGTAGATAGAAACGGAATCTTGTTATAATCTTGATAAGATATTTGAATTTCTTTTTGATGAGATTTACTCCAAAATTTGTTGTATCTGGTTCTGATCTTGCACCCAAAAGTCAATTAAACTCTAATTAGAATTTGAATCTGATTAGAATTTGTAGAATTATTAAAATAGTCCGTAGTGGGACCCAATGTATTGTGCGATGAGAGAGAGAAAAATAATTTTTTAAATTTAAATTTAATTTTTTTTTTCTTTTTCTTTTTGCCGACGCTGCTTCTCTTTTTTTTTATCCTTTTTTTTAAAATTTTTATTTTATTTTCTTTTCTTTCCAGTTTTGGCCTCGCCCCCCCCGAGGCTGGGTTTCTAGCCTTGCATTCGCAAGGCAAACCTTGCCTTTTTTTTGCATTCTCTTTTCTGGTTTCTGGCCTCGTGCCCGCGAAGCTATGTGTCCACGAGGCTCACTCTTCCCTTTTTTATTTTATTATTTTTTATCTCCTATAAGACTCTCTCCAAAGTTTTTAAAAACTTTGTTTCTTCTGGAAATTTGGAAATACTTTGAACTCCTATTCAAGATTGGTGTCCCAAATCTGAACTGTTTAAGGTTACCAATGTGACTTGCTAAGGATATAGCAAGCTGAGTTTTGTTGATCATTATTAGGTTGACTTTCTTAGATAACAGACAAAGTCTTGATGATTGGATTAGGATCACGGAGTCATAAACAAAAATATAGCTGACGTACCTATGGGGTGATCATTTTGAAATTGATGAATGAATTTAATGGAGTTGGTGGATAATTTCATGGAAGACGAAACTTGCTAAGGGTGTGGATATACCTTAAGAAGCTGAGTATTTTGAATATGATGTGCCTCGTTTGGGTTGCCAAACAGAGCCGATGACTCGCATAGATGATAGACAGAGCCGATGATTGTTTTTGAATTGAGGGATGATCGTCTGGTTGATAGGCATAGTCAAAATGGAAGGATTGGGATGAAAGAGTGACTTGCCTGGTTGACAAATAAAGCTGGAATGATTTAATTAAGATCGAAGGACCATGGGCAGAGGTGTCTAATTGCTCATGTCTGGAGTTTTGTGGAGGTGCTTAATTGCACATGCCTAGATTATCGAGTCAGGATCGTCGATTTCGGTGGAGGCGCCTAATTGCACATGCTTGGATGACTCGTCTGGGTGACAGATAGAGCCGGTGATCGGATTATGATCACGAAAAAAATTATTTATTGTATTGTGTGATAATTCAAATCTCACTCTAAGAGGTAAGAGGTTAATATGACAAGTTTAATCGCATAAAGTAAGATGAGTGAGATGGTTCAAATCTCACTGTCAGAAATAAGAGTTTAACATGACAGCTTCACAGGATTTTTAGCAAATCCTCAGCTATCAACGGATTTGATGTCTTTATCAATCGCCGTTTGCGTTGGGCTAGCCATGCTATTCCCCTTAGCATGATCAATTGTCGAAAGTTTTGTTTGGACTTAGATGCTAAACGTTTCCTCTTCCTTTTGCCTTAGTGGCTATGGGTTTATTATGACAGAATTTGTCATGAGATTTTTAGCAAACTTCCAGTTCTCAACGGATTTGATGAGCCTTTACCAATCGTCGTTTGCGTTGGGCTAACCATGTTATTCCGCTCAACATGATGAGTTGTTGAGAATTTTGTTTGGTCTTAAATGCCAAACGTTCTCTCCCTCTCTCTCTCTCTCCTTTGCCTTTTCCCGCATTGGGTTGTTTCTATCCCAGTATAATAGGGTTGGTGACGATTTCAATTTCCTTTTCCCTTGGCCATTGTGGCCTTCGGGTGAAATTGCCTTCATTGTTTAAATGGTAAATTTCATTCGAGTAGACCATTTCTACCATGGAGGGTCCTTCTCATTTGGGGTTCGAATTTTTTTTTTGTCTTAAGGTCATAATCCCTTTCTTTGAAAGCCTTTCCTTTTAAGATGCATGCTTGATATAATTGGATTTGCTATTGGGATTGGTGAGCATGGCAGTTCTTTGCATGTGCCATAGCATATGCGCAAAAATAGTTGATTCTTCTTATGCGAACCCGGGGTTTTGGCCTTGCCTGTGGGCCCTACAAGTCCTTCTTGAGCTTTCCATTTTGAGAAGCAACGAACGTACCATCCTATGATTTGCAGTGTAGAGTTTGTAGCACTATATCACAATAGAGTTTACTTGCCTTCTTCTTTACTGAGTCCGCTTCCTTCGGATCTTTCGGAAGTATATCATATGGCGCATAATTTATGGATGAAGAGTGCTAGTCCAGAGGCCCAAGACGTGGTCCAATTTGGTGCACTTCGTCTACCTCCAATATTGTTTTAGGGCAACGAAGATTACGACTTCCGATAGTGATGTGCTTGCTTTAACTGGTGGCAGCACCAAAGTTGCGGTGAGTGACGCGAGGGTATCTTCAAAAATATTCTTGTATCGCGACATATTGTTGATGTGAAATTGTTCTAATTTGTTGGTCATTTTAATTGCCTTTTGATGATAGAGAACAAAAACTTCATATTAATCTCGTACTCTCCAGTCATTTAATCGACGACAAGTTTCGAATCGCCATTCGGCTTGCGACGTTTCACCCCTAGCTGCTGAGCTATTTGGAAATTTTTAAGAGCACATTGTATTTTGTTGTGTTGTTTGTGCATGGTTCAGTGAATGAGTGCCTCCGGAGGATCACATATTTGTAGAGAGATATTAGTGTTACCCCCACTCCTCCCGCAACTCTTCTTCTTGCACGATCGGAGAACAATTATCAAGGCTGTTTTTTGAAAATCGCATTAAACTTCAGCAAACTGTCTCTGAGGAAGTGGGGGTTTTAATGTATCCAAACTCCTTATAACTGATAGGAGTTGTAATATATCACTACTCCTATGAGAAGGAGTCGTATATGTCCCAATCCCCTACAGGTTCTCTGATCTTTGCTTTTATGAAATTGATGCAGTTTCTTATTTTCTTGCAGAATTGACCCATTGCAAAGCAGCAGAAAATCGCAAAATTTATACCTTTGATAATGTTACGCGATGTTTGCTTCCTGTTCAGAATGTGAACTTAGCCTCATTTTATCTTGGTTGTAGGCTTAGCCTTGCATTTTAAGCTGGCATAGCCTCATGACTGGGTTAGTATAATTTCATGTTATATGCGGGGTTGGACTTGTGTACTAGTTTAGACTCGTGCACTAAGTTAGATTTATACACTGACTTAACCTTGCATATTGACATAGATTCGCATCTAGTTGCGAGTATATCTTTGCACTCCACGCAGGCATAGTACTGCGCTTGAGTTACTTTACATGAGCTTAGCCTCACGTCTTGATCCCTTTACGCGGGCTTAACCGCAATGTTTACTAGATGCGGGTCCCACCCCCTGTGTGGGCCTCATTTGATTGGTTACGGCTCATTATAAGTCAATGGACCACCTTCATCTTCATCAAATATTATGCAAGGCTGCTGGTTGGCCCAATGCCTTAAGTCTCTGACACAGATCTTGACCTTCCGTTTATTGAAGCTTATGTGGGGCTGAGAGTTAGCTTCGCATTTTGGACGTCTTTGAATCTATCTCACGCACTGTATCTGTCGCACGCTGGCTTATCTTAGCGTATTGAGGGTTTTATACCTGGCTACAATTTTGCCTTGTATCATGCATCTCTTCCAGTAATAAAAATCATGCGATTTACCAGATGATCTCACGTATGTGTTATCCTCGCATTTCAACTGTTTTACGCGGTATTGTAAATTAGCCTCGTATTTTGGAGCTTTTGCATTTTTATTGGCTTTACTTTGTATAGTCTTGGGTTTTTCGCAAGTATTAGCCTTGCGTTCTTTATGCTGCCTTCATACATATCTTTGTTTGGCTTGATGTGGGACCCACCCCTTGTATAGGACTTGTTTAGCTATCTATGAAGTTTGTCATGTGGTAATAGATTACTTTTTATTTATAATAGACTATGCGGGGCTGAGCCTTAGCCTCACATTTCTGTTCACTTTTGCACTTTGGATGAGTTCTGTGCGCTAGTTTAGGCTCACGCACTAGTATAACCATGCATGCTGGTTTAGTCTTGAGTTAGCCTCACGTCTGTATGACTTTACACTGCTTAGTCCGGAGTTAGTTTCATGCCCTAAATGATTTTATGCTTGCTTAGACTCACGTTGTACGTAGGCATAGTCTTGCATTCTTACTTTGGGCTGTTTAATTTTATACTCTTACCCTAGTATGATAGGATTGGCGAGAGTTTTACTCTCTTCCCATTGCCTTGGCGCATGGGCAACAAAACTTCGTACATTTTTTTCTGTTTTCTTTTCTTTTTTTCTTTTTTCTTTTTTCTTTTTTCTTTTCTTTTTTTTCCTTTTTTGTGATTTTTTTGAATTTTTTTATGGCGGTCATTTTGCTATCGTTGCATTCGCAGATATCTTCTTCTGTTCAGGTCTCAATTGGATCACATTTGTATCAATGAAGGTCTAAATTTTATCTTTTAGAACATAACAATATTTAGTTGGGTGCCTAATATTTTGATAGTAGAGGTAATACTTGGGATTATCTATTTTTTCAATTTTCTCTGGCTTCTGATTTTCGGATAACCTGAGCATCTCTATTTTATTCAGTACGTGAAAGAATGTGACTGCTTGTTCATCTTTAAAATCATATGTTCGTTACGATCTATAAGATTCTTGATTATTCTATGTTTTTTTATTTGCAGTAGGTATGCTAGTCATTGCCTCCTTTCCTTTAAGATGGTATGATTATGGCTGTGGCTAATTCATGATCATCCTCCTTTGGACATGGTATTTATTAATAGGTCGGATTATTTTCTCCGCTTGTTACTCTTGTTTGACTTGATCATTTCAGATTTTGAATTCTGCTACTCTTATTTGACCAATATCCCTGTCGTCTCCACCCCGTAGGAACTACGAGATCGCCCCAAGGACACCTTCGGCATCTAGGGGTCACGGACCGGCCATATATCATGTTCAATAAGTGGAACGGATTAGCTGCCCGCTCTTCGGTTTTGGCAGTAAGGGTTGGAGAAGGGCAATTACTCATTTTTAAAATAAAACCAGCATTCTTAAGACCAAAGAGTCATGCGGAAAAAGGGAGAGAGTTCTCTGTTCCTGGTTCTCCTGTAGCTGAATTCTCTAGAACCATAAGACAAGAATCTTTAGAATGAAGGAATGGGATTCCAACTCAGCACTTCTTGAGAAGAGTTGCTCTTTCGAGAGCACAGAATGATTAAAGTTGTAAGCTGTGTTTCGGGGGGTGTTATTTTCTATCATCGGTCTCTATGGTAGAGTCAGTCGGGGAGCCCTGAGAGGCAGTGGTTTACACTGGGGCAGATGTTAGCGGTTTGAGTCCGCGTATCTCCCGCCCGTAAACTTAGTTGATACTATGATAACACATAATTTTTCTAATTCGGCAGTTTGATCTATGATTTCTCATTCATGGACGTTGATAAGATCCTTCCATTTAGCAGCACCTTAGGATGACGTAGCCTTAACATTAATGACATTAATGGCGATGTTCAAATAAGGAAAGGCTTACGGTGGATACCTAGGCACCCAGAGATGATGAAGGGCATAGCAAGCGACGAAATGCTTCGGGGAGTTGAAAATAAGTATAGTTCCGGAGATTCCCGAATAGGTCAACCTTTCGAACTGCTGCTGAATCCATGGGCAGGCAAGAGACAACCTGGCAAACTGAAACATCTTAGTAGCCTTAGGAAAAGAGAGCAAAAGTGATTCTCGTAGTAGCGGTGAGTGAAATGGGAGCAGCCTAAACAGTGAAAATGGGGTTGTAGGAGAGCAATATAAGCGTCGTGCTGCTAGGCGAAGCAGTGGAGTGTTGCACCCTAGATGGCGAGTGTCCAGTAGTTGAAAGCATCACTAGCTTATGCTTTGACCCGAGTATGGAAACGTGAAATCCCGTGTGAATCAGCAAGGACCACCTTGCTAGGCTAAATACTGCTGGGTGACAGATAGCGAAGAGTACCGTGAGGGAAAGGTGAAAAGAACTTCATCGGGAAGTGAAATAGAACATAAAATCGTGAAGCTCCCAAGCAGTGGGAGGAGAATGTGAGAATGTGATCTCTGACCGCGTGCCTGTTGAAGAATGAGCCGCGACTCATAGGCAGTGGCTTGGTTAAGGGAACCCACCAGAGCCATGGCGAAAGCAAGTTTTCATAGGGCGATTGTTACTGCTTATAGACTCGAACCTGGGTGATCTATCCATAATCAGGATGAAACTTGGGTGAAACTAAGTGGAGGTCCAAACTGACTGATGTTGAAAAATCAGCGGATGAGTTGTGGTTAGGGGTGAAATGCCACTAGAACCCAGAGTTAGCTGGTTCTCCCCAAAATGCGTTGAGGTGCAGTAGTTGACTGAACATCTAGGGGTAAAGCACTGTTTCAGTGGGAGTGGTACCAAATTGAGGCAAACTCTGAATACTAGATATGGCCCCAAAATTATAAGGGCCAAGGTCGGCCAGTGAGACGATGGGGGATAAGTTTCATTGTCGAGAGGTAAATAGCCCGGATCACTAGCTAAGGCCCCTAAATGACTGCTCAGTGATAAAGGATGTAGAGGTGCAGAGACATTCAGGAGGTTTGTCTAGAACCAGCCACTCTTGAAAGAGTGCGTAATAGCTCACTGATCGAGCGCTCTTGCGCCGAAGATGAACAAGGTTAAGCGATCTGCCGAATCTGTAGGATGTCAAAATGCATTGGTAAGGGAGCATTCTGCCTTAGAGGGAAGCGCCCGCACAAGCAGGTGTGGATGAAGCGAAAGCAAGAATGTCGGCTTGAGTAACGCAAACATTGGTGAGACTCTAATGTCCCAAAAACCTAAGGGTTCCTCTACAAGGTTCGTCCACGGAGGGTGAGTCAAGGCCTAAGATCAGGCCGAAAGGCATAGTCGATAGACAACAGGTGAATATTTTTGTACTACCCCTTGTTGGTCTTGAGGGACGGAGGAGGCTAGGTTAGTCAAAAGATGGTTATCAGTTCAAGGATGCAAGATGACCTTGTTTTTTCAGGGTAAGAAGGGGTAGAGAAAATGCCTCGAGCCAATGTCCGAGTACGAGGCGCTACGACGCTGAAGTAATTCATGCCATACTCCCAGGAAAAGCTCGAACGACCTTCAACAAAAGGATACCTGTACTCGAAACCGACACAGGTGGGTAGGTAGAGAATACCTAGGGGTGCGAGACAACTCTCTCTAAAGAACTCAACAAAATAGTCCCGTAACTTCGGAAGAAGGGGGGGCCTCCTCACAAAGGGAGTTGTAGTGACAAGGCCCGGGCGTCACAGGTGTCCGCAAAGTCACAAGACCATGTATGGGGGCTGATACCTGCCTAGTGCCTAAAGATCAAGGAAGTTGGTGACCTGATGACAAAGAAGTCACCGACCAAAGCCCCAGTGGCTGGTGGCCGTAAGTATAACGGTCCTAAGATAGCGAAATTCCTTGTCGGGTAAGTTCCGACCCACACGAAAGGCGTGACGATCTAGGCACTGTCTCGGAGAGAGGCTCGGTGAAATAGACATGTCTGTGAAGATGCGGACTATCTGCACCTGGACAGAAAGGCCCTATAAAGCTTCACTGTTCCCTGGAATTGGCTTTGGGCCTTTCCTGCGTAGCTTAGGTGGAAGGCGGAGAAGGCCTCCTTATGGGGGACCCCGAGTCAACAGTGAGATACCACTCTGGAAGAGCTAGAATTCTAACCTTGTGTCAAGACCTACGGGACAAGTCTCAGGTAGACAGTTTCTATGGGGTGTAGGCCTCCCAAAAGGTAACGGAGGCGTGCAAAGGTTTCCTCAGGCCGGATGGAGATTGGCCCTCGAGTGCAAAAGTATAAAGGAGCTCAATTGTAAGACCCACCCGTCGAGCAGAGACGAAAGTCAGCCTTAGTGATCCGACGGTGCCGAGTGGAAGGGTCATCGCTCAATGGATAAAAGTTACTCTAGGGACAGTAGGCTGATCTTCCCCAAGAGTTCACATTGACGGGAAGGTTTGGCACCTCGATGTCAACTCTTCACCACCTGGGGCTGTAACATGTTCAAAGGGTTGGGCTGTTCGCCCATTAAAGCAGTACGTAAGCTGGGTTCAGAACGTCATGAGACAGTTTGGTCCATAACTGGTGTCGAGCGTTAGAGCATTGAGAGGACCTTTCCCTAGTACGAGAGGACCGGGAAGGATGCACCTCTGGTGTACCAGTTATCGTGCCCACGGTAAATGCTAAGTAGCCAAGTGCAGAGCGGATAACTGCTGAAAGTATCAAGTAGTAAGCCCACCCCAAGATGAGTGCTCTCTTATTCCGAATTTCCCAGAGCCTCCAGTAGCACAGCCGAGACAGCGACGGGTTCTCTGCCCTCCCTACTGGGATGGAGCGACAGAAGTATTGAGAATGCAAGATAAGGTCACGACGAGACGGGCCGTTTATCATTACGATAGGTGTCAAGTGGAAGTACAGTGATGTATGTAGCTGAGGCATCCTAATAGACCAAGAGATTTGAACCTTGTTCCTACACGACCTGATCAATTCGATTAGGTATTCGCCATCTATTTTCATCATTCAACTGTTTGACAACATGAAAAAATCAAAAGCTCTGCCCTTCCCTATCTATCCAAGGGAGGGAAGGGCAGAGACCTTTGGTGTCCCTTTCAGTCAAGAATTGGAGCCTCACACTCACTAGCCAATATGCTTTTCTTTCATGCTTTTCTTCGTTCATGGTTCGATATTCTGGTGTCCTAGGCATAGAGGAACCACACCAATCCATCCCGAATTTGGTGGTTAAACTCTACTGCGGTGATGATACTGTAAGGGAGGTCCTGTGGAAAAATAGCTCGATGCCAGAATGATAAAAAACTTAACACCTCTTATTGTACTTTAAAATATAAAAAAGAAAAAAATAAAAAATATAAAAGTCGTCTTATTCAAAACTCCAATTAGAATTATACATCTCTTCTTCTTTTTTTATTGGATAGGAATGAATCACAAAAGGTTATATCATACCATATCAAAATCAAATTTAGAACCTTGGTTTTTTCTAGAATTTGTACTACTTTTTGTTATGTATAAAATTAACCCGTGTTTACAAGTCTCCACTAACGTTTCCTGTGACATGCCATGCTGGTATCGCATTGACATTTCGCAAAAACAAAGAAACTTTTAACTCTCTCTTCTTTTTGCTTGTTTGCTAGAAGAGAGTGGATGGATACTTCGGTATCATCTTCAAAGAAGCGGGTTATGAACTCCCTCTCCATGTCAGACCAGACATTAATAGTTTCCAGAAGCAGCTGCATAAACCAAATGAATGCAGACCCTCGCAGGATACTTGCAAAAATATTTGTTATCACTGAATTATTGCCCATTAGATAGTTGGTCTGAGAAAGAAAATAATACATATGCTGGTTCGGAGATCCCTTCCCATCATATGACTCTAGCTTCAAAGACGTATATTTTGCGGGAAATGGTGCGGACTCCCACTCATCAAGTAGGGTCTCGTAATCTCTGTCTCCTGCAATCCTTTCCGGTGCATTAATTCTTCTATTTGACTTTGAAGCTTCTCCAATATTTCACTGTGGGGATCGATAACATATTCGTCCTCCCATCTTTTTCCCTATATATAGGTTGGATTCACTCTCATCCTTGTTAGCTTTATCAGAAGAGGAAGCGCCCCCTATTTCGTCTTCTGTGTTCTTTTGAGTGTTCTTTATGACCTTCGCGATCCTCGCTTTGAGCTCCTCAATGCTCCTTTGCTACTCTTGGATGAGGCATTCTTGCGCCTTAATCTTTTGACTTATCTCGGCCGACCGTTCGACCATATGAACTATTCTTCTTCTGGACTGAGAGGAAGCATGTGATCGCGGTGTTGTTATGGTTGAATGCTCGCTAAACTCTTGATATTCCTCATCAGAATCCCCTGCCAATCTTTTGTAATCGCGGAGAGTTGTCTTCCCCGACTTGAGGTGTGTGTAATGATAGGTTTCCTCTAGTTCCATATCAGAGGCACACCTTCGACGACTGGTTTGTTGCCTTTAGTTACCATGTTCAACATAAAAACGGGCAAGTCTTGATCTGATTCAGGGTTTTGTTTTCGCAATCGTCTTCCTTTTGGAATATTGGATCCCGGTACTAACAACCAATTAACTACAGATGGTCTTGCGTTTTGACAATGACAGTGAATCAAAACTATTGCGATTAAATCCTTGCAACAGCAGGACTGATGGGGTCGTGTTGCCCTTCTTTTATTCGTGAGATATCTCCGTAAATCTGGAGTTTCTTCATGCGGTGCTGATATAACTGTCTTTTGTAGGCAGGGCCTGCTTCTTGTGTGAGGTTTATTTATCCAGACAGGTGGCTCTGAGAAGTCATGGAAGTTATATTTGTTAACCCCCAGATTGGTTCGATGTCCAGTATTAGTTTTGAAATGTTTTGCATGAAACTGTTTGGCAGCCTTGCATTCTTCTGTTCTCACACGATGCATGAAACTTTCTATTATACTCTCTGTTTATTTGCATTAGAGTCTAAGTCATTTTCATTCATGTGGGGGATTGTTGAATTCATGTATGTTTGAATATTGAATCTTTGAGCCAATTCACTAGTTCAAAAATAAATGAATTATGTAAATGGAAAATGGTTTCAAAGAGGAGTACATAGTTGTTCGCCGCAAAAGTTCCTTTGCTTCCTTCCATTGAATAAGCTTGAATTACAATGAAAGTGAATAAAAGATATAAAGAGAACAAACGAGAGGATTTTATACTTCAATCTCTCTCTTTTACAATATAAACGTGGGATCAGTGGCGATGGGATCTGTCAAGCAGTTCCTTGGGACGATCGGTACGTTGAAAACTTCTCTTTTGAAGATATCGACCGACTGTAGACGATCTTCTTGGTCTTTGCTCTTCACGAATCCAAGGCTCTATGCATAACTTGAATTCTCTGAGATGCTGAAAAAGACGATCACAAAAGGCTTCAAGGCTCTCTCGCGTACTTGAATTGCTAAATGATCACAAAGAAGATTTCAGACACCAAAAAGAAGACTAAAGCCCAAAAAAAGGACCCCCAGGGTTTCACCAAGAAGGTATTCATAGCCCCGGGAAGATTTGAGAGTTTCTATCTAAATAGAATTTGCTCTCATCAGGGATTCCAATCAAATATTTAATATTGATTTAAATCTCTTGATTTATAATTCTGATTAGACTTGATTTGGTACTTGGATAAGCCTAAATCATAATCTCAATCAATTTGAGATTCTGGTTATCTGCCAACGCGGAGCTTTAATCGCATCAAAACGCGACGCTAAATAACCAGAACGCGGAGCTATTGAACATCTCCGCGTTTACTCAAACGCGAGGCTACAAATAGCCAGACACGGAGCTATTGAGTTAGCTCCGCGTTCTGTTGTGGAAAATCCTATTTACTTAGAAATTTTCACTGTTAACAATAGTAAATGGAACAAAAAGGAAAGAAGAAAAATAGTACCACATTGGCTAGAGTGTTGTTAGAATGTGGGTTTATATATGATTGTTTGTTCTATATTATTGCTTATGTAAAAAGAGGAGAAACTTTGAGCACCATGGGTGGTGCTACGTACCGCCCGCATGCGCATGCACAAGCGCGTGTGTGTGGGCGAATGGGCGTTTAGGGCGCATTGGGCGCTTCAGTGGCGCACAGCTATTTGGATTCGACCCGCACCCGTTAAGAGTCGTTAGGATTTGGCCGTTGAGATCCAACGGTCGTCTTGCCGTTAAACGGTCACAACTGTTAACAGCCAACCGTTGTGACCGTTAGCCCAGAAGCCTATAAATAGGCATCTGTCCAGTCATTTCAAAACACACAGAAATTTTCTTTTCTTCTCCCTTCTTCTGCAGACAGAAACTTGGTCATTTTGACAGAAAGTTTCTGTTTCCATAAGAACAGTTCTTTCACAAAACAGTCCTGCATTACACCATATAGAGAGTGTTCTTTATCAGATTCGCTAGAGTAACAGGATTGCAGCTTCCTTCCTGTTACAGGCCAATCGTTGTATCCTGGGAGACTGACGCCCACTGTAATTCAGAAGTAAGCGGTAGAGGGCGAATCAGTTTTAAGGAGATAGTGTCCAACACTAGCCTCGATCATCTTCCTGTCTTCATCAGATCTGCATCAATCTTTAGTATATGCTAATCCTTCAATCTGTAAAGTCTTTCTAATCCAGTAAGTCTTTTATTCTGTTTCTTTTTTAGGATAATAAACTAGTTAAATAATTTCAGTTTAATAGTTTTTTGTAAACAACAGTAGGTAATAAGATTTATATGTCTATATATTTTTCTAATTCGAATCTAGAAAATATATACTGCTATTATACATATATCAATTCATAATTCTTCTTTAATATTTTCCAACTTTATTTCTGATTGAAATATAACACTGAATTCTGTGTATAATAGAACAATAGTAATTCTGTACATAATAACAGTAGTAATTCTGTCTATATTAATCTAAAACATACTAAATATCCAACAGTCTTAAAACCGATATTTTTTTAGATTAATATTGAATACTGTCATAATAGTGTTCAATCACTAGTTGTTTTATTTTTAATTGCTTCTGGAAAAAGATAGTTAAATTCAGTTTAGAGAAAGAAATATTTTGTTTTGTGATTTGAAGTGAAGAATTGATTTTAAGTTATATTAGAAAGTTAAAATTTGTTAGAAAAAATTAAGATAGATAAATTTTATATTTGTAGATGGCCACTGTGTCAACATCTGATATGTCCATTATGATAACTCCTGTCATGGTTGTTCCAACTATACCCTCAAGCCAGTATAAGAAACCAGAGAAGTTCAGTAGCTCAGATTTTAAGAGATGACAACAGAAAATGTTGTTCTATCTCACTACACTAAATCTGGCCAAGTACTTGAAGGAGACTGTGCCGACTCTTATAGAAGATGATCAACAGTCAGTGAAGGCGGTTGATGCATGGAAACATGCTGACTTCTTGAGTAAGAATTATATCCTCAATGGATTGGACAATATACTATATAATATATATGGTTCAATTGCTACTGCTAAGGAACTTTGGGGGTCCTTAGACCAGAAATATAATACAGAAGATGCCAGCTCTAAGAAATATATAGTCGGTAAGTTTCTGGATTATAAAATGGTTGATTCTTAAAATGTAATCAACCATGTACAAGATCTTCAAGTGATTATTCATGAAATTCATGCTGAAGGTATGACTATTAGTGAATCATTTCAAGTGGCTGCAATTATTGAAAAATTGCCACCATCTTGGAAAGAATTCAGATATTATCTAAAGTATAAACGAAAAGAAATGACACTTGAAGATCTGATTGTACGTTTGAGGATCGAAAAAGATAACCGTCTTTCTGAAAAGAAAATTGGAAATCCATACAATGTTTCTAAAGCTAACGTTATGGAAAATTCTAATAAGTCTAATGACAGGAAGTGAAAGTACAATGGTGAAGACTCTAAGAGTGGTAACTCGATGAGATTCAATGGCAAGTGCTACAACTATGACAAGTCTGGACATCGTGCAAATGACTGCCGTGTGCGCAAGGCACCAGATTCTTCAAAGAAGAAGAAGAAGCATCCTAATGCACATTTGGCCGAAGAGGAAAATCTTTATGCAAATGTAGATATAAACTGTACATCTGTTATTTCAGAAGTTAACCTAGTTGGTGGCAATTCTAAAGAATGGTGGGTGGACACTGGGGCCACTCGCCACATCTGCGCCAACAAGTAGATGTTCTCTACATATGAACATGTGGAAGGAGAACTACTCTACATGGGTAACTCTGCAACCTCCAAGATTGAAGGACGAGAAAATATTGTACTAAATATGATTTCGGGAAAAGAACTTACTCTTACCAATGTACTTCATGTACCAGATGTTCGCAAGAATCTGGTTTCAGGATCAGTCTTGAGTAAGAAAGGGTTTAGGCTTGTATTTGAGTCTGATAAATTTATACTTACAAAAAATGGTGTATATGTAGGTAAGGGGTACATGACTAATTGTCTGTTTATAATAAATATAATGACCATTGCCCCTAAAGTTAATAATAAAGTTGATTCTTCTGCTTATATGCTGAGTCACCTCATATTTGACATGGTAGATTAGGACATGTTAATTATTATACTTTGTAAAAATTAATAAATTTAAATATGTTGCCTAATTTTAATATAAATTTTGATGATAAATGTGAAACATGTATTGAATCAAAAATGGCTAAGCTTCCATTTCATTCTATAGAACGTAGTACTGAACATTTAGAATTAATTCATACAGATATTTGTGATTTAAAATCTGTTCAAACTAGAGGTGGAAAGAAATACTTTATTACTTTTATAGATGACTGTATTAGATATTGTTATGTATATCTAACGAGAACAAAAGATGAGACAATTAAAATGTTTATACAATATAAAAATGAAGTTGAGAATCAACTTAGCTAAAATATTAAAATGCTAAGGAGTGATAGAGGTGGTGAATATGAGTCACCATTTGCACAAACTTGTGCAGAATATGGTATTATACATCAAAAACTGCTCTTTACACTCCTCAGCAAAATGGAATTGCTGAGCGTAAGAACAGAACGTTAAAGAAAATGATGAATACTATGTTAATAAGTTCTGATTTACCTAAGAACATGTGGGAGGAAGCTTTGCTTTCTGCCAATCATATTCTCAACAAAATATCCCAAAAGAAACTAAATAAGACACCTTATGAATTATGAACCGGTCGAGTACCTACCTATAAATTCTTAAGAGTGTGTGGGTATCTTACAAATGTTGCAATTACTACTCCTAAAAAGACTAAATTTGGACTTAAAACTATTGATTGTATATTAATTGGATATGCACATAATAACAGTGCATATCGTTTCTTTGTTTTCAAATCAGATCATTCAGAGATACATAAGTACTCTATTATTGAATCTAGGAATGCAGTATTCTTTGAGAATATTTTTCCTAGTAAAGAATATGAACCAAGTTCTCCTAAAAGGACTTGTGATGAAGTTATAAGAGAAACAGAATCTGATTCTGAAAATAAAACTAATGAGGATGAATGTAGAAGGAGCAAAAGGGTCAGGGTTAATAAATCATTTGGTCTGGATTTTCTAACATATATATTAGAAAAGGAACCTCAAACCTATAAAGAAGCTATGTCTGCACCTGAAGCTCATTTTTGGAAAGAAGCCATAAATAGTGAAATTGAATCAATTATTCAAA
This sequence comes from Dracaena cambodiana, assembly GCA_036321105.1. NCBI lineage: Eukaryota > Viridiplantae > Streptophyta > Magnoliopsida > Asparagales > Asparagaceae > Dracaena > Dracaena cambodiana. The sequence continues at coordinate 5,147,850 of JAYEPQ010000016.1, read as the reverse complement.
ATCATACCTGCGAACTTGTGGATCTTCCTCCAGGAAGTAATCCATTAGGTTATAAATGGATCTTTAAGAGAAAGATAAAAACTGATGGGTCTATAGATAAATACAAAGCTAGACTTGTAGTAAAAGGCTATAGAGAAAAGGAAGGTGTTGATTATTTTGATACATATTCACCTGTAACAAGAATAACATCTATAAGATTACTAATAGCTTTTGCTGCATTATATAATCTTGAGCTTCATCAAATGGATGTAAAAACAACATTTTTGAATAGTGAATTGGATGAAAAAATTTACATAGAACAACCTGAAGGGTTTGTAGTTCCAGGTAAAGAAAAGAAGGTGTGTAGACTTGTTAAGTCACTTTACGGACTTAAACAAGCACCTAAACAATGGCATGAAAAATTTGACCAAGTTATGTTGTCAAATGGATTTCGTTATAATGAATGCGATAAATGTGTATATGTGAAAGGGGATATACACAATTATGTCGTTGTATGTTTATATGTGGATGACATGATTATCACCGGTAGCACGGTGACCTTAATTAAAGAGGTAGAAATCATGTTAACACAGAAATTTGACATGAAAGACTTAGGTATTGTAGATGTTATTCATAGTGTTAAAATCTCCAGAACATCTGATGGATATACCTTATCCCAGTCACATTATATCGAGAAGATACTTGAAAAATTTGATAAGCGAAATAATGATATAGCTAGGACACCTGTAGATATGAGTCTACATCTTATAAAGAATGTAGATGCTATTATATCTCAATTAGAATATTCTCATATCATTGGCAGTCTTATGTATTTAATGAACTGCATAAGACCTGATATTGCATACTCAGTAAGCAAACTGAGTAGGTTTACAAGTAATCTAGGGGAGAACTACTGGAAAAAAATAGTTAGAGTACTTAAATATTTGAGGTACACTACTATGGGTTGCACTATACAAGATATCCATCAGTGATAGAAGGATACACTGATGTTAACTGAATTACAGATTCTAAAGACATCAAATCTACAAGTGGATATATATTTACTATTGGAGGTGCAGCTATTTCTTGGAAATCTTCAAAACAAACGTGTATAGCTAGATCCACAATGGAATCCGAGTTTATCGCTTTAGATAAAGCTGGAGAAGAAGCAAAATGACTTCAAAAGTTTTTAGAAGATATTTCAATGTGGCCTAAACCTGTGCCAGCAATTTGTATGCATTGCGATAATCAATCAGCAATTGGAAGGGCACATAATGTATTGTATATTGGAGAGTCACGACATATACGTCGTAGACATGATACTGTAAGACAACTGCTTACAAACGGAATAATATCTCTTGATTATATAAAAGCAAAAGATAATATTGCAGATCCATTAACAAAAGACTTAACCAGAGATTAAGTATATAAGTTATCGAGGGGAATGAGATTACAGCCTACTAAATAGAGTAACTCCATAATGGCAACCCAACCTAGCTGACTGGAGATTCCAAGATCTAGGTTCAAAGGGACAACCGAATTGTGGGGGAACTCGTAAGAATCATTGAGAAAATAATTCCTATCTCGTTTCTATGGTAAAATAGTGATTAACTTGCAATGTGAAAGATAAGCTAAACTTTTAATAATCCTTATATCTTGGAAATCCAAGTAGAGTATGGCAGGATACTCTTAATAAGAGATTACCTATATGAGTGTGAAGGGGCCGTTTCTATGAGAATGATAAAGGCTAAATTTTCTAGAGCAATCATAGAATTATCAGGTTGTCCAGGGTCAAAACGGACACAACATAAAGAATCTGTTAAAGTTGAAAGAAATCGTGTGAATATTATTATCTTAGTTTATATCAAAAGATGAACAGTTCAAAAATATCGTGTTCACTGGTTAGCGAGTAAACTCGATAATATTTCACTAGGAAAGGTTCAAAGCCAAAAGCCACCTCTTCCAATGCGGTAACTTTCTATTATACTCTCTGTTTATTTGCATTAGAGTCTAAGTCATTTTCATTCATGTGGGGGATTGTTGAATTCATGTATGTTTGAACATTGAATTTTTGAGCCAATTCACTAGTTCAAAAATAAATGAATTAGGTGAATGAAAAATAGTTTTAAAGAGGAGTATATAGCAAAGGGAACAAAAAAGAAAGAAGAAAAATAGTCCCACATTCGCTAGAGTGTTGTTAGGATATGGATTTATATAGGATTGTTTGTTCCATGTCATTACTTATGTAAAAAGAGGAGAAACCTGGAGCACCACGGGTGGTGCTACGCACCGCCCGCATATGCACGCGCACGCGAATGGGCATTTAGGGCGCATTGGGCGCTTTAGTGGCACACTTGGCACTTCGCATTGTCGCGAGGAGCCTTTGATTTTTTTGGTGCTATTGGATTCGGGTTACCTTTATTGGGTTCAGATATTTGGATTCGACCCACACTCGTTAAGAGTCGTTAAGATTTGGCCGTTGAGATCCAACGGTCGTCTGTCAACCGTTGCTGTTAAACAGTTACAACTGTTAATAGCCAACCGTTGTGACCGTTAGCCCAGAAGCTTATAAATAGGCCTTTGTCCAGACATTTCAAAACACACAGATTTTTTTTTTCTTCTCCCTTCTTCTGCAGACAGAAACTTGGTCATTTTGACAGAAAGTTTCTGTTTCCAGAAGAACAGTTTTTTCACAAAACAGCCCTGCATTACACCATACAGAGAGTGTTCTTTATCAGATTCGCTAGAGCAACAAGATTGTAGGTTCCTTCTTGTTGCAGGCCGATCGTTGTATTCTGGAAGACTGACGCCCACTGTAAAAACTTGAAAGGGGTTTTTACATATCTGTCTCTTAAATCTTTAAAAATTAGAATTTAGTCCCTCAAATCTTCATATTTATAATTTAGTCCCCAAATTCTTTAAGTTACCCAATTTAATCCCTAGCCATATTTTTGACCCAAATTTCCCATTATACCCATGTATTACTTCATTTTAGTCATTCCTTCCATCTTCTTCTTCTCTCTCTTTTTATTAGGTTCCTCTCTCCATTTTTTTACTGTTTATTCACCCTTCACGTTTAATTGTTCCTTTTGTCAACTGAGCTTTAACTACGTCATTTGCGAGGTAGTTAGGAAATTGGTTTAGTTTGATGACGGACTTGAAAGACTTGTACCCTGCGAGAAAATTGGAGTTCATGTAACTTTTGGCGCAAAGGTATAGAAATAAACTTCTAACAGCAGAGAACTTCCTCTCATAAACAGCCTTAGTGGAATAACTAATCTCCAACAACCCACCAACAAAGGGATATAATGTCTTCTGAAGCGGAATTTTCATAGGACGCGTGGATGAGAAGGTGAACAAATTTCGAGAACTCAATTATAACTTTGAATTCTTATTCAACATTTGCTACTCTATAAAAGCTAACGTATACAGAGCTAATTCTGCAGAAAGGCAGAAGAATTCGAGTTAAACAATATGGCTTCGACTTTGTTCCTCGTGTCTTCGCTTGTGGCCTTGCTGAGCATCGACGCATGTCTCGCAGCTCGCCATCTCTTAGACGCTCCGGCTGCCCCGGCGACCCCAACACTCCCTACAGTTCCATCACTACCAAAGCCTACATTGCCACCACCACTACCAATAATTCGTACACTTCCAAAGCCAACTTTGCCACCAATGCCAACAATTCCTACACTTCCTAAGCCAACCTTGCCGCCCATGCCAACCGCTCATGTGCCTCCTCTCCCGACGATTCCCACGCTTCCGAAGCCAACTTTGCCGCCGATGCCAACAGCCACCTTACCAAAGCTTGCTATGCCACCTATGCCCACAATTCCTACCATCCCCAAGACGCTGCCACCGATCCCGTCTGCTCAAATACCGACTATTCCCACCATTCCTACGAGCATCCCTCCACTGCCTTCCATGCCCAAGACCATGCCATCGATCCCCGGCGTTCACATTCCTCCTCTTCCTCTCCTGTCGCCACCTCCGGCAGCCACTAGCCCATGAAGACTGTGAGGCCATAATTTGTGGATTGAGCTACTAGAGATGGACTATTTAGTTAATAGTATAATAATTCGAACAACTCTTGCAGAGTTGTTGTTTGTTTGATGTTAGGATTGATTATATTTGTCAGCTGTATGAGTGTTTGTATTGGTTTGTCTATAATTTCTCATTACATGATTGGTTATTTGGATATATATGGTTTATTTATTTATAATTGCACATTTATTTTGATTCCAATAGTTTTTTACTCCGTTCCAGAATTTTAGCCTTCTTGGTGTTGAATTCATTCACTAATTTGAACCTTAAATTGAGCCAATTCACTAGTTCAAATTAAATGAATTAAGTGAATTGAAATTGGGTTCAAAAGTTGAGTATATAACAAAGGAACAAAAAGGGAAGATGAAAAGATAGTCCCACATGGGATAGGGGAATGTAAGGATGTGGGTTTAAATATGATAGCTTGCTCCTTTACTTTGCTTATGTAAGAAGAGGAAAACCATGAGCACCACGGGTGGTGCTACGCACCGCCCGTACCCGCACGCGCACGCGCGTGTGCGAGGGCGAATGGGCGTTTAGGGTTGCATTGGGCGCATTGGGCGCTTTAAAGGCGCACTTTGCACTTCGAACTGAATGAATTCGAGGTGCACCCGCCCCGTCAGTCAAGAGTCGTTGAAATCCAACGGTCGGCGGTCCAACAGTCACCGGCCGCCGTCAACAGTTGCCGTTAAACGGTCACAACTGTTGAAATGGCCAACTGTTGCGACTGTTGAAATCTCAACCGTTGTGACTGTTGAAAGCCTATAAATAGGGTCTGGGTCAGTGTTTCAAACTACACGTTTTTTCTTTCTCTTCTCTTTCTTCTTCTGCAGACAGAAGTTCCAGAATTTCTGTCTACAGAAGAACTCTGTTCATCAGTTTCAATAAGTCCAGTCCTGCATAACATAAACCAGAGAGAACCTTTATCAGATTCGCCAGAGCAGAGGGATTGCGGCTTCCTTCCCTCTTCAGATCGATCGTTGTATTCTGGGAGATCGACGTCCAAGAAATCCAGAAGCGAACAGTGGAGGACGAATCGATTTTAAGGAGATAGTGTCCAACACTAGCCTCGATCTTTATCCAATCTACTTCCTGTCATCTTCCAGTGGTTCTTCAAGTCTTCCTGCAAGCTTCTGAACCAGGTTTTTCATAATCCAGTTTCTTATTTTTCTGATTAGGATAGTATACTAGATAAAGAAGAACAGTTTGATGGTTTTTTTTCAAACAGTCTTCTTCTACTTCAAAACTGAAAATATATAAACCTAATTACAGAATTAATTTCCTGCAAGATAACAGTATCAATTCTGTGTATCTGCCCTCTTGTGTTAATTGTGTTAATCTAAAACAATTCTGTATGTTTCAATCTACAACCAGAGAATAGTAACCTCCACTTTACATTTTATATTCCTGTAAAAAATACCAACAATCTTAAAATCGATTATTACATGTTTTAGATTAACTTTTTAAGAATACAGTTTAAACATTTTTAGTTTGAACCTACATTCTTAAAATCGAATTTCGTGCATGTTTTAGATTAACTTTTTAAGAATACAGTTTAAACATTTTTGTTTAGAACCAACATTCTTAAAACTGAGTTTTGGAATTCTGTCACAATACCATCAATTAAGAGTACTGTTATCAATTAGAACTCTGTTATAATAGTATTTAATCTTTAAACTGATATTTTGTTGTAGATTAAAATACTGTCATAATAGTAATCAATCACTAGTAATCTTAATTGCTTTTAGAGAAGACTAGTTAATTTCTGTTTTGTGATTTGGAGTGTTATTTTATTAGAAAGTTAAAATTTATTACAAAACATTAAGATAGATAAATTTTAATATTTGTAGATGGCTACTACATCTGATATGTCCACTGTGATAACTCCTGTCATGGTTACTCCAACTGTGCCTTCAAGCCAGTACGAGAAACCAGAGAAGTTCAGTGGCTCAGATTTTAAGAGATGGCAACAGAAAATGTTGTTCTATCTCACTACAATGAATCTGGCCAAGTACTTGAAGGAGACTGTGCCTACTCTTGTTGAAGATGATCAACAATCAGTGAAGGCGGTTGAAGCATGGAAACATGCGGACTTCTTGAGTAAGAACTATATCCTCAATGGTTTGGATAATATACTGTATAATGTATATAGTTCAGTTGCTACTGCTAAGAAACTCTGGGAGTCCTTAGACAAGAAATATAATACAGAAGATGCCGGCTCTAAGAAATATGTAGTCGGTAAGTTTCTGGATTATAAAATGGTTGATTCTAAAAATGTAATCAACCAAGTACAGGATCTTCAAGTAATCATTCATGAAATTCATGCTGAAGGTATGACTATCAGTGAATCTTTTCAAGTGGCTGCAATAATTGAAAAATTGCCACCATCTTGGAAAGAATTTAGATATTACCTAAAGCATAAACGAAAAGAAATGACACTTGAAAATCTAATTGTACGATTGAGGATTGAAGAAGATAACCGCCTTTCTGAAAAGAAAATTGGAAATCCATACAATGTTTCTAAAGCTAATGTTATGGAAAATTCCAATAAGTCTAATGACAGGAAGAGAAAGCACAATGGTGAAAACTCTAAGAGTGGTAACTCGAAGAGATTCAATGGCAAGTGCTACAACTGTGACAAGCCTGGACATCGTGCAAATGACTGCCGTGTGCGAAAGGCACCAGATTTTTCGAAGAAGAAGAAGAAACATCCTAATGCACATTTGGCCGAAGAAGAAAATCTTTGTGCAAATGTAGATTGTACATCTGTTGTCTCAGAGGTTAACCTAGTTGGTGGCAAATCTAAAGAATGGTGGGTGGACACTGGAGCCACTCGCCACATCTGCGCCAACAAGTGGATGTTCTCCACATATGAATCTGTGGAAGGAGAACTACTCTACATGGGTAACTCTGCAACCTCCAAGGTTGAAGGACGAGGCAATATTGTACTGAAGATGACTTCGGGGAAAGAACTTACTCTTACTGATGTACTTCATGTACCAGATGTCCGCAAGAATCTGGTCTCTGGTTCAGTCTTGAGTAAGAAAGGCTTTAGGCTTGTGTTTGAGTCTGATAAATTTATACTCACAAAGAATGGTGTATATGTAGGTAAGGGATATATGACCAATGGTCTGTTTAAATTAAATGTAATGACCATTGCCCCTAAGGTTATCAATAAAATTGATTCTTCTGTTTATATGACTGAGTCACCTTTTATTTGGCATGGTAGATTAGGACATGTTAATTATTATACTTTACAAAGATTAATAAATTTGAATATGTTGCCTAATTTCAATATAAACTTTGAAAATAAATGTGAAATATGTGTTGAATCAAAAATGACTAAGCTTCCATTTCACTCTATAGAACGTAGTACTGAACCTTTAGAATTAATTCATACAGATGTATGTGATTTAAAATCTATTCAAACTAGAGGTGGAAAGAAGTACTTTATTACGTTTATAGATGATTGTACTAGATATTGTTATGTATATCTACTTAGAACAAAAGATGAGGCAATTGAAATGTTTATACAATACAAAAATGAAGTTGAGAATCAACTTAGCAAAAAAGATAAAAATGTTAAGAAGTGATAGAGGTGGAGAATATGAGTCACCATTTGCACAAATTTGTGCAGAACATGGTATTATACATCAAACAACTGCTCCTTATACTCCACAGCAAAATGGAATTGCTGAGCGTAAGAACAGAAGTTTAAAAGAAATGATGAATGCCATGTTAATAAGTTCTGGTTTAAACCAGAACATGTGGGGGGAAGCTCTGCTTTCTGCCAATTATATTCTCAACAAAATACCCCAAAAGAAACTTGAGAAAACACCTTATGAATTATGGACAGGTAGAGCACCTAGTTATAAATTCTTAAGAGTGTGGAGGTGTCTAGCTAAGGTTGCAATTCCTACTCCTAAAAGAACTAAAATTGGACCTAAGACTATTGATTGTATATTCATTGGATATGCGCATAATAGCAATGCTTATCGTTTCTTTGTCTTTAACTCTGATCATCCAGAGATACATAAGTATTCTATTATTGAATCTATGAATGCTGTATTCTTTGAGAATGTATTTCCTAGTAAAGAACATTAATCAAGTTCCTCTAAAAGGACTTGTGATGATATAATAAGAGAAACAGAGTCTGATTCTGGAAATAAAACCAATGAGGATGAATGTAGACGGAGCAAAAGGGCCAGGATTAATAAATCGTTTGGTCCGGATTTTCTAACATATATATTAGAAAAAGAACCTCAAACTTATAAAGAGGCTATGTCTACACCTGAAGCTCCTTTTTGGAAAGAAGCTGTAAATAGTGAAATTGAATCAATTATTCAAAATCACACCTCGGAACTTTTGGATCTTCCTCCAGGAAGTAAACCATTAGGATATAAATGGATCTTTAAAAGAAAGATAAAACCTGATGGGTCTATAGATAAATACAAAGCTAGACTTGTAATAAAAGGCTATAGACAAAAGGAAGGTATTGACTATTTTGATACATATTCACATGTAACAAGAATAACATCCATAAGATTAATAATTGCTTTTGCTGCATTATATAATCTTGAACTTCATCAAATGGATGTAAAAACAGCATTTTTAAATGGTGAATTAGATGAAAAAATCTACATGGAACAAGCTGAAGGGTTTGTAGTTCCAGGTAAAGAAAAGAAGGTGTGTAGACTTGTTAAGTCTCTTTATGGACTTAAACAAGCACCTAAACAGTGGCATGAGAAGTTTGACCAAGTTATGTTGTCAAATGGATTTCGCTATAATGAATGCGATAAATGTGTATATGTAAAAGGGGATATGCACAACTATGTCATTGTATGTTTATATGTGGATGACATGATTATCACCGGTAGTACGGTGGCTCTAATTAAGGAAGTAAAAATCATGTTAACACGAAAATTTGATATGAAAGACTTAGGTATTGCAGATATTATTCTTGGTGTTAAAATCTCCAAGATATCTGATAGATATACCTTATCCCAGTCACATTATATCGAGAAGATACTCGAAAAATTTGACAAGGGAAATACTGATATAGCTAAGACACCTGTAGATATGAGTCTACATCTTACAAAGAATATAGGTGCTAGTATATCACAGTTAGAATATTCTCAGATCATTGGCAGTCTTATGTATTTAATGAACTACACAAGACCTGATATTGCATACTCAGTAAGCAAACTGAGTAGGTTTACAAGTAATCCAGGGGAGAACCACTGGAAAGCAATAGTTAGAGTACTCAAATATTTGAGATACACTACTAACTATGGGTTGCACTATACTAGATATCCAGCAGTGATTGAAGGATACACTGATGCTAACTGGATTACCGATTCAAAAGATATCAAATCCACAAGTGGATATATCTTTACTATTGGAGGTGCAGCCATCTCTTGGAAATCTTCTAAACAAACATGTATAGCCAGATCCACTATGGAATCTGAGTTTATAGCTTTAGATAAAGCTGGAGAAGAAGCAGAATGGCTTCGGAACTTTTTAGAAGATATTCCAATGTGGCCTAAACCTGTGTCAGCAATATGCATCCATTGCGATAATCAATCAGCAATTGGAAGGGCACAAAATGTATTATATAATGGAAAGTCACGACATATACGTCGTAGGCATGAAACTGTAAGACAGCTGCTTACAAACGGAATAATATCTCTTGATTATATAAAATCAAAAGATAATATTGTAGATCCATTAACAAAAGGCTTGACTAGAGATCAAATATATAAGTTGTCGAGGGGAATGGGATTACAGCCTACTAAAGAGTAACTCCATACTGGCAACCCAACCTAGCTGACTGGAGATCCCAAGATCTAGGTTCAAAGGGACAACCGAATTGTGGGGGAACTCGAAAGAATCACTGAGGAAAATATTTCCTATCTCATTTCTATGATAAAATAGTGATTACCTGCAATGTGTTAGGATAAGCCAAGCTTTTAATGATCCTTATATCTTAGAAATCTAAGTGGAGTATGGCAGGATACTCTTGATAAGAGATCACCTATGTGAGTGAGAAGGGGCCGCTTCTATGAGAATGAGAAAGGCTAAGTTCTCTAAGAGCACTCACAGAATTACCAGGTTATCCAAGGCCAAAATGGACACAACATAGAATCTGATAAAGTTGAAAGAAATCATGTGAATATTATTGTCTTAGTTTACATCAAAAGCTGAACAGTTCAAAAATATCGTGTTCACTGGTTAGCAAGTAAACTCGATAATATTTCACTAGGGAAGGTTCAAAGCCAAAAGCCACCTCTCCCGATGCGGTAACTTTCTATTACACTCTCTGGTTATTTGCATTAGAGTCTAAGCCATTTCATTCATGTGGGGGATTGTTGAATTCATTCACTAATTTGAACTTTAAATTGAGCCAATTCACTAGTTCAAATTAAATGAATTAAGTGAATTGAAATTGGCTTCAAAAGTTGAGTACATAGCAAAGGAACAAAAAGGAAAGATGAAAAGATAGCCCCACATGGGATAGGGGAATGTAAGGATGTGGGTTTAAATATGATAGCTTGCTCCTTTACTTTGCTTATGTAAGAAGAGGAAAACCATGAGCACCACAAGTGGTGCTACGCACCGCCCGCACCCGCACGCGCACGCGCGTGTGCTAGGGCGAATGGGCGTTTAGGGCGCATTGGGCGCTTTAGAGGCGCACTTTGCACTTCGCACGTACGCAAGAGTCGTTGAAGTCCAACGGTCGGCGGTCCAACAGTCACCGGCCGCCGTCAACAGTTGCCGTTAAACGGTCACAACTGTTGAAACGGCCAACTGTTGCGACTGTTGAAATCTCAACCGTTGCGACTGTTGAAAGCCTATAAATAGGGTCTGGGTCAGTGTTTCAAACTACACGTTTTTTCTTTCTCTTCTCTTTCTTCTTCTGCAGACAGAAGTTCCAGAATTTCTGTCTACAGAAGAACTCTGTTCATCAGTTTCAATAAGTCCAGTCCTGCATAACATAAACCAGAGAGAACCTTTATCAGATTCCCCAGAGCAGAGGGATTGCGGCTTCCTTCCCTCTGCAGATCGATCGTTGTATCCTGGGAGATCGACGTCCAAGAAATCCAGAAGCGAACAGTGGAGGACGAATCGATTTTAAGGAGATAGTGTCCAACACTAGCCTCGATCTTCATCCAATCTACTTCCTGTCATCTTCCAGTGGTTCTTCCAGTCTTCCTGCAAGCTTCTTAACCAGGTTTTTCATAATCCAGTTTCTTATTTTTCTGATTAGGATAGTATACTAGATAAAGAAGAACAGTTTGATGGTTTTTCTTCAAACAGTCTTCTTCTACTTCAAAACTGGAAATATATAAACCTAATTACAGAATTAATTTCCTGCAAGATAACAGTATCAATTCTGTGTATCTGCTCTCTTGTGTTAATTGTGTTAATCTAAAACAATTCTGTATGTTTCAATCTGCAACCACAGAATAGTAACCTCCACTTTACATTTTATATTACTGTAAAAAATACCAACAATCTTAAAATCGATTATTGCATGTTTTAGATTAACTTTTTAAGAATACAATTTAAACATTTTTAGTTTGAACCTACATTCTTAAAATCGAATTTCGTGCATGTTTTAGATTAACTTTTTAAGAATACAGTTTAAACATTTTTGTTTAGAACCAACATTCTTAAAACTGAGTTTTGGAATTCTGTCACAATACCATCAATTAAGAGTACTGTTATCAATTAGAACTCTGTTATAATAGTATTTAATCTTTAAACTGATATTTTGTTTTAGATTAAAATACTGTCATAATAGTAATCAATCACTAGTAATCTTAATTGCTTTTAGAGAAGACTAGTTAATTTCTGTTTTGTGATTTGGAGTGTTATTTTATTAGAAAGTTAAAATTTATTACAAGATATTAAGATAGATAAATTTTAATATTTGTAGATGGCTACTACATCTGATATGTCCACTGTGATAACTCCTGTCATGGTTACTCCAACTGTGCCTTCAAGCCAGTACGAGAAACCAGAGAAGTTCAGTGGCTCAGATTTTAAGAGATGGCAACTGAAAATGTTGTTCTATCTCACTACAATGAATCTGGCCAAGTACTTGAAGGAGACTGTGCCTACTCTTGTTGAAGATGATCAACAATCAGTGAAGGCGGTTGAAGCATGGAAACATGCGGACTTCTTGAGTAAGAACTATATCCTCAATGGTTTGGACAATATACTGTATAATGTATATAGTTCAGTTGCTACTGCTAAGGAACTCTGGGAGTCCTTAGACAAAAAATATAATACAGAAGATGCCGGCTCTAAGAAATATGTAGTCGGTAAGTTTCTGGATTATAAAATGGTTGATTCTAAAAATGTAATCAACCAAGTACAGGATCTTCAAGTAATCATTCATGAAATTCATGCTGAAGGTATGACTATCAGTGAATCTTTTCAAGTGGCTGCAATAATTGAAAAATTACCACTATCTTGGAAAGAATTTAGATATTACCTAAAGCATAAACGAAAGGAAATGACACTTGAAGATCTAATTGTACGATTGAGGATTGAAGAAGATAACCGCCTTTCTGAAAAGAAAATTGGAAATCCATACAATGTTTCTAAAGCTAATGTTATGGAAAATTCCAATAAGTCTAATGACAGGAAGAGAAAGTACAATGGTGAAGACTCTAAGAGTGGTAACTCGAAGAGATTCAATGGCAAGTGCTACAACTGTGACAAGCCTGGACATCGTGCAAAGGACTGCCGTGTGCGAAAGGCACCAGATTCTTCGAAGAAGAAGAAGAAGCATCCTAATGCACATTTGGCCGAAGAAGAAAATCTTTGTGCAAATGTAGATTGTACATCTGTTGTCTCAGAGGTTAACCTAGTTGGTGGCAACTCTAAAGAATGGTGGGTGGACACTGGAGCCACTCGCCACATCTGCGCCAACAAGTGGATATTCTCCACATATGAATCTGTGGAAGGAGAACTACTCTACATGGGTAACTCTGCAACCTCCAAGGTTGAAGGACGAGGCAATATTGTACTGAAGATGACTTCGGGGAAAGAACTTACTCTTTCTGATGTACTTCATGTACCAGATGTCCGCAAGAATCTGGTCTCTGGTTCAGTCTTGAGTAAGAAAGGCTTTAGGCTTGTGTTTGAGTCTGATAAATTTATACTCACAAAGAATGGTGTATATGTAGGTAAGGGGTATATGACCAATGGTCTGTTTAAATTAAATGTAATGACCATTGCCCCTAAGGTTATCAATAAAATTGATTCTTCTGTTTATATGACTGAGTCACCTTTTATTTGGCATGGTTGATTAGGACATGTTAATTATTATACTTTACAAAGATTAATAAATTTGAATATGTTGCCTAATTTCAATATAAACTTTGAAAATAAATGTGAAATATGTGTTGAATCAAAAATGACTAAGCTTCCATTTCACTCTATAGAACGTAGTACTGAACCTTTAGAATTAATTCATACAGATGTATGTGATTTAAAATCTATTCAAACTAGAGGTGGAAAGAAGTACTTTATTACGTTTATAGATGATTGTACTAGATATTGTTATGTATATCTACTTAGAACAAAAGATGAGGCAATTGAAATATTTATACAATACAAAAATGAAGTTGAGAATCAACTTAGCAAAAAGATAAAAATGTTAAGAAGTGATAGAGGTGGAGAATATGAGTCACCATTTGCACAAATTTGTGCAGAACATGGTATTATACATCAAACAACTGCTCCTTACACTCCACAGCAAAATGGAATTGCTGAGCGTAAGAACAGAAGTTTAAAAGAAATGATGAATGCCATGTTAATAAGTTCTGGTTTAAACCAGAACATGTGGGGGGAAGCTCTGCTTTCTGCCAATTATATTCTCAACAAAATACCCCAAAAGAAACTTGAGAAAACACCTTATGAATTATGGACAGGTAGAGCACCTAGTTATAAATTCTTAAGAGTGTGGGGGTGTCTAGCTAAGATTGCAATTCCTACTCCTAAAAGGACTAAAATTGGACCTAGAACTATTGATTGTATATTCATTGGATATGCGCATAATAGCAGTGCTTATCGTTTCTTTGTCTTTAACTCTGATCATCCAGAGATACATAAGTATTCTATTATTGAATCTAGGAATGCTGTATTCTTTGAGAATGTATTTCCTAGTAAAGAACATGAATCAAGTTCCTCTAAAAGGACTTGTGATGATATAATAAGAGAAACAAAGTCTGATTCTGGAAATAAAACCAATGAGGATGAATGTAGACGGAGCAAAAGGGCCAGGATTAATAAATCGTTTGGTCCGGATTTTCTAACATATATATTAGAAAAAGAACCTCAAACTTATAAAGAGGCTATGTCTACTCCTGAAGCTCCTTTTTGGAAAGAAGCTGTAAATAGTGAAATTGAATCAATTATTCAAAATCACACCTGGGAACTTGTGGATCTTCCTCCAGGAAGTAAACCATTAGGATATAAATGGATCTTTAAAAGAAAGATAAAACGTGATGGGTTTATAGATAAATACAAAGCTAGACTTGTAATAAAAGGCTATAGACAAAAGGAAGGTATTGACTATTTTGATACATATTCACCTGTAACAAGAATAACATCCATAAGATTAATAATTGCTTTTGCTGCATTATATAATCTTGAACTTCATCAAATGGATGTAAAAACAGCATTTTTAAATGGTGAATTAGATGAAGAAATCTACATGGAACAACCTGAAGGGTTTGTAGTTCCAGGTAAAGAAAAGAAGGTGTGTAGACTTGTTAAGTCTCTTTATGGACTTAAACAAGCACCTAAACAATGGCATGAGAAGTTTGACCAAGTTATGTTGTCAAATGGATTTCGCTATAATGAATGCGATAAATGTGTATATGTAATTAGTTGGACAGTTGTGACTGAAGGTAGAAACGGAATGCTCAGATCTTACATCTCAAAAATATTTACTAGGGAGGTTAGAACTTAGACCTTGGATAGAATTATAACCGAAACATAAAGACAACAAAGACTTCTTGTATGGAAGCAAAAGCGGAGTGGGTCTTGTAATGAGGATCTCAAAAAATGGAGCGAATAGACAAACATGTGCATGCGCTAGGCACATAGGATGGCTACCTAGCATAGTGCAAAGTTACGTGTTGAGCAGCAACTAAGGTTTTAGTCGCTTACATACTAAGTTAAGAATAGAGATTGAAAACCTTAAAGGGAGTTTCTTTACTGCCGCTTAGGTCGACCAATACAATTATTACACGTGGCGCCACTCAAAGAGAGGTTAAGAGAGTTCTTTTACTTGTTACCTCAAGTTGCACCACGTGTAATAATTATATTTAGCCACTAAGTGGCAGTGAAGAAACTCTCTTCACCACCGGTTAATTTTTCATTATATATATATATATATATATATATATATATATATATATATATATATATATATATATATATATATATATTAGCCGGCAGCTCAGATAAGTTACGTGAGTCTGCAACAAAAAGTAATGATCCTATAATTTTTTAAACTTTTTTATAATAATGATCTCTATATTTTTAACTTCCTTAAGATCAAATTCTATGAATTTTAATATTTATTTTCCCCTTCGCCAAATTGATACAAGATGTTTACTGTAAAGTATTGATTTTGTATCAACTTGATGGAAGGTCAAATCAAACCTAAAACCCAAAAAAATGGGTCTGAGTGAACCCTTGGGAGTCGAGAACATAATCCAAAATAAATCTTTTGAAAAAAAATATTAGAGATAGTGGAAATGAACCTTAGCTCAGGTAATTTCACGAATCGGCATCTCATTTCTATTATTCTTATATATATATATATATATATATATATAGACACCCACGCATGCTCACACACACACACATGTATATGAGAAAAATGAAGATGAACCACTGCCTCATGTAAGCTACTTAAGTTGCAGTCCAATTCCACTATCTATAGTAAGTATTTTCTTTAAAAAAATGAATTCTCTTTTGGATTATGATCTTGACCTCCTAGAGTTCACTCATATATAATTTCTTAGATTTAGTTTTGATTTGGTTATCCATCAAGTAGTTGGAAATTTAATAGTTTTTGGTTAATAAAACATTTGTACCCACTTGATGAAAAGTTAAATAAATTTTAAAACATATGGAATTTGATCCTAAAATATGCCAAGCAGGTAAAGATCATAATCTGAATTTTTTTTTGAAAATATAATGGAATTATTACTTTTTCGCCGCTGACTTGCATAACTTACCTGAACTAGTACACACACACATACATATATACATATAAATATATATATATATATATATATATATATATATATATATATATATAGAGAGAGAGAGAGAGAGAGAGAGAAAGAAAACGGAAAATTCACTGGCGTTGAAGGGAGTTTCTTCATTAGCGCTTAGGTGGCCCAATAAAATAATTACACTGGCGCCACTAAAGATAACAAATAAAAGAACTTTCTTATTATTTTATTGGGCCACATAAGTGCTAGTAAAGAAATTCCTTTCACTGTCGGAAAATTTTCCATTTCCTCATGTATACACACATACACATACACACATATATGATAATAATGTAAATTAGCTGACAGCTCACATAACTTACGTGAGCTGCAGTCTATTTCAACTATTTTCAATAAATTTCTTTTCAAAATATTTTTTTGTATTATGATCCCAACTCTTTAGGGTTCACTCATTCCTAAGTTTTTAGGTTTTAGTTTTTATGTTGACCTACCATTTAATAGACACAAAATTAATGGTTTTTATTAAATATAATATTTTGTATCTACTTGACTGAGTGTCAAATAAACTTCAAAATCAATGAAAATTTGATCCTTAATAAGGTATTGAGGTTGATATCATTATCTCAAAAAAAAAAAAAAAGAAACTTTGTTAAAACAGAATGGAATCATTAGTTCTTCGCTATTGACTCACGTAATGTAACTTACCTGAATGGGCGGCTTATTTGTAGTAATCTCAATTATAGTAATCTCATATATGTGTGTGTGAGGTGTGTGTGTGTGTATAAATGAGCAGCCGCATAATATAACTTACCTGAATTATGGTCTATTTTTACTATCTGTAATAATTTTTTCTATTTTTTTAACTATGATTTGACCTCCTAGAGTTCACTCATATCTAATTTCTTAGGTTTCATTTTTGATTTGGTATTCCATCAAATATACAGTAAATACATATTTTCTATCCACTTAATAAAGGGTAAATAAATTTCAAAACTCATGAAATTTGATCCTAAATAAGTTAAAAAGGTAGAGATCATAATCGTAAAAATACTTTAAAAAAATTTTGAATTATTATTTTTTCATCAATAACTCACATAACTTATTTGAGTTGATGGCTTATATAATATAATGTGTGTGTGTTATGTGTTTGTGTAGAATTATTTTATATGAGCTGGCAGTTAAGTTACGTTAATATGCAACGAAAAGGTAATTATCCCATCTTTTCTCCAAAGTTCTTCTTGGATCATGATAAGATTTAATACATATGTGTGTGTACGTATATAAGTGCCTATATATATGAGTTGGACTAAATATTTTTATTAAATCTTAATAGTTAGATTTGACACATTTTTCACTATCCATTTGCTTGAGATATAGGTTGGCCATTATTATAAAAGGTAAATAGTAAAAACTGAATAAAGTAATGGTGGGATACTAGTGAACGTACAGTGGAAAAAGTATTAAAACAAAGTTTACCGATTTAATACAAAGTTTATATTCCAATTCTATAAATGTGTGTGTGCGCATGCGCGCTTGCGTGTTTGTATTATTGTCATAAAAATTAGATCTTTCCATTTCCATTTATTGAATTACAATTATAGAAAAAAGAGAAGATAGAAGAAAAAGATTACAAGGGAGAGAGACGTTGATGTGTGCCTTTCTTTATTTAATGTTGGACTCTTCCATCATGGCTATGAGACCCTCTCCTATGTCTCATTAGCAATCTGACACTTCGATCATAGATGAGAGAGAAAGAAGGTTGCGATATCCTTGATTAACTCGTGAGAGTTTTCTTGCTGGATGAAGCCTTGCACCAATGATCTTCCAAAATATTCCCAAATTCTCTCTTTTTATGCTAAGAGAGTTTTTGACAACTTTTATTTAGGGATCAGATTGTAAATCCCTTTCTCTTTTAGTAAGAGAGATAAGATTAAGGGCTCACTTTCCCTATAGAATAAGATTGGAAATCCCTTTCTCTTTTAGTGATAAAATTAAAGATCCACTTTATCTCCAGGACCAAATTGGGAACTCTTGAAAGGGTTAATGGGATATTATTTAATTACTCAATTTATGGTCAAAACTAATTTCATTTTAATCTAGGATTCTAGTCATGCAAGGCTATTAGCCTTCCTTTAGAATATTTTATGCGAAGCTAAAGGGTTAGATCCATGTCTGATGATGATATGTGAGACTATATTTTAGCCTCGCATCTAGAGTTTTCCGATTGATGTTTTTTTCATTTTACAGGTATCCCTTTAAAGTTTTCAAAATTTTGTCATTAGTTTTTAACGAATTTTGAAATACTTTGGAATTTTTGTCTTCTTCGTGTAACGAATTCAAACTTTTTTGTAGCTTGATAATTGGTGATCTTCATGATGTACTGTTGAACCACTTCTCAAAGATTGAATCAACATTTGCATTTTGAGTATCCCCTGTAGGAATATTGTTGAATCTTTTGCAATAACTCTCCCAAAATTTTTTGACTTGATCTCATCTCAAGTTCACAGTAAACTCGAGAATATCCGTTGCTTACACGAAGTTGTTCCTCTTGCTTTGATTCTAATGTGAGGTTATTAATTAACTTCGTGTTTCTTTGCATGTTGGCATGAGGCTATCATTAAGCTTGATGATTTGTAAGCGGGAGTTTATCTTCGCATTCTACTAGGGATTCATGCCTGGAATCCAAACCGTCCGTTGAAAGGGACGTGCTCTGTTTAAAGATGAAACCTTTCATCTTCTACCACATGCCAAATGTGTTTTCATTGTCAAGTGAACCCATCAATACTCTTCTTGAGTTTTCTCGAGTTTTAACTTGACTTCCTTCATTTTTCTTGGAACTTACTTGAACTTAACACTCAGTGGCATCAAAATGTCCGTCCTCTAGAGGAAGTGGTTCTTCTGGTTCTAGATCATTGGCAACCACCAGTGGTATGATCTACCCATTGATTAGAGGTGAGATCCATCCCTACCATCTTGTGGTATTTATTCTCTATTAAATCGATGGGACTTTCCCAAATTAATTGAATCCATCTATTTCCCACAAAATGCGCTCTTCCTTCCATTCTCATGGATTTATAAAATTACAATATTCTCTGAAATACCAAGAAAAGAAATAGAAAAATATCGTGAGGACTTATATAACGTCTCTCTCTTGTATAAAAGGTGTGGGTTCCTAGCATGATTATGGAGCATTGATCTTGTACTCAATTGACAATTTGATACTTGGATTGTTCTTGAACGTGAAAAGTTGATGAAGAACGCTTCTGGCCAGCAGCTTCTTATTGCTGGTCGATATGCCTTTGCGGAGGAAGTCAACTTGTCAAAGGTCTCCAAAATTTTTTTTCTCTAAAATTCTCCTTTAAATCCCTATTTACAGTTTTAGGAGTTTCCTTAGGAGATAAGGATGGAATCCCATCTTGTATTTCAATAGGAGATAAGAATGGAAACCCTCTTTGAAAACAGATTCAACCCGATGCACGAGGCTGTCATCCCTTTCAAGGCTATTCGCCCTGTGTGGCGCAATTCTTTTAAGTTCAAAATTTTTTCCTCTTACAAGACCCATCCAAAGTCTTCAAAACCTCGTTTGTTGATTTCTATTGAGTTTTGAAATACTTTGGACTTCAATTTTTAAAATTTCTATTACACAAGCTTCTTTTGTACGCGAGATCAATCAGCTTTGTGAGGCTATTGTCGAAACTCATGCCATACTGAAGGCCATCCAAGTTAAGCAGCATGAGGTGCTGAGAAGACAAAACGAACTTATTTTGCATTATGGACAATTTCAACGAGAGATCAATATGCGGAACAAGGCCATTGAGGCGGGTAGGGCTCAGGCTACTCAATAACTAGTCATCAGTGAAGATGAGTTGTATCGTCAACTGTTACCATCAGTGTAGGGAACAATTTGGAGGTCATTGAGTAATAGAGGCAAGCTTAAGGACTCTGGAGAATCCTTAAGCCTCTTTTCATTTCGTCCCCTTATTTTTCTTTCTTTTTTTGATGAAGAATAAGACCATCTTAGTTGGTTTTTTTTTCTTTTCTCCTTTGTCTAGGGGTTTGGGGTTGATTCCCTAAAAAGGAGATTTACTGTATATGGAGCTTGCCGAGATTGTGTCACTTTCATAGCCAGTGATCTTTTTTTTTTAATCTTTATGGGAATGACTCGCTTGGATAACAGACAGATTCGAGGTGAAAAATCTGAATTATGGATTTGTGGATTTTTGGAGGTAGAGTTGCAGAAGATGGAACTTGTTATGGGTATGGTGTAGCCATAACAAGTTTAATTTCAAAGTTTGTTATGAGAGTGACTTGCATAGATAACAGATATAGTCATTTTGAGATTTGGGAGTGACTCGTCTTGAAAGCTGACAAAGCTGATGATCAGGTCAAGATCATGAAAACTGCAGACAGAGGCATGGCTGACATGCCTATGGGGTGATTTGTCTGGATAATAGACAATCGATTTGAAATTTAGGAGTGACTCACCTAGAATGCAAAGCCGATAATGGGGTTAGGATCATGAAAATCATATACAGAGATATGACTGACGTGCCTATGGGGTGATTCGCCTGGAAAGCAGACAGAATCAATGATCGGGTCAGGATCATGGGGTGACTTGCCTGGAAAGCAGGCAAAGCCAGTGATCGGGCCAGGATCACGAAACCGCAAATAGAGGTATAGCTAACATGTCTATGGGGTGATTTGCCTGTAAAGCAAGCAGAATCGATGATTGGGTAAGGATCATGGGGTGGCTTATCTGAAAAGCAGACAAAGCTAGTGATTGGGTCAAGATTATGAAACCGTAAATAGAGGTATGACTGATATACTTACGGAGTGATTCGCTTGGAAAGTAGATATAATCGATTTGAGATTTAGGTGTGACTTGCCTAAAAAGCAGACATAATCGATTTGAGATTTGGGGGTGACTCGCTTAGAAAGCAGACAGAGCCGGTTTAAGATTTGGGGTGATCCGCCTGGAAAGCAGATAGAGCCAGTGATCCTGTCAGAATCACGAAAATCATAGACAGAGGTATAGCTGACATGCATATGGGGTTATTTGCCTAGAAAGTAGACAGAATTGATGATCAGATCAAGATCATGGAGTGACTCACTTGAAAAGCAGACAGAGTTGGTGATCGGGTCAGGATATTAAACCACAGACAGAGATATGATTGACATGCCTACGGAGCGATTCATCTGAAAAGCCATGCTATTCCCCTCAACATGATGAGTTGTCGAGGGTTTTATTTGGGCTTAGATGCCAAACGTTCCCTCTTTACTTAGTTTTTTGAGCTTTGAGTTAGTAGTCGGCGTACCATTACCCCCAGTAGATAGGGTTGACAAGAAGTTTTTGATTTCTCATCTCATTTCCTTGGCGACATTGGGCAGTTCATACTTTTTCTCAGCATGATAAGTTGTCAAGGAATGTGTCCTCGTTCCTTTGCTTTAATAGTATTGGGCAATTCATACTTTTGAGTTGTCGAGGATATGATTTCCTCTCTTTACTTTATTGGTATTGGGTCCCCTTCGCCTTTTGGTTTTGGGATATTAGTTTCATACTCTTACCACCTGTATGATATGGTTGACAAGAAATTTTGAGTTTCTCTTTCCGGTGTATTGGGCAGCAAAATTATTACATATATATTTGTGTGTGTGTGTGTATACCTACTTTTTTCTCTTTTTTTTTCTTTTGTTTATTCTTTCTTTTTCTCTTTTATTTGTTTTTTATCTTTTTTTTATTCGAAATTTTATTTATAGCACTCATTTTACTATTAGATTCCTAGTTATCACACAAAAATTTCTAATAGCTAGCACGAGCAGTAGAATCAACATGATGCCTGTCACTACCAACATCTTCGGCAGCCTAGGACCGATTTGGCTGTTAGTAAACGAGTACGACTCCGTCGCAGCTATGGTTTGGAGCATACTCAGGGAGTACACTTGCCAGTGCTGGCTCCTTGCCTGGCAAGGACCCCGACAGGTTCAATCTCTATTGTACTAGCGTCGATCGAGTGTTTTCCATGACTTTTCTAGAATTGGCTGAGGAAGACTATTGTTAGTCTTTTTGTAAGTCTGGATGTACTCCCATGATTTCTCCTTTTTTTCATAGAAATCGGAGAGAGTCCTTTTTGTTTACAATTAGGCGGGTCATAGTTCTTCACCACCATCTTTCCCACATGGATTGGAGCTATGCCAATAGGAATTTTCAAAGATTCCATGATAATTATAGTCGCATTTGCAGACACCCTTTTCTTTTTTGGTCTCAACTAGATCACATTCACATCGATAAGCGCCTGAATTTTATTTTTCAGAACTTAGCAATCATTGGTTAGATGCCTAATGTTTTGATAGTAGAGGCAATACTTGGGATCATCTATCATTCCAGCTTTCGATTTTCGGACAACTTGAGCATTCCTTTTTATTCAGTAGGTGAAAAAACATGACTACTTGTTCATCTTTAAAATTGTATGTTCGCTGTGATCTAAAGGAATCTCGATTGTTTTGTGGCTTTTGGTTTGTAGCGGGTCTAGTAGTCATTAGCTCCTTTCCTTTAGGGCGGGGTGATTGTGGCTATGGCCAGTTTGTGGACACTCTCCTCTGAGCATGGTATTTATCGATACATCGGATTATGTCCTCCACTTACTCTCTTTGTTTGACCAAATATTTTCAAGTTTGGATTCTATCGCTCCCATCTTAATGAGAATGTTGATTTGGAAGTTGTGCTTACAGGTTTCTACTAGCCTTTCTTGTGATATGGCATGCGAACATTATAATGATATCTCTCGAAAATGTTCTACAAAGCTTTTCACAGTCTCATCCTCTTTTGTTTGTTTGCAAGGAGAGTATGGACTGAGATTTTCGTATCATCTTCGAAGAAGTGGCGTAAGAATTCCTTCTCCACGTCAGGCCACGATTTAATGGTCCCTAGGGGTAACTTCATAAACCATATAAATGTAAGCCTTCTCAAAGTACTTACAAAAATCTTGGTCATTGTAGTATCATTTCCCATAAAATGATTTGTCTGTGACAAGAAGTAGTATAGATATTGGTTGGGAGAACTTTTCCCATCCAAAGATTCTAACTTTATAGCTTTGTACTTTTCGAAAAAAAGGAGCCGATTCTCACTCCACTGGATATGGCCTATTAACTCCAAGTTCTTGTATCAGGGCTTCCAAGTAGACCTGCATCTTTTCTACATGTGGGTCTGTGGCAAAGTCAAATCCTCTTCTTTTCTAGAATTTCCACCGTCATTTTTTGGTGGCTCATTAGAGGGTTTCTCTGTTTTATATCGTGCATTCTTTTATGTATTTTCTACTACTTTTAGAAGTTGCGACCAGACTGCATCAAGACTCTTTGTTGTTCTTGAATTAGCTGTTCTTGAGCTTCTAGCCTCTGGTTCATTTGGTTCGTTTCGCTGGAGCTTCCTATCATATAGGCCGTTGTTTCTTCAAGTCTAGAAGACTCATATGATCAAGGCATTCCAATGGTTGAATAATCGCTATCTCCATCACTTTCTATATCCGAACTCCCAGCCAACCTCTTGTAGTTTCGTGGATCCTGACCTGAGCCATGTCTAATGGTGTGCTTCTGTATCAGGAGTATTTATCACCTCGTAGTTTCTTTCCTTAGTTCACCATGTATAAAGTCATGAAAAGAGGTTTCTCATCGGTGGTGACCGTTCGCCTTTGAACACGCATTCTTTAAGGTGTATTGTTCTTTGGTTCGGTTATTCGAGGTGGACCACAATGGCAATCGATAAGCAATGCAAAGATTATTTGCTCACACCGGCATAGTGGATGGGATTGCGTCATCCTCCTCTTCTTAGTGAGGAATTCACGCAAATTGGTTTATTATTCTGAGAGCATTGAGTGAGTGGCGCTTCTAAATGAGTTTCTTCTTTCTTCTAGCCTCTGCAAGACACCCTGTTCTGTTTATAAAAGTCTACAGGTGTGGAAGAATGGAATCTCTGCCTTAACTGACGTTCTATTATGGTCTTTGTGCATGCTTCATATAGCTGAGACTCAATTTTGTGTTTTGGATTTTTACGCGTGGTGGGACAGCCTTGACTTTTGCTTTTTGTGAGTGCGTCTAAATAGCTTAGCGTTTAAAACCTTCTGCGTAAGGTTGATTAGCCTCGCATTGTAGTTTTTGTATGCCAGGCTGATTAGCCTCGCATTTAGAAATAGACTTGGGTAAAGCTACGCTGATTAGCTAGCATTTTGAAATAGTCTCGTGTAAAGCAACACTGGACTGATTAGCCTGGCATTCCAGTATTTCTACACTAGGCTGATTAACCTGGCATTTGAGCCCAGATCCATTTCGGACTTGATTTTTGAGAATTCGTCGTTGTGCTCGACGGTTTCGGTTCCGAATCTGAGTTCTGGTTAGATCATATCTTGGCTTCTCTTTAGTGTCTTTGTTCAGCCATGATAGGAAG
Organism: Dracaena cambodiana; assembly: GCA_036321105.1. NCBI lineage: Eukaryota > Viridiplantae > Streptophyta > Magnoliopsida > Asparagales > Asparagaceae > Dracaena > Dracaena cambodiana. The sequence continues at coordinate 5,123,127 of JAYEPQ010000016.1, read as the reverse complement.
AGATTTTTCCTTTTCCAAAATTTTGAAATCCAATGATCCAAAGGGTTCATGTTCAATGGGAGTCCCTTTGTCATTTGAATTCATTGTTTGGATTTCTTACTGTTCCAAACTTGAAAATCCGATAAGTTCTTATTCAACAGGAATCATCTCCTCATTGAAATCCATCGCTTGGACTCTTTTATGTTCCGAACTCAAAAATTGTAGAAGCTCATATTCAACGGGAGTCATCTTCTCATTCGAATTTGTACTTAGGATTTTCAAGTGGCAATGGAGCAGTGTTTTGGCCAAACTTACCGATCTAGATGATAAATATACGTCATATCTTTGTTGATCAATTTCTATGACCAACATCTCTACAGACTTACTAATTTTCTTAGTATCATATTGGGCCATGATCTTATTGTCGGTGTAGAAAACTTCTCCTACTGTGGTCTCTAGCTTGTTTTCCGTAAAATGTGCTTTTCCTTCCATTTCCATGGATTTATAAAATTACATTGATTCTCTAAAATACAATGAAAAGGAAACAGGAAAACAACGAGAGGACTTATATAACACCTCTTTCTTTTACAAATGAAATAGGTTCCTAACGAGACTTTAGAACGTCGATCTCGTACTCTGTTGACCATCTGATACTTGTATTGGACTTGAATATGAAGAGTTGATGAAGAATGCTTCTAACTGGCAGATTCTTACTGCTGGTCGGCGTGCCTTCATGTAGAAAATCAACTTGCTAAAGGTCTGCAAAGTTTTTTCTCTCTAAAATTCTCCTTTTAATCCATATTTATAGCTTTAGGAGTTACCTTAGGAGATAAGGATGGAATTCCATCTCAATTTAATCTCTGAACTTGTATTTTAGTTGGATTTGAAATCATCAATTCAGAGTAAGTGGATATGATTTGAGTTGGAATTCTAATAAAAATTAAAAGGAAACCCTCTTTAGAAATTGATTTAGCTCTGCGTGTGAGGCTGTCATTCCCACGCGGGGCTATTAGCCTCGTGTGCGTGAGACTTTCGCCCCGTGTGGCCCAATTCTTCAGAGTTCAAAAAATTTTCCTCCGACACCATATTGATGGCAACTGACGACTGCCATTTCCATATTTTTCACTACTCCAAATGGAGTCAAAGGCTATAATCATTTGATCTTATTACTATGCAAGGCTATTTGTTGGCCTCGTGCCGATTCTTCTTACACAAGCCTTATTTTGCATTTAGTTTCATTTACGCGAGGCTACTAGTTAGCCTCATGTCAAATCTTCCTGTGCGAGCTTAGCTTCATAAGAACTGCTCATTATGTGAGGTTACAGGTTGGCCTCGCATAGAATCTTTTCGCACAAAGTTACGAGCTAGATTTGCATTGCATCTTTGATGTCAAGCTACTAGCCTTATTTTTCTTATAATTTATTCTCCTTTTCTTAGAATTCTAAGCATGCATCTTGTTATTTGCCTTTGAGTTATTCTTACTCCTCCTTGTAGTGAATTACCGTACCACCTCATTGTCCAAGCGCAACTACTTTGGATTTTAAATGAGGCCAATGATATTGTACAGTTCTACTTCAGGAGTTAGAAAAGTCAGCCTTCTTATTTGGTGAGTCAATAATAGTTTCTTATGAAATCTCGTATGAGGAGTGTAAGTGGCTTCGAGAAGTAAGTGGCATCTACATATTTCCTAATTTGGAAAAGAGTTGCTCGTTGTCACATCTTCAACTATTATCCATCTCTTGTTAGATGGATTGGAAGATCACCCGAGACTAAGATTGTATCGTCATTGGGGGTTTCAGTGGCCAAGGACCCTATTAAGACGGTCCAGAAAGATTAGTAACAGGTTTATTGTCTGAGAGAGTAAACAAAGGCCATCTGATTGGTGAGACGCCCTACCAAACCAACACCTTCCTGTAAACGGTTTATGGCAGTTAAAGGGTAATACCCTCCTCAAAATTTTAGAACATTTAGATTGATCCGTTCTACTAAGAAAAGGTGGAGTTGATAGTGGCCGGGTTACATGTTAGATATATTCGAGGCTAGTTTGGTGGATCTCGGACTTTACTAAGCCATCAAAATTATTCAATTTGCATCACTCACAGTTTATATTATTTGTTCAGCATATAGGAGATCTACAACCCTAATCCTGGTGCTTTCTTCCGATTGGCGGGCTTCGGTTTGCCCCCACGCGAGGCGGAGCGCGTGGCATTGCAATGCTCACCTCTGAAGGGCGATTTGTTATAGCTTGAGTAAGCATGGTGATCTTCAAAGTGAGTTGCTAAGTAAGCTCCCGGAACTCGACTCAAGTTATCGGAACATTGGAATGAATCATCTTGAGTGTTTGCAGCACTTGCCGCAGGGCATGGTCTATTTATGTTGGGCAATCGACAATTTTCAAATTGCTTACTTATGGAGTCTACTGTTTGTTCACCCTTCTCGTTTAATTGTTCCTTTTGTCAACTGAGCTCAGCTATGTCATTTGCGAGGTAGTTAGGAAATTGGTTTAGTTTGATGACGGACTTGAAAGACTTGTACCCCGACAGAAAATTGGAGTTCATGTAACTTGTTTGGCGCAAAGGTATAGAAATAAACTTTAAAACAGCAGAGAACTTCCTCTCATAAACGGCCTTAAGAGAATAACTAATCTCCAACAACCCACCAACAAAGGGATACAACTTATTCTGAAGCGGAATTTTCATAGGACGCGTGGATGAGAAGGTGAACAAATTTCGAGAACTCAATTATAACTTTGAATTCTTATTCAACATTTGCTTCTCTATAAAAGCCAACGTATACAGAGCTAATTCTGCACAAACGCAGAAGAATTCGAGTTAAACAATATGGCTTCGACTTTGTTCCTCGTGTCTTCGCTTGTGGCCTTGCTGAGCATCGACGCAAGTCTCGCAGCTCGCCATCTCTTGGACGCTCCGCCTGCCCCGGAGACCCCAACACTCCCTACAGTTCCATCACTACCCAAGCCTACATTGCCACCACCACTACCAACAATTCCTACACTTCCAAAGCCAACTTTGCCGCCAATGCCAACAACACAATTGCCTCCGTTGCCAACAATTCCTACACTTCCTAAGCCAATCTTGCCGCCCATGCCAACCGCTCATGTGCCTCCTCTCCCGACGATTCCCACGCTTCCGAAGCCAACTTTGCCGCCGATGCCAACTGCCACCTTACCAAAACTTGCTATGCCACCTATGCCCACAATTCCTACCATCCTCAAGACACTGCCACCGATGCCGTCTGCTCAAATACCGACTATTCCCACCATTCCTACGAGCATCCCTCCACTGCCTTCTATGCCCAAGACCATGCCATCGATCCCCGGTGTTCACATGCCTCCTCTTCCTCTCCTGTCGCCACCTCCGGCAGCCACTAGCCCATGAAGACTGTGAGGCCATAATTTGTGGATTGAGCTACTAGAGATGGACTATTTAGTTAATAGAATAATAAATAAATCGAACAACTCTTGCAGAGTTGTTGTTTGTTTGATGTTAGGATTGATTATATTTGTCAGCTGTATGAGTGTTTGTATTGTTTTGTCTGTAATTTCCCATTACATGATTGGTTATTTGGATATATATGGTTTATTTTTTTTAATTGCACATTTATTTTGATTCCAATAGTTTTTTGCTCTGTTCCAGAAATTTAGCCTTCTTGGCTTATTAAACCCATAAATGAAATTGATATAGCAGCCGTCCGATCAATTGGAATTTTTTGGCTAATTTTGGATTTTATTTATTTATTATTATTATTTTTAATACGGTACTGTACTGTGAACCAATTTGCAAGAATAATGGTGAAGTCTGAAGATAGCAAGTACCACTGCAAAAATGTGGAACCTGCGATTCATCCGATTACATCTCTATTATAATATATATATATATATATATATATATATATATAATGCAGCAAACGAAAATATTAAAAAAACTCATAATTTTAAGAATTAAAATTTTTCATGACTGGAGTCCCTCTGATTTAGTGAGTTGGGCATTGCATTATTACAGGCACCGACCCTCTCTATAAGGAAGGTCTAATTATACGTATCTCATATTTTATTTTATTAATTACCAATTAATGAAACACAGGAGCATTGATTCACTGTGTATGCTCAAAAAATCAGATATAATTAGTTGGACAGTTGTGACTGAAGGTAGAAACGGGATGCTCAGATCTTACATCTCAAACATATTTAATAGGGAGGTTAGAACTTAGACCTTGGATAGAATTATAACCGAAACATAAAGACAACAAAGACTTCTTGTATGGAAGCAAAAGCGGAGTGGGTCTTGTAATGAGGATCTCAAAAACTGGAGCGAATGGACAAACATGTGCATGCACTAGGCACATAGGATGGCTACCTAGCATAGTGCAAAGTTACGTGTTGAGCAGCAACTAAGGTTTTACTCGCTTACATACTAAGTTAAGGATAGAGATTGAAAATCTTAAAGGGAGTTTTTTTACTGCCGCTTAGGTCGACTAATATAATTATTATACGTGGCGCCATTCAAAGGGAGGTTAAGAAAGTTCTTTTACTTGTTACCTCAAGTTGCACCACATGTAATAATTATATTTAGCCACTAAGTGGCAGTGAAGTAACTCTTTTCACCGCCGGTTAATTTTCCACTATATATATATATATATATATATATATATATATATTAGCCGCCAGCTCAGGTAAGTTACGTGAGTCTGCAACAAAAAGTAATGATCCTATAATTTTTTAAACCTCTTTATGATAATGATCTCTACATTCTTAACTTCCTTAAGATCAAATTCTATGAATTTAAAATTTATTTTCCCCTTCGTCAAATGGATACAAGATGTTGTATTTAGTGAAAAGTATTAATTTTGTATCAACTTGATGGAAGGTCAAATCAAACCTAAAACCCAAAAAAACGGTTCTGAGTGAACCCTTGGGAGTCGAGAACATAATCCAAAATAAATCTTTTGAAAAAAAAATATTAGAGATAGTGAAATGAACCTTAGCTCAGGTAATTTCACGAATCGGCATCTCATTTCTATTATTAATATATATATATATATATATATATATATATATATATATATAAATATATATATATATATATAAATATATATATATATATATATATATATATATATATATATATATATATATATATATATATATATATATATATATATATATATATATATATAGACACCCACACATGCTCGCATACACACACATGTATATGAGAATAATGAATATGAACCGCTGCCTCATGTAAGCTACTTGAGTTGTAGTCCAATTCCACTATCTATAGTAAGTTTTTTCTTTAAAAAAATGAATTCTCTTTTGGATTATGATCTTGACCTCCTAGAGTTCACTCATATGTAATTTCTTAGATTTAGTTTTTATTTGGTTATCCATCAAGTAGTTGGAAATTTAGTAGTTTTTGGTTAATAAAACATTTATACCCACTTGATCAAAAGTTAAATAAATTTTAAAACATCTGGAATTTGATCCTAAAATATGCCAAGCAGGTAGAGATCATAATCTTAATTTTTTTTTTTGAAAATATAATGGAATTATTACTTTTTCGCTGCTGACTTACACAACTTACCTGAACTAGCACGTACACACATACATATATACATATAAATATGTATATGTATATATATATATATACAGAGAGAGAGAGAGAGAGAGGGAGAGAGAGAGAGAGAGAGAGAGAGAGAGAAAAATGAAAATTCACCGACGGTGAAGTGAGTTTCTTCATTAGCACTTAGGTGGCCCAATAAAATAATTACACGTGGCGCCATTAAAAATAACAAATAAAAGATCTTCCTTATTATTTTATTGGGCCACATAAGCGCTAGTAAAGGAATTCCTTTCACTGTCAGTAAATTTTCCATTTCCTCATATATACACACACACACATACACACATATATGAGAATAATGTAAATGAGCTGACAGCTCACATAACTTACGTGAGCTGCAGTCTATTTCAACTATTTTTAATAAATTTCTTTTCAAAATATTTTTTTGTATTATGATCCTAACTCTTTAGGGTTCACTCATTCCTAAGTTTTTAGGTTTTAGTTTTTATGTTGACCTACCATTTAATAGACACAAAATTAATATTTTTTATTTAATATAATATTTTGTATCTACTTGACGGAGTGTCAAAAAACTCCAAAATCAATGAAAATTTGATCCTTAATAAGGTTTTGAGGTTGATATCATTATCTCAAAAAAAAACTTTGTTAAAAAATAATGGAGTCATTAGTTTTTCGCTATTGACTCACGTAATGTAACTTACCTGAATGGGCGACTTATTTGTAGTAATCCCAATTATAGTAATCTCATGTGTGTGTGTGAGGTGTGTGTGTATAAATGAGCAGCTGCATAATATAACTTACCTGAATTGTGGTCTATTTTTACTATATATAATAATTTTTTTTTCTATTTTTTTAACTATGATTTGACCTCCTAGAGTTGACTCATATCTAATTTCTTGGGTTTCATTTATGATTTGGTATTCCATCAAGTATACACAAAATTAACATTTTTTAGTAAATACATATTTTCTATCCACTTAATAAAGGGTAAATAAATTTCAAAACTCATGAAATTTGATCCTAAAGAAGTTAAAAAGGTAGAGATCATAATTGTAAAAATACTTTAAAAAAATTTCGAACTATTATTTTTTCATCAATAACTCACATAACTTATTTGAGCTGATGGCTCATATAATATAGTGTGTGTGTGTGTGTTATGTGTTTGTATAGAATTATTTTATATGAGCTGGCAGTTAAGTTACGTTAATATGCAACGAAAAGGTAATTATCCCATCTTTTCTCCAAAGTTCTTCTTGGATCATGATATTTACTTTCTTAGCCGCTATATGTATACATATATGTATGTATGTATGTGTATATATATACACACACACATACATATACATATACATATATATACATATACATACACACACATATACATATACATACATATGTGTGTGTACGTATGTAAGTGCCTATATATATGAGTTGGACTAAATATTTTTATTAAATCTTAATAGTTAGATTTGACACATTTTTCACTATCCATTTGCCTGAGATATAGGTTGGCAATTATTATAAAAGGTAAATAGTAAAAACTGAATAAAGTAATGGTGGGATACTAGTGAACGTACAGTGGAAAAAGTATTAAAACAAAGTTTTCCGATTTAATGCAAAGTTTAAATTCCAACTCTATAAATGTGTGTGTGTGCGCATGCGCGCTTGCGTGTTTGTATTATTGTCATAAAAATTAGATCTTTCCATTTCCATTTATTGAATTACAATTATAAAAAAAAAGAGAAGATAGAAGAAAAAGATTGCAAGGGAGAGAGACGTTGATGTGTGCCTTTCTTTATTTAATGCTGGACTCTTCCATCATGGTTATGAGACCCTCTCCTGTGTCTCATTAGCAATCTGACACTTTGATCATAGATGAGAGAGAAAGAAGGTTGCGATATCATTGATTAACTCGTGAGAATTTTCTTGCTAGATGAAAGAAGCCTTGTGCCAATGATCTTCCATAATATTCCCAAATTCTCTCTTCTTATGCTAAGAGAGTTTTTGACTACTTTTCTTTAGGGATCAGATTGTAAATCCCTTTCTCTTTTAGTAAGAGAGATAAGATTAAGGGTTAGATCCATGTCTGATGATGATATGTGAGACTATATTTTAGCCTAGCATCTAGAGTTATCCCATTGATATTTTTTTCATTTTACAGGTATCCCTTTAAAGTTTTCAAAATTTTGTCATTAGTTTTTAACAAATTTTGAAATATTTTGGAATTTTTGTCTTCTTCGTGTCACGAATTCAAACTTTTTTGTAGCTTGATAATTGGTGATCTTCATGATGTACTATTGAAGCACTTCCCGAAGATTGAATCAACATTTGCTTTTTGAGCATCCCCTGTAGGTATATTGTTGAATCTCTTGCAATAACTCTTCCAAAATTCTTTGACTTGATCTCATGTCACGTCCACACTAAACTCGAGTATATCCACTGCTTTGACATCTTAAATTTGGACACGAAGTTGTTCCTCGTGTTTTGATTCTAATGTGAGGTTATTCATTAACTTCGTGTTTCTTTGCATGTTGGCATGAGGCTATCATTAAGCTTGATGATTTGTAAGCGGGAGTTTATCTTTGCATTCTACTAGGGATTCATGTCTGGAATCCAAACCGTCCATTGAAAGGGACGTGCTCTGTTTAAAGATGAAACCTTTCATCTTCTACCGCATGCCAAAGGTGTTTTCATTGTCAAGTGAACCCATCAATACTCTTCTCGAGTTTTCTCGAGTTTTAACTTGACTTCCTTCATTTTTCTTGGAACTTACTTGAACTTAACACTCAGTGGCATCAAAATGTCCGTCCTCTAGCTGAGGAAGTGGATCTTCTGGTTCTAGATCATTGGCAACCACCAGTGGTACGATCTACCCATTGATCAGATGTGAGATCCATCCCTACCGTCTTATGGTATTTATTCTTGATTAAATCGATGGGACTTTCCCAAATTAATTGAATCCATCTATTTCCCACAAAATGCACGCTTCCTTCCATTCCCATGGATTTATAAAATTACAATATTCTCCAAAATACAAAGAAAAGAAATAGAAAAATAACGAGAGGACTTATATAACGTCTCTCTCTTGTATAAAAGGTGTGGGTTCCCTGCATGATTATGGAGCATTGGTCTTATACTCCATTGACAATATGATACTTGGGTTAGCCTTGAACGTGAAAAGTTGATGAAGAACGCTTCTGGCCAGCGGCTTCTTGTTGCTGGTCGATGTGCCTTTGCAGAGGAAATCAACTTGTCAAAGGTCTCCAAAGATTTTTCTCTCTAAAATTCTCCTTTAAATCCCTATTTATAGTTTTAGGAGTTTCCTTAGGAGATAAGGATGGAATTCGATCTTGTATTTCAATATGAGATAAGAATGGAAACCCTCTTTGAAAACAAATTCAACCCGATGCACGAGGTTGTCATCCCTTTCGAGGCTAGAGTGTTGTTAGGATATGGGTTTATATAGGATTGTTTGTTCCATGTCATTACTTATGTAAAAAGAGGAGAAAGCTTGAGCACCACGGGTGGTGCTATGCACTGCCCGCACGTGCACGTGCGTGTGCGAGGGAGAATGGGCGTTTAGGGCACATTGGGCGCTTTAATAGCGCACTTGGCACTTCGCATGTACGCATTGTCGTGAGGAGCTAAGGAGCCTTTGATTTTTTTGGTGCTATTGGATTCGGGTTACCTCTATAGGGTTCAGCTATTTGGATTCGACCCGCACCAGTTAAGAGTCGTTAGGATTTGGCCGTTGAGATCCAACAGTCATCTGTCAACCGTTGCCGTTAAACGGTCACAACTGTTAACAGCCCACCGTTGTGACCGTCTTCTGTCCAGACATTTCAAAATACACAGAAATTTTCTTTTCTTCTCCCTTCTTTTGCAGATAGAAACTTGGTCATTTTGATAGAAAGTTTCTGTTTCCAGAAGAACAGTTCTTTCACAAAATAGTCATACATTACACCATACAGAGAGTGTTCTTTATCAAATTTGCTAAAGCAACAGGATTACAACTTCCTTCCTGTTTCAAACTGATCGTTGTATCCTGGGAGACCGACACCTACTGTAAAAACTTGAAAGGGGTTTTTACATATCTGTCTCTTAAATTTTTAAAAATTAGAATTTAGTCCCCAAATCTTCATATTTATGATTTAGTTCCCAAATTCTTTAAGTTAACCAATTTAGTCCCCGGCCATATTTTGACCCAAATTTTCCATTATATCCATGTATTACTTTATTTTAGTCATCCCTCCCATCTTCTTCTTCTCTTTTTCTTTTTATTAGGTTCCTCTCTCTATTTTTTTACTGTTTATTCACCCTTCACGTTTAATTGTTCCTTTGGTCAACTGAGCTCAGCTACGTCATTTGCGAGGTAGCTAGGAAATTGGTTTAGTTTGATGACGGACTTGAAAGACTTGTACCCTGAGAGAAAATTGGAGTTCATGCAACTTCTTTGGCGCAAAGGTATAGAAATAAACTTCAAACAGCAGAGAACTTCCTCTCATAAACAGCCTTAAAGGAATAACTAATCTCCAACAACCCACCAACAAAGGGATACAACTTATTCTGAAGCGGAATTTTCATAGGACGCGTGGATGAGAGGGTGAACAAATTTCGAGAACTCAATTATAACTTTGAATTCTTATTCAACATTTGCTTCTCTATAAAAGCCAACGTATACAGAGCTAATTCTGCACAAAGGCAGAAGAATTCGAGTAAAACAATATGGCTTCGACTTTGTTCCTCGTGTCTTCGCTTGTGGCCTTGCTCAGCATCGACGCAAGTCTCGCAGCTCGCCATCTCTTAGACGCTCCTGCTGCCCCGGCGACCCCAACACTCCCTACAGTTCCATCACTACCAAAGCCTACATTGCCACCACCGCTACCAACAACACTTCCAAAGCCAACTTTGCCGCCAACGCCAACAACACAATTGCCTCCGTTGCCAACAATTCCTACACTTCCTAAGCCAACCTTGCCGCCGATGATTCCCACACTTCCGAAGCCAACTTTGCCGCCGATGCCAACAACCACCTTACGAAAGCTTGCTATGCCACCTATGCCAACAATTCCTACGATCCCCAAGACACCGCCACCGATGCCCTCTGCTCAAATACCGACTATTCCCACCATTCCTACGAGCATCCCTCCACTGCCTTCCATGCCCAAGACCATGCCATCGATCCCCGGCGTTCACATTCCTCCTCTTCCTCTCCTGTCGCCACCTCCGGCAGCCACTAGCCCATGAAGACTGTGAGGCCATAATTTGTGGATTGAGCTACTAGAGATGGACTATTTAGTTAATAGTATAATAATTCGAACAACTCTTACAGAGTTGTTGTTTGTTTGATGTTAGGATTGATTATATTTGTCAGCTGTACGAGTGTTTGTATTGTTTTGTCTGTAATTTCCCATATATATATTTGGATATATATGGTTTATTTTTTTTAATTGCACATTTATTTTGATTCCAATAGTTTTTTGCTCTGTTCCTGAAATTTAGCCTTCTTGGCTCATGAAACCCATAAATGAAATTGATGCAGCAGCTATCCGATCAATTGGAATTTTTTGGCTAATTTTGGATTTTATTTATTTATTATTATTATTATTTTTAATACTGTAAACTGTACTGCGAACCAATTTGCAAGAATAATAGTGAAGTATGAAGATAACAAGTACCATTGCAGAAATGAGATAAAGCTGAAGTTTAAGATTCCGAACCTGCGATTCATCCGATTACATCTCTATTTTATATATATATATATATATATATATATATATATATATATATATATATATATAAAATACCGCAAACGAAAATTTTAAAAAAACTCATAATTTTAAGAATTAAAATTTTTCATGACTGGAGTCCCTCTGATTTAGTGAGTTGGGCAATGCATTATTACAGGCACCGACCCTCTCTATAAGGACGGTCTAATTATACGTATCTCATATTTTATTTCATTAATTACCAATTAATGAAACACAGGAGCATTGATTCACTGTGTATGCTCAAAAAATCAGATATAATTAATTGGACAGTTGTGACTGAAGGTAGAAACGGGATGCTCAGATCTTACATCTCAAACATATTTACTAGGGAGGTTAGAACTATGACCTCCCTAGTAAAAGCGGAGGTCTTGTAATGAGGATAGAATTATAACCGAAATATAAAGACAAGAAAGTATGGAAGCAAAAGTGGAGCGGGTCTTGTAATGAGGATCTCAAAAAATGGAGCGAATGGACAAGGAAATATATATTTTTTTTTTGTACAAAGAGACTAAAAAAAATAATGAAATTAAAAAGTAAAAAACTATGAAAAATACTTTGTTCCAAATTCTCGTACACTCTCGTACCCAATCTCATGTGCTACTAACACCGAAATTTTCCTTTCTTTCTCCTACCGTAATCTCATGTGCTACTAACCCCAAAGTTTAACTCTTTTTCACTGGGATAGGAAAATAAAAATGGAGGAAAATTTTGAGTCATATTTTCACAAATTTTCTTTTTTTACTTTTTTTTAATTTCCAACTATATATATATGTGTGTGTGTGTGTGAAAAATGATAATGAGATAACAGCTCACATAAGTTACCTGAACTATTGTTCATTACCAATATCACCAATAATGTTTTTTAAAAAATTCTTTTGGATTATGATCTCGACCTCCTAGGGTTCACTCATACCCAATTTCTTGGGTTTTAGTTTTTATTTGATCCTCCATCAAGTTCACTCATACCCAATTTCTTGGGTTTTAGTTTTTATTTCTTATATCCACTTGATGAAAGTTTAAATGAACTCCAAAATTTATAAAATTTAATCTTATTAAGAATAAAAAGGTAGATCCTAATTCTAGAAAAAATTAAAGAAAAATTATTGGATTATTGTATTTTGGTCGCTAGCTCACATAATCTTACTTGAGCTGGTGGCTTACCTGCAACAATCCATATATATATATATATATATATATATGAGTAAACGAGAAATTCATCGGTGGTGAAGGGAGTTTCTTCACCACCGCTTGGTGACCTAATAAAATTATTATACATGGCACCACTCAAAGGACGATTAATGGAGTTCTTTTATTTGTTATCTTAAATAGCGCCCTGTATAATAATTGTATTGGGCCATCTAAGCGACGATGAAGGAGCTCCCTTCACCGCTGGTAAATTTCCCATTTTCTCTCTATATGTGTGTGATGTGTGTGTGTGTATGAGTAAACAGAAAATTTACCGACGGTGAAGGGAGTTTCTTCACTACCGCTTAGGTGGCCCAATACAATTATTACACGATGCGCCACACAAAGGGTGGTTAAGAGAGTTCTTTTACTTGTTACCTGAAGTGGCGTCACATGTAATAATTGTATTTGGCCACCTAAGCGGCGGTGAAGGAACTCTCTTCATTGCTGATTAATTTTTCGTTATATATATATATATATATATATAAGCAGCAAGCTAAGGTAAGTTACGTGAGTCTGCAGCAAAAAGTAATGATCCTATAATTTTTTAAACTTTTTTAGGATAATGATCTCTATATTCTTAACTTGTTTAAGATCAAATTCTATGAATTTTAAAATTTATTTGCCTCTTCATCAAATGGATACAAAATGTTGTATTCACTGAAAAAGTATTAATTTTGTATCAACTTGATGGAAGGTCAAATCAAACCTAAAACCCAAAAAAATGGGTCTGAATGAACCCTTGGGAGTTGAGAACATAATCCAAAAGAAATCTTTTTAAAAAATCTTAGAGATAGTGGAAATGAACCACAACTTAGGTAATCTCGCAAATCGACAGCTCATATATATATATATATATATATATATATATATATATATATATATATATATATATATATATATATATATATATATATATATATATATATATATATATATATATATATGACTACAGTAGATGAGCCACAACTTCATTAAAAATTACATGAGCGAGTGGCGAAAATATAGTAATCCAATATTTTTTCTTCTAAAATTTTTAAGAAGCAGGATTTCTACCTCTACTTTAATAAGATTAAATTTCATGAAATTTAGAGTTCATTTACACATTCATCGAGTAGATACAAAATGTTTATTTAATTGAAAACCGTTAAAATTTGTATCAAATTTATGAAGGACCAATTAAAACCAAAATCCAAGAAATTAGGTATGAGTGATCTCTAAAAAGTCGAGATCATAAGGCAGAAGAAATTTTTTTTTAAAAAAATATATTGGAGATAATGGATATAAACTGCAACTCAGGTTATATATATATATATATATATATATATATATATATATATATATATATATATATATATATATATATATATATATATATATATATATATATATAGACACACACACACATGCTTGCTTGCATACACACACATGTATATGAGAATAATGAAGATGAACCATTGCCTCATGTAAGCTACTTGAGTTGCAGTCCAATTCCACTATCTATAGTAAATTTTTTCTTTAAAAAAATGAATTCTCTTTTTGATTATGATCTTGACCTCCTAGAGTTCACTCATACACAATTTTTTAGATTTAGTTTTGATTTGGTTATCCATCAAGTAGTTGGAAAATTAATAGTTTTTCGTTAATAAAACATTTGTACCCACTTGATAAAAGGTTAAATAAATTTTAAAACATTTGGAATTTGATCCTAAAACATGCCAAGCTGGTAGAGATCATAATCTGAATTTTTTTTTGAAAAATATAATGGAGTTATTATTTTTTCGCTACTGACTTACATAACTTACGTGAACTAGTCCACACATGCATACATATGTATATACACATACATGTGTGTGTGTGTGTGTATATATATATATATATATATATATATATATATATATATATATATATATATATATATATATATATATATATATATATATATATATATATAACGAAAAATTCACCGGTGGTGAAAGGAGTTCTTTCATTAGTGTTTAGGTGGCCCAATAAAATAATTACACATTATGCTATTTAAGATAACAAATAAAAGAACTTTCTTATTATTTTATTGGGTCACCTATGCGCCAGTAAAGGAATTCCCTTCACTGCTGGTAAATTTTCCGTTTTCTCATGTGCACACACACATACACACATATATGAGAATAATGTAAATGAGCTGACAGCTCACATAGCTTATCTGAGCTGAAATCTATTTCTACTATTTTCCATATATTTCTTTTCAAAATATTTTTTTGTATCATGATCCCAACTCTTTAGGGTTCACTCATGCCTAAGTTTTTAGGCTTTAGTTTTTATGTTGACCTACCATCTAATAGACACAAAATTAATGGTTTTTATTTAATATAATATTTTGTATCTACTTGATAGAGTGTCAGATTAACTCCAAAATCAATGAAAATTTGATCCTTAATAAGGTATTGAGGTGGATATCATTATCCCAAAAAAAAATTGTTAAAAAATAATGGAATCATTAGTTCTTCGCTGTTGACTCACGTAATATAACTTATCTGAATGGGCAGCTCATTTGTAGTAATCTCATTTATAGTAATCTCATATGTGTGTGTGTGTGTGAGATGTGTGCATAAATTAGCCGCCGCATAATATAACTTACTTGAATTGCGGTCTCTTTTTACTATCTGTAATAATTTTTTTCTATTTTTTTAATTATGATCTTGACCTCCTAGAGTTCACTCATATCTAATTTCTTGGGTTTCCATTTTGATTTGGTATTCCATCAAGTATACCCAAAATTAACATATTTTGGTAAATACATATTTTCTATCCACTTAAAAAGGGTAAATAAACTTCAAAACTCATGAAATTTGATCCTAAAGAAGTTAAGAAGGTAGAGATCAAAATCGTAAAAATACTTTAAAACAATTTGAAATTATTATTTTTTCATCGATAACTCACATAACTTACTTGAGCTGACAGCTCATATACTATAATGTGCATGTGTGTGTTATGTGTTTGTGTAGAATTATTTTATATGAGCTGGTAGTTAAGTTACATTAATATGCAGCGAAAGGTAATTATCCCATCTTTTCTCCAAAATTCTTCTTGGATCATGATATTTACCTTCTTAGCTGCTATATGTATACGTATATGTATGTATGTATGTATGTATGTATGTACGTGTATATATATACACACACACATACATATACATACATATGTGTGTGTACATATATATGTGCCTATATATATATGAGTTGGACTAAATTTTTTTATTAAATTTTAATAGTTAGATTTGACATATTTTTCACTGTCCATTTGTCTGAGATATATGTTGGTCATTATTATAAAAGGTAAATAGTAAAAACTGAATAAAGTAATGGTGGGATACTAATGAACGTACAATGGAAAAAATATTAAAACAAACTTTTTCAATTTAATACAAAGCCTATATTCCAACTCTATAAATGTAAGTGTGTGCGCGCATGTGCACGTGCGTGTATGTATTATTGTCATAAAAATTAGATCTTTCCATTTCCATGTATTGAATTACAATTATAAAAAAAAAAAAAAGAGAGGAGAAGATAGAAGAGAAAGATTACAAGGGAGAGAGACGTTGATGTGTGCCTTCCTTTATTTAATGTTGGACTCTTCCATCATGGCTATGAGACCCTCTCCTATGACTCATTAGCAATCTGACACTTCGATCATAGATGGGAGAGAAAGAAGGTTGCGACATTCTTGATTAACTCGTGAGAGTTTACTTGCTGGATGAAAGAAGCCTTGCGCCAATGATCTTCCAAAATATTCCCAAATTCTCTCTTCTTATGCGAAGAGTATTTTTTACCACTTTTCTTTAAGGATTAGATTGTAAATCCCTTTCTCTTTTAGTAAGAGCGATAAGATTAAGGGCTCACTTTCCCTATAAGATACGATTGGAAATCCCTTTTTCTTTTAGTGATAAGATTAAGGATCCACTTTATATCTAGGATGAAATTGGGAACTCTTGAAAGGGTGTGATGGGATATTATTTAATTACTCAATTTATAATCAAAACTAATTTCATTTTAATCTAGGATTCTAGTCATGCAAGGCTATTAGCCTTCCTTTAGAATATTTTATGCAAAGCTAAAGGGTTAGATCCATGTCTGATGATGATATGTGAGACTATATTTTAGCCTTGCATCTAGAGTTTTCCGATTGATATTTTTTCATTTTACAGGTATCCCTTTAAAGTTTTCAAAATTTTGTTATTAGTTTTTAACTAATTTTGAAATATTTTGGACTTTTTGTCTTCTTCGTATAACGAATTCAAACTTTTTTGTAATTTGATAATTAGTGATCTTCATGATGTACTGTTGAACCACTTCCCAAAAATTGAATCAACATTTGCATTTTGAGTATCCCCCATAGGTATATTGTTGAATCTTTTGCGATAACTCTTCCAAAATCCTTTGACTTGATCTCATCTCAAGTTCACACTAAACTCGAGAATATCCATTGCTTTGACATCTTGAATTTAGACACAAAGTTGTTCCTCGTGTTCTGATTCTAATGTGAGGTTATTCATTAACTTCGTGTTTCTTTGCATGTTGGCATGAGGCTATCATTAAGCTCGATGATTTGTATGCGGGAGTTTATCTTCGCATTCTACTAGGGATTCATGTCTGGAATCCAAACTGTCCATTGAAAGGGACGTGCCCTGTTTAAAGATGAAATCTTTCATCTTCTACCTCATTCCAAAGGTGTTTTCATTGTCAAGTGAACCCATCAATACTCTTCTCGAGTTTTAACTTGACTTCCTTCATTTTTCTTGGAAATTACTTGAACTTAACACTCAGTGGCATCAAAATGTCCGTCCTTAGGCAAGGAAGTGGTTCTTCTTGTTCTAGATCATTGGCAACCACCAGTGGTACGATCTACCCATTGATCGGAGGTGAGATCCATCCCTACCATCTTGCGGTGGTTATTCTTGATTAAATCGATGGGACTATCCCAAATTAATTGAATCCATCTATTTTTCACAAAATGTGTGCATCCTTCCATTCCCATGGATTTATAAAATTACAATATTCTCCAAAATATAAAGAAAAGAAATAGAAAAATAATGAGAGGACTTATATAATGTCTCTCTCTTGTATAAAAGATGTGGGTTCCTAACGTGGCTATGGAGCATTGACCTCGTACTCCGTTAACAATTTGATAATTGGATTGTTCTTAAATGAGAAAAGTTGATGAAGAACGCTTCTGGCCGGCGGCTTCTTACTGCTGGTCGATGTGCCTTCGCAGAGGAAATCAACTTGTCAAAGGTCTCCAAAGATTTTTCTCTCTAAAATTCTCCTTTAAATCCCTATTTATAGTTTTAGGAGTTTCCTTAGGAGATAAGAATGAAATCCCATCTCAATATAATCTCTGAACTTGTATTTCAATAGGAGATAAGAATGGAAACCCTCTTTGAAAAGTGATTCAGCCCGATGCGCGAGGCTGTCATCCCTTGCGAGGCTATTCGTCCTGTGTGGCGCAATTATTTTGAGTTCAAAATTTTTTCCGCTTACAAGACCCTCTCCAAAGTCTTCAAAACCTCGTTTGTTGATTTTTATCGAGTTTTGAAATACTTTGGACTTCAATTTTTAAAATTTCTATTACACAAGCTTCTTTTGTATGCAACATCAATCAGCTTTGCGAGGCTATTGCCGAAACTCAAGCCATACTGGAGGCCATTCAAGCTAAGCAGCATGAGGAGCTAAGAAGGCAAAACGAACTTGTTTTGCATCATGGACAGTTTCAACAAGAGATCAACATGTGGAACAAGGCTATTGAGGCGGGTAGGGCTCAGGCTACTCAGTAGCTAGCCATCAGTGAAGATGAGTTGTGTCGTTAACTATTACCATCAGTGGAGGGAACCATTGGGAGGTCATTGAGGAAATAGAGGCAAGCTTAAGGGCTCTGGAGAATCCTTAAGCCTCTTTTCATTTCATCCCCTTATTTTTCTTTCTTATTTTGATGAAGAATAAGACTATCTTAGTTGTTTTCTCACTTTTCTCCTTTGTCTGGGGGTTTGGGGTTGATTCGCTAAAAAGGAGATTTACTGTATATGGAGCTTGCCCAGGTTGTGTCACATTCATAGTCAGTGATCTTTTTTTATCGTTATGGGAATGACTCGTCTGGATAACAGATAGAGTCAAGGTGAAAAATCTGAATTATGGATTTGTGGATTTTTGGAGGTAGAGTTGCAGAAGATGGAACTTGTTATGGGTATGGTGTGGCCATAACAAGTTTAGGTTCAAAGTTTGTTATGAGAGTGACTTGCATAGATAACAGACATAGTCAATTTGAGATTTGGGAGTGACTCGTCTTGAAAGCTGACAGAGTTGATGATCGGGTCAAGATCACAAAAACTGCAGACAGAGGCATGGCTGGCATGCCTATGGGGTGATTCGCCTGGATAATAGATAATCGATTTGAAATTTAGGAGTGACTCGCTTGAAATGTAAAGCCGATAATCGGGTTAGGATCACGAAAATCATAGACAGATGTATGGCTGACGTGCCTATAGGGTGATTCGCTTGGAAAGCAGATAAAATCGATGGGATCATGGAGTGACTTGCCTGGAAAGCAGACAGAACCGGTGATCGGGTTAGGATCACGAAACTGCAAACAGAGGTATAGCTAACAAGCCTATGGGGTGATTTGCCTGTAAAGCAAGCAGAATCGATGATTGGGTTAGGATAATGAGGTGGCTTATCTGAAAAGCAGACAAAGCCAGTGATTGGTCAAGATTATGAAACCGCAGATAGAGGTATGACTGATATGCCTACGGGGTGATTCGCGTGGAAAACAGATATAATTAATTTGAGATTTAAGAATGACTTGCCTAAAAAGCAAACATAATCGATTTGAGATTTGGGGATGACTCACTTGGAAAGCAGACATAGACGGTTTGATATTTAGGGTGATCCGCCTGGAAAGCAGATAGAACCGGTGATCGGGTCAGAATCACGAAAACCATAGACAGAGGTATAGCTGACATGCATATGGGGTGATTTGCCTAGAAAGTAGACAAAATTGATAATCGGGTCAGAATCATAGAGTGACTCATCTGGAAAGCAGACAGAGCTGGTGATCGGGTCAGGATCATGAAAACCACAGACAGAGGAATGATTGATATGCCTACGGGGTGATTCGCCTGAGAAGCAGACAGAATCGTTGATCGGATTAGGATTACGAAAAATTATTGTTTGTTGAAGTATGTGTGGGATGATTTGTGAGAAGGTTGAGATGATACAAATCTCATTATGAGAGATAAGAGTTTAACATAACAGATTTGTGACATGTGTCTATATGAAGTGTGGGAAAGAAAATTCAAATCTCACTGTTAGAGGTAACAACTTAATATGGCAAGTTCACGGAATTTTTAGCAAACCCCCAGGTATAAACAGATTTGGTGTGTTTTTACTAATCGCCGTTGGTATTGAGCTAGCCATGCTATTCCTCTCAACATGATGAGTTGTCAAGAGTTTTATTTGGGCTTAGATGCTAAACGTTCCCTCTTCACTTAGTTTTTCGAGCTTTGAGTTATTAGTCGACGTACCATTACCCCCAGTAGATAGGGTTGACAAGAACTTTTTGATTTCTCTTCTCATTGCCTTGGCGACATTGGCCAGTTCACACTTTTTACCTCAGCATGATAAGTTGTCGAGGAATGTTTCCTCTTCCCTTTGCCATAATAGCATTGGGCAATTCATGCTTTTTACCTTAGTGTGATGAGTTGTTGAGAATATGATTTCCTCTCCTCTTTTCTTTATTGGTATTGGGTTGTGATGTATCCTTGTAATTGAATATGGATATTGTAACGACATATTTGTCATGAAATTTTTAGTAAATCTCCAGCTATCAATGGATTCAGTATACTTTTACCAATAGCCGTTTGCATTGAGCTAATCAGACTATTTTCCTCAGCATGATGAGTCTTCAAGGTTTTATTTGAGTTTAGATGCTAAACATCCCCTCTTCCCTTCGCCTTTTGGTTTTGGGATATTGCTTTCATACTCTTACCTCCTGTATGATAGGGTTGACAAGAAATTTTGAGTTTCTCTTCCTGGCATATTGGGCAGCAAAATTATTACATATATATTCGTGTGTGTGTGTGTGTGTGTGTATACCTACTTTTTTTCTTTTTTTTCTTTTTTCTTTCCTTTTTTTTCTTTTATTTTTTTTTATTTTGAAATTTTATCTATAGCACTCATTTTGCTATCAAATTCCCAGTTATCACACGAAAATTTCTAATAGCTAGCAAGAGCAGTAGAATCAACATGATGCTTGTCACTACCAACATCTTCGGCAGCCCAGGTCCGATTCGGCTGTTAGTGAACGAGTATGACTCCGTCGCAGCTATTGTTTGCAGCATACTCAAGGAGTACACTTGCCAGTGCTGGCTCCTTACCTAGCAAAGACCCCGACAGGTTCAATCTCTATTGTGCTAGCGTCGATCGAGTGTTTTCCATAACTTTTCTAGAATTGGCTGAGGAAATCTATTGTTCATCTTTTAGTAAGTCTGGGTGTACTCCCATGATTTCTCCTTTTTTTTTCATAGAAATCGGAGAGAGTCCCTTTTGTTTACAATTAGGCGGGTCATAGTTCTTCACCACCATCTTTCCTGTGGGGATTGGAGCTACACCAATAGGAATTTTCAAAGATTTCATGGTAATTGTAGTCACATTTGCATACACCTTTTTCTATTCTGGTCTCAACTGGATCATCAACACATCAATAAGCACTTGATTTTTATCTTTCAGAACTTAACAATCATTGGTTAGATGCCTAATATTTTGATAGTAGAGGCAACACTTGGGATCATCTATCATCCCAGCTTTCTCTAGCTTCCGATTTTCGAGCAACTTGAGCATTCCTTTTTATTTAGTAGGTGAAAGAACATGACTACTTGTTCATCTTTAAAATTGTATGTTCGATATGATCTAAAGGAATCTCGATTGTTCTATGGCTTTTGGTTTGTAGCGGGTCCTGTAGTCATTAGCTCCTTTCTCTTAGGGCGGGGTGAATTTGGCTATGGCCGGTTTGTGGACACTCTCCTCCGAGCACAGTGTTTATCGATACATCAGATTATGTCCTCTGCTTACTCTCTTTGTTTGACCAAATCTTTCCAAGTTTTGGATTCTATTGCTCCCATCTTAATGAGACTGTTGATTTGGAAGTTGTGCTTACAGTTTTCTACTAGCGTTTCTTGTGATATGGCATGCAGAGATCACAATGATATCTCTCGGAAATATTCTACAAAACTTTTCACAGTCTCATCCTCTTTTGTTTGTTTGCAAGGAGAGTATGGATTGAGATTTTCGTATCATCTTCGAAGAAGCAGCGTAAGAATTCCTTCTCCACGTCAGACCATAATTTAATGGTCCCTATGGGTAACTTCATAAACCATATAAATGCAAGCCCTCTCAAGATACTTACAAAAATCTTGGTCATTGTACTATCATTTCCCATAAAATGATTTGTCTGTGACAAGAAGTAGTATAGGTATTGGTTGGGAGAACTTTTTCCATCAAAAGATTCTAACTTTATAGCTTTGTACTTTTCGAAAAAGGAGCCGATTGTCACTCCACCGGATATGGCCTACTTTTACTCTAACTTTTTGTTGGTCCTTTTTGTGCATCGGGGCTTCTAACTAGTCCTGCATCTTTTCTACATATGGGTTTATGGCAAAGTCAAAATCCTCTTCTTTTCCAGAATTTCCACCGTCATTTTTTGGATATTCATTAGAGGGTTTCTCTGTTTTATCTTCTGCATTATTTTATGTTTTTTCTACTACTTTTAGAAGTTGTGACCAAAGTGCATCAAGACTCTTTGTTGTTCCTGAATTAGCCTTTCTTGAGCTTCTAGCCTCTGGTTCATTTCGCTAAAGCTTCCTGTCATATAGGTCATTATTTCTTCAAGTCTAGAAGACTCATTTGATCAAGGCATTGCAATGGCTCAATAATCGCTGTCTCCTTCACTTTCTTTATCTGAACTCCAAGCCAACCTCTTGTAGTTTCATAGCTCCTGACCTGAGCATTGTGTAATGGTGTGCTTCCGTATAGGAGTATTTATCACCTCGTGATTTTTTTCCTTTGTTCACCATGTATGAAGTCATGAAAAGAGGTTTCACATCGGAGGTGACCCTTCGCCTTTGAGCACGCATTCTTTAAGGTGTATTGTTCTTCGGTTCGGTTATTCGACCAAAAACTAAGGGTCTAGACGGACCACAATGGCAATCAGTAAGCAATGCAGAGATTATTTGCTCACACCAGCATAGTGGATAGGATTGCGTTATCCTCCTCTTGTTAGTGAGGAATTCTCGTGAATCAGTTTCTTACTCTGAGAGCATTGAGTGAGTGGCGCTTCTAATTGAGTTTCTTCTTTCTTCTAGCCTCTGCAAGACACCCTGTTGTCTTTACAAAAGTCTACGGGTGTGGAAGAATGGAATCTCTGCCTTAACTGACGTTATATTCTGGTCTTTGTGCATGCTTCACATAGCTGAGGCTCAATTTTGTGTTCTGGATTTTTTACGTGTGTCTAAATAGCCTTGAGTTTTGCTTTTTGCGAGTGGGGCTAAGTAGCTTAGCATTTAGAACCTTCTGCATAAGGCTGATTAGCCTCGCATCGTAGTTTTTGTTTGCTAGGCTGATTAGCCTCGCATTTAAAAATAGACTTGTGTAAAACTATGCTAGGCTGATTAGACTGGCGTTTTGAATTAGTCTCGTGTAAAACTATGCTGGACTGATTAGCCTAGCATTTTGAAATAGCCTCGCATAAAGCTACGCTGGACTGATTAGCCTGGCGTTCAAATATTTCTACACTAGGCTGATTAACCTGGCATTTGAGACCAGATCCATTTTGGACTTGATTTTTGAGAATTCGTCGTCGTGCTCGACAATTTCGGTTCCGAATCTGAGTTTTGATCAGGTCAGATCTTGGCTTCTCTTTGGTGTCTTGTTCAGCTATGATAGGAAGAGATTTTTCCTTTTCCAAAATTTTGAAATCCAAAGATCCGAAGGGTTCCTGTTCAATGGGAGTCCCTTTGTCATTCGAATTCATTGTTTGGATTTCTTACTATTCCAAACTTGAAAATCCGAGAAGTTCTTGTTCAACGGGAATCATCTCGTCATTCAAATCTATCGCTTGGACTCTTTTCTATTCCGAACTCAAAAATCCAAGGAGCTCAAGTCCAACGGGAGTCTCCTTCTCATTCAAATTCATACTTAGGATTTTCTAGTGGCAATGGAGTTGTGTTTTGGACAGACTTACCGATCTAGATGACAAATATTAGTCATAACTTTGTTGATCAACTTCTATGACCAACATCTCTATAGACTTACTAATTTTCTTAGTGTCAGATTGGGCCATGATCTTATTATCGGTGTAGAAAACCTCTCTCACTGTGGTTGCCAATTTATTTTCTGCAAAATATACTCTTCCTTCTATTGCCATGGATTTATAAAATTACAATGATTCTCTAAATACAATGAAAATGAAACAAGAAAAAAACAAGAGGACTTATATAACATCTCTCTCTTTAAAAAAAGGTATGAGTTCCTAACGTGACTATAGAGCGTCGATCTCGTACTCTGTTGGCGATCTGATACTTGGATTGGTCGTGAACATGAAGTGTTGATGAAGAACGCTTCTGACTGGTAGTTTTTTTATGCTGGTCGATGTGCCTTCACATAGGAAATCAACTTGCCAGAGGTCTGCAAAGTTTTTTCTCTCTAAATTCTCCTTTTAACCCATAAATATAGTTTTAGGAGTTACCTTAGGAGATAAGGATGGAATTCCATCTCAATTTAATCTCTGAACTTGTATTTTAGTTGGATTTGAAATCATCAATTCGGAGTAAGTGGATATGATTGGAGTTGGAACTCTAATAAAAACTAAAAGGAAACCCTCTTTAGAATCTGATTTAGCCCTGCATGTGAGGCTGCCATCCTCGTGCGAGGCTATTCGCCCCGTGTGGCCCAATTCTTCTGAGTTCAAAAAATTTTCCTCCGACACCATATTGATGGCAACTGATGACTGCCATTTCCATATTTTTCACTACTCCAATGGAGTCAAAGGCTATAATCATTTGATCTTATTACTATGCAAGGCTATTAGTTGGCCTCGTGCCGATTCTTCTTACACAAGCCTTATTTTGCATTTAGTTTCTATTACACGAGGCTACTAGTTAGCCTCATGTCAAATCTTCCTGTGCGAGCTTAGCTTCATAAGAACTGCTCATTATGTGAGGTTACAGGTTGGCCTCGCATAGAATCTTTTCGCACAAAGTTACGAGTTAGCTTTGCATTGCATCTTTGATGTCAAGCTACTAGCCTTGGTTTTTCTTAGAATTCTAAGCATGCATCTTGTTATTTGCCTTTGAGTTATTCTTACTCCTCCTTGTAGTGAATTACCATACCACCTCATTGTCCAAGCGCAACTACTTTGGATTTTAAATGAGGCCAATGATATTGTACAGTTCTACTTCAGGAGTTCGGTACTGATGTTCATACCTGATAGCAGTACAGAATAGAAGGAGAGATTGGCCCGATACAACTCCTCCACTATAAGAGAAATAATGACCAATGCAACCTTACGAATGACTAGAACCCAAAGAATTAGAAAAGTCAGCCTTCTTATTTGGATGAGAACTTAACACTCAGTGGCATCAAAATGTCCGTCCTTAGTTGAGGAAATGGTTCTTCTTGTTCTAGATCATTGGCAACAACTAGTGGTATGATCTACCCATTGATCAGAGGTGAGATCCATCCCTACCGTCTTGCGGTATTTATTCTTGACTAAATCGATGGGACTTTCCAAAATTAATTGAATCCATCTGTTTTTCACAAAATGCGCACTTCCTTCCATTCCCATGGATTTATAAAATTACAATATTCTCCAAAATACAAAGAAAAGAAATAGAAAAATAATGAGAGGACTTATATAATGTCTCTCTCTTGTATAAAAGATGTGGATTCCTAACGTGGCTATGGGGCATTGACCTCATACTCCTTTGACAATTTGGTACTTGGATTGGTCTTGAATGTAAAAAGTTGATGAAGAACGCTTCTGACCGGCGGCTTCTTACTGCTGGTCAATGTGCCTTCGTGGAGGAAATCAACTTGTCAAAGGTCTCCAAAGATTTTTCTCTCTAAAATTCTCCTTTAAATCCCTATTCATAGTTTTAGGAGTTTTCTTAGGAGATAAGAATGGAATCCCATCTCAATGTAATCTCTGAACTTGTATTTCAATAGGAGATAAGAATGGAAACCCTCTTTGAAAACTGATTCAGCCCGATGCGTGAGGCTGTCATCCCTTGCGAGGCTATTCGCCCTGTGTGGCGCAATTATTTTGAATTCAAAATTTTTTCCTCTTACAAGACCCTCTCCAAAGTCTTCAAAACCTCGTTTGTTGATTTCTATCGAGTTTTGAAATACTTTAGACTTCAATTTTTAAAATTTCTATTACACAAGCTTCTTTTGTACGCAAGATCAATCAGCTTTGCGAGGCTATTGCCGAAACTCAAGCCATACTGGAGGCCATTCAAGCTAAGCAGCATGAGGTGCTGAGAAGGCAAAACGAACTTGTTTTGCATCATGGACAGTTTCAACAAGAGATCAACATGTGGAACAAGGCTATTGAGGCGGGTAGGGCTCAGACTACTCAGTAGCTAGCCATCAGTGAAGATGAGTTGTGTCGTTAACTGTTACCATCAGTGGAGGGAACCATTGGGAGGTCATTGAGGAAATAGAGGCAAGCTTAAGGGCTCTGGAGAATCCTTAAGCCTCTTTTCATTTCGTCCCCTTATTTTTCTTTCTTATTTTGATGAATAATAAGACTATCTTAGTTGTTTTCTCACTTTTCTCCTTTGTCTGGGGGTTTGGGGTTGATTCCCTAAAAAGGAGATTTAC
Organism: Dracaena cambodiana; assembly: GCA_036321105.1. Lineage (NCBI taxonomy): Eukaryota > Viridiplantae > Streptophyta > Magnoliopsida > Asparagales > Asparagaceae > Dracaena > Dracaena cambodiana. The sequence goes on along the minus strand of JAYEPQ010000016.1, from coordinate 5,096,667 downwards.
TGTTTATGGAGCTTGCCGAGGTTGTGTCACATTCATAGCCAGTGATCTTTTTTTATCGTTATGGGAATGACTCGTCTGGATAACAGACAGAGTCGAGGTGAAAAATCTAAATTATGGATTTTTGGATTTTTGGAGATAGAGTTGCAGAAGACGGAACTTGTTATGGGTATGGTGTGGCCATAACAAGTTTAGTTTCAAAGTTTGTAATGAGAGTATCTTGCATAGATAACAGACGTAGTCAATTTGAGATTTGGGAGTGACTCGTCTTGAAAGCTGACAGAGTTGATGATCGGGTCAAGATCACAAAACTGCAGACAGAGGCATGACTGACATGCCTATGGGGTGATTCGTCTAAATAATAGATAATTGATTTGAAATTTAGGAGTGACTCGCCTGAAATGCAAAGCCGATAATCGGGTTAGGATCACAAAAATCATAGACAGAGGTATGGCTGACGTGCCTATAGGGTGATTCACTTGGAAAGCAGATAGAATCAATGATCGGGTCAGGATCATGGGGTGACTTGACTGGAAAGCAGAACCGGTGATCGGGTTAGGATCACGAAACCGCAAACAGAGGTATAGCTAACATGCCTATGGGGTGATTTGCCTTTAAAGCAAGCAGAATCGATGATTGGGTTAGGATAATGAGGTGGCTTATCTGAAAAGCAGACAAAGCCAGTGATTGGTCAAGATTATGAAACCGCAGATAGAGGTATGACTGATATGCCTACGCGGTGATTCGCCTGGAAAGCATATATAATTAATTTGAGATTTAAGAGTGACTTGCCTAAAAAGCAAACATAATCGATTTGAGATTTGGGGATGACTCACTTGGAAAGCAGACATAGACGGTTTGATGTTTAGGGTGATCCGCCTGGAAAGCAGATAGAACCGGTGATCGGGTCAAAATCACGAAAACCATAGACAGAGGTATAGCTGACATGCATATGGGGTGATTTTCCTAGAAAGTAGACAAAATCGATGATCGGGTCAGAATTATGGAGTGACTCACCTGGAAAGCAGACAGAGCTAGTGATCGAGTCAGGATCATGAAAACCACAGACAGAGGAATGATTGATATGCCTACAGGGTGATTCGCCTGAGAAGCAGACAGAATTGTTGATCGGATTAGGATTACAAAAAATTATTGTTTGTTGAAGTATGTGTGGGATGATTTGTGAGATGGTTGAGATGATACAAATCTCATTGTGAGAGATAAGAGTTTAACATAATAGATTTCTGACATGTGTCTATATGAAGTGTGGGAAAGAAAATTCAAATCTCACTGTTAGAGGTAACAACTTAATATGGCAAGTTCACGGAATTTTTAGCAAACCCCCAGGTATAAACAGATTTGGTGTGCTTTTACTAATCGTCGTTGGTATTGAGCTAGTCATGCTATTCCTCTTAACATGATGAGTTGTCGAGGATTTTATTTGGGCTTAGATGCTAAACGTTCCCTCTTCACTTAGTTTTTCGAGCTTTGAGTTATTAGTCGACGTACCATTACCCCCAGTAGATAGGGTTGACAAGAACTTTTTGATTTCTCTTCTCATTGCCTTGGCGGCATTGGCCAGTTCACACTTTTTATCTTAGCATGATAAGTTGTCGAGGAATGTGTCCTCTTCCCTTTGCTTTAATAGCATTGGGCAATTCATGCTTTTTACCTTAGTGTGATGAGTTGTCGAGAATATGATTTCCTCTCCTCTTTTCTTTATTGGTATTGGGCTGTGATGTATCTTTGTAATTGAATATGGATATTGTAACGACATATTTGTCATGAAATTTTTAGTAAATCTCCAGCTATCAACAAATTCAGTAAACTTTTACCAATAGCCGTTTGCATTGAGCTAATCAGACTATTTTCCTCAGCATGATGAGTCTTCAAGGTTTTATTTGAGTTTAGATGCTAAACATCCCCTCATCCCTTCGCCTTTTGGTTTTGGGATATTGCTTTCATACTCTTACCTCCTGTATGATAGGGTTGACAAGAAATTTTGAGCTTCTTTTCCTGGCATATTGGGCAGGAAAATTATTACATATATATTCGTGTGTACACGTGTGTGTATACCTACTTTTTTCTTTTTTTTTTTTTTCTTTTTCTTTCCTTTTTTGTCTTTTATTTTTTTTATTCAAAATTTTATCTATAGCACTCATTTTGCTATCAACTTCCCAGTTATCACACGAAAATTTCTAATGGCTAGCAAGAGCAGTAGAATCAACATGATGCTTGTCACTACCAACATCTTCGGCAGCTCGGGCCCGATTCGGCTGTTAGTGAACGAGTATAACTCCGTCGCTGCTATGGTTTGAAGCATACTCAGGGAGTACACTTGCCAGTGTTGGCTCTTTACCTAACAAGGACCCCGACAGGTTCAATCTCTACTGTGCTAACATCGATCAAGTGTTTTCCATAACTTTTCTAGAATTGGGTAAGGAAATCTATTGTTCATCTTTTAGTAAGTCTGGGTGTACTCCCATGATTTCTCCTTTTTTTCATAGAAATCGGAGAGAGTCCCTTTTGTTTACAATTAGGCGGGTCATAGTTCTTCACCACCATCTTTCCTGTGGGGATTGGAGCTACACCAATAGGAATTTTCAAAGATTTCATGGTAATTGTAGCCACATTTGCAGACACCTTTTTCTATTCTGATCTCAACTGGATCACCAACACATCAATAAGCACTTGATTTTTATCTTTCACAACTTAACAATCATTGGTTAGATGCCTAATATTTTGATAGTAAAGGCAATACTTGGGATCATCTATCATCCCAGCTTTCTCTAGCTTCCGATTTTCGAGCAACTTGAGCATTCCCTTTTATTTAGTAGGTGAAAGAACATGACTACTTGTTCATCTTTAAAATTGTATGTTCGATATGATCTAAAGGAATCTCGATTGTTCTATGGTTTTTGGTTTGCAGCGGGTCCAGTAGTCATTAGCTCCTTTCTCTTAGGGCGGGGTGAATTTGGCTATAGCCGGTTTGTGGACATTCTCCTCCGAGCACGGTGTTTATCGATACGTCAGATTATGTCCTCTGCTTACTCTCTTTGTTTGACCAAATCTTTCCAAGTTTTGGATTCTATTGCTCCCATCTTAATGAGACTGTTGATTTGGAAGTTGTGCTTACAGTTTTCTACTAGCGTTTCTTGTGATATGGCATGCAGAGATCACAATGATATCTCTCGGAAATATTCTACAAAACTTTTCACAGTCTCATCCTCTTTTGTTTGTTTGCAAGGAGAGTATGGATTGAGATTTTCGTATCATCTTCGAAGAAGCAGCGTAAGAATTCCTTCTCCACGTTAGACCATGATTTAATGGTCCCTATGGGTAACTTCATAAACTATATAAATGCAAGCCCTCTCAAGATACTTACAAAAATCTTGGTCATTGTAGTATCATTTCCCATAAAATGATTTGTCTGTGACAAGAAGTAGTATAGGTATTGGTTGGGAGAACTTTTTCCATCAAAAGATTCTAACTTTATAGCTTTGTACTTTTCAAAAAAGGAGCCGATTGTCACTCCACCGGATATGGCCTACTAACTCTAACTTCTTGTAGGTCCTTTTTGTGCATCTGGGCTTCCAACTAGTCCTGCATTTTTTCTACATATGGGTCTATAGCAAAGTCAAAATCCTCTTCTTTTCCAGAAATTCCACCGTCATTTTTTGGTGATTCATTAGAGGGTTTCTCTGTTTTATCTTCTGCATTATTTTATATTTTTTCTACTACTTTTAGAAGTTGTGACCAAAGTGCATCAAGACTCTTTGTTGTTCTTGAATTAGCCATTCTTGAGCTTCTAGCCTCTGGTTCATTTCGCTGGAGCTTCCTGTCATATAGGTCATTATTTCTTCAAGTCTAGAAGACTCATTTGATCAAGGCATTGCAATGGCTCAATAATCGATATCTCCTTCACTTTTTTTATCTGAACTCCCAGCCAACCTCTGTAGTTTCATAGCTCCTGACCTGAGCCATGTATAATGGTGTGCTTCCGTATAGGAGTATTTATCACCTCGTGATTTTTTTCCTTTGTTCACCATGTATGAAGTCATGAAAAGAGGTTTCTCATCGGAGGTGACCCTTCGCCTTTGAACACGCATTCTTTAAGGTGTATTAGTCTTTGGTTCGGTTATTCGACCGAAAACTAAGGGTCTAGGCGGACCACAATGGCAATCGGTAAGCAATGCAGAGATTATTTGCTCACACCGGCATAGTGGATGGGATTGCATCATCCTCCTCTTGTTAGTGAGGAATTCTTGCGTTCGGTTTCTTATTCTAAGAGCATTGAGTGAGTGGCGCTTCTAATTGAGTTTCTTCTTTCTTCTAGCCTCTACAAGACACCCTGTTGTCTTTACAAAAGTCTACGGGTGTGGAAGAACGGAATCTCTGCCTTAACTGACGTTATATTCTGGTCTTTGTGCATGCTTCACATAGCTGAGGCTCAATTTTGTGTTCTGGATTTTTTACGTGTAGCTAAATAGCCTTGAGTTTTGCTTTTTGCGAGTGGGGCTAAGTAGCTTAGCGTTTAGAACCTTCTGCGTAAGGCTGATTAGCCTCGCATTGTAGTTTTTGTATGCTAAGCTGATTAGCCTCGCACTTAAAAATAGACTTGTGCAAAACTACGCTAGGCTGATTAGCCTGGAATTTTGAATTAGTCTCGTGTAAAACTATGCTGGACTGATTAGCCTAGCATTTTGAAATAGCCTCGCATAAAGCTACGCTGGACTGATTAGCCTGGCATTCAAATATTTCAACACTAGGCTAATTAACCTGGCATTTGAGACCAAATCCATTTTGGACTTGATTTTTGAGAATTTGTCGTCGTGCTCGACAATTTCGGTTCCGAATCTGAGTTATGATCAGGTCAGATCTTGGCTTCTCTTTGGTGTCTTGTTCAGCTATGATAGGAAGAGATTTTTCCTTCTCCAAAATTTTGAAATCCAAAAATCCAAAGGGTTCCTTTTCAATGGGAGTCCCTTTATCATTCGAATTCATTGTTTGGATTTCTTACTGTTCCAAACTTGAAAATCCGAGAAGTTCTTGTTCAACGGGAATCATCTCGTCATTCAAATCTATCACTTGGACTCTTTTCTACTCCGAACTCAAAAATCCAAGAAGCTCATGTCTAACGGGAGTCCTCTTCTCATTCGAATTCATACTTAGGATTTTCAAGTGGCAATGGAGTTGTGTTTTGGACAGACTTACCGATCTAGATGACAAATATTAGTCATAACTTTGTTGATCAACTTCTATGACCAACATCTCTATAGACTTACTAATTTTCTTAGTATCAGATTGGGCCATGATCTTATTATCGGTGTAGAAAACTTCTCCCACTGTGGTCGCCAATTTGTTTTCTGCAAAATATACTCTTCCTTCTATTGCCATGGATTTATAAAATTACAATAATTCTCTAAAATACAATAAAAATGAAACAGGAAAACAACAAGAGGACTTATATAATATCTCTCTCTTTAAAAAAAGGTATGGGTTCCTAACGTGACTATAGCGCGTCGATCTCATACTCTGTTGGCGATCTGATACTTGGTTTGGTCGTGAACATTGATTAATATCATATATTGTATTTTTCCTCTCATACTTTATCTATTTTTATATATAAATAAATGCTACTTGGGTATTTTTAGTGTCGTTTTCAGATAATCCGATTCGAACAAGGAGATGGCATGAAATCAGAGTTGGAGTCGGAAATCAGAGTCCGAAAAGTTTCTAAAGTGAGCAAAACTATGAGACTACGATACTGCAGAGACTCAAAGTTTAATACAGTCAGGAATATTAAACCTAGAAGACAAGGGTTGCATGTGGACAAAATTTTATCTCATATTTGAGCCTCTATTTCACGGTTTTAACCGCCATTTTGGCGGCCCAATGTGGGTTCCATGCGCCGATATTTTTCCTGTGGCTTCATTGTAATTTTATAACTTTTCAGTTCTGCTAGAATTAGGTTTTGATTTCCGAAGCCTATATATAGGCCGACCCTTGTATTTTGACGTGATTCTGGAATTTTTGTATTTGATTTTGCTGTTCAATAAAGTTGGGGTTTTTGCTGAAGGTTGACGACCACAACACCGTGACCAGAGGTAACGTATTGTTCTTGATATTCTTATTTTCTTTCTGCATAGATTTAATTGCATTCTATTTTAGGGTTTACTGCTTTCTAGATTAGGGTTTACTGCTTTCTAGATTAGGGTTTATCATTTTATGAATTAAAATTTGATCTTCCTTAGTAAAAATCATGAGTAGCTAATTAGATCAGCTCTAGGATGTAGATGAAGCTAAGATTCACCATGCAATTATTTTCTAATATTTTTTTCTTAAATAAAATTAATAAAGCCATGATTTTTCAAATGAAAGATTAAAATATGAGGACCCGAAGTTTAGAACTTTGATAGGTTATAATTGAATTTGGATTCTTGATAATCTATGCTTAGTTAGGGATTGAGGTTGCTGGTTTTGGCTTTTTATTTGAATTATCTCAAAGATTTAGTTTATTTTTATATGAAGTAGCATCTTTTGATGAGCTATACTTGCACAACACTTGATAGCTCATGCTTAGGGCACTTTAAGTAACAATTAAACTAAAAAGATTGAATTTTTATAATAGAAGAAAATAGTAGAAGTAAGAACATGGTTGGAAATTAGTGGATTCTATATCTTAGGCTCTTAGATTAATCCGACTTCAACCTAGAACCTTTGGTTAGTCCGTTGAATTATAGAGAAAGTAAGAACGCAGAAACACCTTAGATCCCTGTGAGACGACCTGTACAGCGCTACAACAATACTGTGCACTTGCAGTAAATATAACACATCAAGTTTTTGGCGCCGTTGCCGGGGATTGACGGTATTTTTCTTACTTTTTCTGACGTTTTACGGGTTAACAGTGTGTGTTGAGTATGTAGGGACTAGAACGTACAGATACAGGACAAGAAATAGGACGAGCTAAGCGTTTTGAGTTCACTACAAAAAGTAGAGAACCAAATTCTCTATTTTCACCGCTAATTAACCAAATTTTCACCGCTAATTAGCCACAACGGTACTTAAGGTACGAAATGCCACAAAAGTTTCCTGATATCTGTATTTCATGTCTCTGGTTCAGTAAAAAAATACAAAAAAAAAAATTTATCTTTTATTTTTATTTCTTTTCCATCACTCTCCCTCTCCACCTTTTTCAAAAAAAAAAATTTTCTAAAAAATGTTTCAAAATCAAACTGGTTGCTATAATTGTCGTGATCCATATCATAATTATTATCAGTGTCCATGAATAGGAAGTTCGCTAGGACTAGGTCATAATCAAATTCACAACACATATAATGAACCTACGAGCGCTTCTTATACATAAAATTACAATTATGAATGGATGAATAATTCTAATTATGCATATAATCAAGAGCCATACCAAGAGAGTCCTCCATCTAATCATTTCTTTATGGGCTATTCATCTTCATGTTCTACATTTAATCATGAACAAGATATTCAATTGAACATGTTAGATTAAAGATTAAAAAGATTAGAAGAAAAATATGCATGTCATGAGAATTTAGTTACAACCACTTCATATCTGTTATCAAATATATATACGGATCCATCATATTCACCTTCAAATTTCACTCATGATCTCGAGATGCAATCATTTGAAGAAAATAAGGAAAATTACAATCATGAGTCTGAGGAACGAAGACGTAGAATTGAGGAAGGTATAGAAGGTTTGCTAAAATCATCCTCTCAAAATTCATCCTCTAAAACTGCAACTTGTATGGAAGATCTTCTTAAAGCGATTTCTCAAGCTAAACTTTTTGTAGATCAACCATCTAATAGTTTGAGCATATCTGACTCCAACGAGCAATCACTCCAGTCATCTTCTGAAGTAGATATGATTCAAAATGAATTAAATAGTTTTGTGCATGATGAGTCTATAATTCAACATTGTGATCAGCCTATTTTAGACCATTGTGAAGATAATTATGATGAAACTGATGATAAAGAAAATATTTTGCTTGATGATTTATCTCATGGTGAGTTTGCTAGTGACACATTATCATTTGATTCTTTTGATGGAAATTATGAAGAAATTTGTGAAGAAGAATTTTTATTCCTTCATAATAACTTGACTAATGATAAGTCCACTAGTATGCCATTTTCTTTTGAGAATTTTGATGACAGGATTGAAGAAAATTTGCATGACAAGCACGCAATAATTGAAGAATGGAAGGAATATCTGAAAGCAGAGGTCATAGTACCTAATGATTTGGAAGGACGATCCAAAATCGAGCTCATGATTCCGCTACATCAAAGTGAGTATGTTATTTCACATGTTGATCAAACCAAAATACTTACTGCCATGAAAGATACTCGTGGGTCGAATATGAACATTAAAGGTACGCTTTCTAACCTCAAAACTTTACTATTGAATAAAAGAAAGAATGGTAGAAATAAATTGAGAAAAATAAAAAATAAGATGGAGAGATTAAATGCAAAATTGACAAAAATGCTAAGTTCATCCATATCAAAACATAAAATGACACACTCGAGAGTGGAAAGCCATCAAAAGGCCGTAACCGGTTTGAATTTTCTAGTAAATGTATAATATGTATATCATAGTTTTTTTTATTTATTTAATCACACATAGTTTGTGTATGAGGGCATACACAAGTTTAGGTGTGAGGGAGTGAATTAGGAGATTTTTATTTTTATTTTTTTCAGATTTTTGGGTTTTTTTATTTTATACTTTGGGTAGTTTTTAGGGTAACTAATTTTTTTTTTTTTGAAAAAAAAACTGAAAAAAACTGAAAAAAATTTAAAAAAAAAGAAGGAAAAAAAACTAAAAAATAAAAAAAAATTGAAAATAAAATTAAAAAAAATTAACAACAAATTTATGTATTTTTATCAGTAAATCAATATAATTACAAATAAAGGAACAAATTTAGATTTGAAATTGGATAGGAGAGTAGATTGGATGATACACTTTGAGAGTGATGAAATAATGAGGTGCGCCTGGTATTAAGGCAATAGTCTCAAGAGTAAAAAAAAAAGAGTATGATCTGAGTAATCGGATATTTTGTGCCTAAGTAAGCGTGAATATTCGCATGAAAAGTGAAATATTCTAAAAAAAAGAGTATGAACCGAGTAATCGGGTAAGTTGTGCCTAAGCAAGCGTGATTATTCGCATGAAAGGTGAAATATTCTTAAAAAAAATTGCTATGAGAGAGGAGATAAATCATGAGTTAGAGTTGGAGTTCAAGACCGAAATAAACTATCACACGTGCACGTAGATGTATAGGAGCCAATTGATTATCTTTTAGTAGGTATTGAAAGATAGGATTTAAATTTTTGATTAAAATGATAAGTGTATCTAATATGACGCTCGATTTGAAAATTAATAATCTAAATGCGTTCTTGAGTTTGTATATTAGTGAGATTAATTAATGAAAATATCATAAAAAAAAGATTTTTTTCCTTTGTATAAAATTTCTACTTTTCTTGATTTTCGGTTATCCTTATTTTTCTTTTCCTTATTCCTTAATTTATTTTCTTCTTGAATTTTTTGGGTATATTCACTGCAAACCCTCACGAGACAACACTCGTCCACTAGGGTAAGCTAGGGGTTTAAAGGCTTGTTGCACGTGCTAAGTGCAATTGCGATTCCTGCGAAAGTGAGTTAGGATTTTTATTTTTCTTTTTAGGTTTAGGTTTTGCTCGAGGACTAGCAAATGATAGGTGTGGGGGTGTGATGAATATCATATATTGTATTTTTCCTCTCATACTTTATCTATTTTTATATATAAATAAATGCTACTTGGATATTTTTAGTGTCTTTTTCAGATAATCCGATTAGTACAAGGAGATGGCATAAAATCAGAGTTGGAGTATGAAATCAGAGTCTAAAAAGCTTCTAAAGTGAGCAAAACTATGAGACTACGATACTGCAGAGACTCAAAGTTTAATACAGTCAGGAATATTAAACCTAGAAGGCAAGGGTTGCATGTGGACAAAACTTTATCTCATATTTGAGCCGCTATTTCATGGTTTTAACCGCCATTTGGCGGCCCAATGTGGGTTCCATGCACCGATATTTTTCCTGTGGCTTCATTGTAATTTTATAACTTTTCAGTTCTGCTAGAATTAGGTTTTGATTTCCGAAACCTATATATAGGCCGACCCTTGTATTTTGACATTATTCTGGAATTTTTGTATTCGATTTTGCTGTTCAATAAAGTTGGAGTTTTTGCTGAAGGTTGACGGCCACAACACCGTGACCAGAGGTAACCCATTGTTCTTGATATTCTTATTTTCTTTCTGCATAGATTTAATTGCATTCTATTTTAGGGTTTACTGTTTTCTAGATTAGAGTTTACCGCTTGCTAGATTAGAGTTTATCATTTTATGAATTAAAATTTGATCTTCCTTAGTAAAAATCATGAGTAGCTAATTAGATCAGCTCTAGGATGTAGATGAAGCTAAGATCCACCATGCAATTACTATCTAATATTTTTCTTCTTAAATAAAATTAATAAAGCCATGATTTTTCAAATGAAAGATTAAAATATGAGGACCCGAAGTTTAGAACTTTGATAGGTTATACTTGAATTAGGATTCTTGATAATCTATGCTTAGTTAGGGCTTGGCGTTGCTGCTTTTGTCTTTTTATTTGAATTATCTAAAAGATTTAGTTTATTTTTATATGAAGTAGCATCTTTTGATGAGCTATACTTGCACAACACTTAATAGCTCATGCTTAGGGCACTTTAAGTAAAAATTAAATTAAAAAGATTGAATTTTTATGATAGAAGAAAATAGTAGAAGTAAGAACATGGTTGGAAATTAGTAGATTCTATATCCTAGGCTACTTAGATTAATCCGACTTCAACCTAGAACCTTTGGTTAGTCCGTTGAACTATAGAGAAAGTAAGAACGTAGAAACACCTTAGATCCCTATGAGACGACCTGTACAGTGGTACAACGATACTGTGCGCTTGCAGTAAATATAACACATCAAGTTTTTGGCGCCGTTGCCGAGGATTGACGGTATTTTTCTTACTTTTTCTGACGTTTTACGGGTTAACAGTGTGTGTTGAGTATGTAGGGACTAGAACGTACAGATACAAGAAAAGAAACAGGACAAGCTAAGCGTTTTGAATTCACTACAAAAAGTAGAGAACCAAATTCTCTATTTTCATCGCTAATTAACCAAATTTTCACCGCTAATTAGCCACAACGGTACTTAAGGTACGAAATGCCACAAAAGTTTCCTGATATCTGTATTTCATGTCTCTGGTTCAGTAAAAAAATACAAAAAAAAAATTTATCTTTTATTTTTATTTCTTTTCCATCACTCTCCCTCTCCACCTTTTTCAAAAAAAAAAATTTTTTAAAAAATGTTTCAAAATCAAACTGGTTGCTATCATTGTCGTGATCCATATCATAATTATTATCAGTGTCCATGGATAGGAAGTTCGCTAGGACTAGGTCATAATCAAATTCACAACACATATAATGAACCTACGAGCGCTTCTTATACATAAAATTACAATTATAAATGGATGAATAATTCTAATTATGCATATAATCAAGAGCCATACCAAGAGAGTCCTCCATCTAATCCTTTTTTTATGGGCTATTCATCTTCATGTTCTACATTTAATCATGAACAAGATATTCACATGTTAGATGAAAGATTAAAAAGATTAGAAGAAAAATATGCATGTCATGAGAATTTAGCTACAACCACTTTATATCTGTCATCAAATATATATACGGATCCATCAAATTCACCTTCAAATTTCACTCATGATCTCGAGATGCAATCATTTGAAGAAAATAAGGAAAATTATAATCATGAGTCTGAGGAACGAAGACGTAGAATTGAGGAAGGTATAGAAGGTTTGCTAAAATCATCCTCTCAAAATTCATCCTCTAAAATTGCAACTTGTATGGAAGATCTTCTCAAAGCGATTTCTCAAGCTAAACTTTTTATAGATCAACCATCTAATAGTTTGAGCATATCTGACTCCAACGAGCAATCACTCCAGTCATCTTCTGAAGTAGATATGATTCAAAATGAATTAAATAGTTTTGTGCATGATGAGTCTATAATTCAACATTGTGATCATCCTATTTTAGACCATTGTGAAGATAATTATGATGAAACTGATGATAAAAAAAATATTTTGCTTGATGATTTATCTCATGGTGAGTTTGCTAGTGACACATTATCATTTGATTCTTTTAATGGAAATTGTGAAGAAATTTGTGAAGAAGAATTTTTATTCCTTCATAATAACTTGACTAATGATAAGTCCACTAGTATGCCATTTTCTTTTGAGAATTTTGATAACAGGATTGAAGAAAATTTGCATGACAAGCACACAATAATTGAAGAATGGAAGGAATATCAGAAAGCAAAGGTCATAGTACCTAATGATTTGGAAGGACGATCCAAAATCGAACTCATGATTCCGCTACATCAAAGTGAGTATGTTATTTCACATGTTGATCAAGCCAAAATACTTACACCATGAAAGATGCTCGTGGGTCGAATATGAACGTTAAAGGTACGCTTTCTAACCTCAAAACTTTACTATTGAATAAAAGAAAGAAGGGTAGAAATAAATTGAGAAAAATAAAAAATAAGATGGAGAGATTAAATGCAAAATTGACAAAAATGCTAAGTTCACCCGATTACATCAATTGGAATTTTTTTTGGCTAATTTTGGATTTTATTTATTATTATTTTTTTTTAATATTGCAAACCGTACTTGTAAACCAATTTGCAAGAATAATGGTGAAATCTGAAGATAGCATGTACCACTGCAGAAATGTGGTAAAGCTGAAGTTTAAGATTTCAAACCTGCGATTCATCCGATTACATCTCTATTATAATATATATATATATATATATATATATATATATATATATATATATATATATATATATATATATATATATATATATATATATATATATATATATATATATATATATATATATATATAATGCCACAAACGAAAATATTAAAAAAAAAACTCATAATTTTAAGAATTAAAATTTTTCATGACTGGAGTCCCTCTGATTTAGTGAGTTGGGCAATGCATTACTACAGGCACCGACCCTCTCTATAAGGAGGGTCTAATTTTATGTATCTCATATTTTATTTTATTAATTACCAATTAATGAAACGCAGGAGCATTGATTCACTGTGTATGCTCATAAAATCAGATATAATTAGTTGGACAGTTGTGACTAAAGGTAGAAATGGGATGCTCAGATCTTACATCTCAAACATATTTACTAGGGAGGTTAGAACTTAGACCTTGGATAGAATTATAACCGAAACATAAAGACAACAAAGACTTCTTGTATGGAAGCAAAAGCGGAGTGGGTCTTGTAATGAGGATCTCAAAAAATGGAGCGAATAGACAAACATGTGCATGCGCTAGGCACATAGGATGGCTACCTAGCATAGTGCAAAGTTACGTGTTAAGCAGCAACTAAGGTTTTACTCGCTTACATACTAAGTTAAGAATAGAGATTGAAAACCTTAAAGGGAGTTTCTTTACTGCCGCTTAGGTCGACCAATACAATTATTACATGTGGAGCCACTCAAAGAGAAGTTAAGAGAGTTCTTTTACTTGTTACCTCAAGTTGCGCCATGTGTAATAATTATATTTAGCCACTAAGTGGCAGTGAAGAAACTCTCTTCACCACCGGTTAATTTTTCATTTTCTATATATATATATATATATATATTAGCCGGCAGCTCAAATAAGTTACGTGAGTCTGTAACAAAAAGTAATGATCCTATAATTTTTTAAACTTTTTTATAATAATGATCTCTACATTCTTAACTTCCTTAAGATCAAATTCTAGGAATTTTAATATTTATTTTCCCCTTCGTCAAATTGATACAAGATGTTTACTGTAAAGTATTGATTTTGTATCAACTTGATGGAAGGTCAAATCAAACCTAAAACTCAAAAAAATGGGTCTGAGTGAACCCTTGGGAGTCGAGAACATAATCCAAAATAAATCTTTTGAAAAAAAATATTAGAGATAGTGGAAATGAACCTTAGCTCAGGTAATTTCACGAATATTCATCTCATTTCAATTATTCTTATATATATATATATATATATATATATATATATATATATATATATATAGACACCCACGCATGCTCACGCACACACATGTATATGAGAAAAATGAAGATGAACCGCTGCCTCATATAAGCTACTTGAGTTGCAGTCCAATTCCACTATCTATAGTAAGTATTTTCTTTAAAAAAATGAATTCTCTTTTGGATTATGTTCTTGACCTCCTAGAGTTCACTCATATATAATTTCTTAGATTTAGTTTTGATTTGGTTATCCATCAAGTAGTTGGAAATTTAATAGTTTTTGGTTAATAAAATATTTGTACCCACTTGATCAAAAGTTAAATAAATTTTAAAACATCTGGATTTTTGATCCTAAAATATGCCAAGCAGGTAAAGATCATAATCTGAATATTTTTTTGAAAATATAATGGAATTATTACTTTTTCGCCGCTGACTTGCATAACTTACCTGAACTAGTACACACACACATACATATATACATATAAATATGTATATATATATAGAGAGAGAGAGAGTGAGAGAGAGAGAGAGAGAGAGAGAAAACGGAAAATTCACCGGCGGTGAAGAGAGTTTCTTCATTAGCGCTTAGGTGGCCCAATAAAATAATTACACTGGCGTCACTAAAGATAACAAATAAAAGAACTTCCTTATTATTTTATTGGGCCACATAAGTGCTAGTAAAGAAATTCCTTTTACTGTCGAAAAAATTTCCATTTCCTCATGTATAAACACACACATATATGATAATAATGTAAATGAGCTGACAGCTCACATAACTTACGTGAGCTGCAGTCTATTTCAACTATTTTCAATAAATTTCTTTTCAAAATATTTTTTTGTATTATGATCCCAACTCTTTAGGGTTCACTCATTCCTAAGTTTTTAGGTTTTAGTTTTTATGTTGACCTACCATTTAATAGACACAAAATTAATGGTTTTTATTAAATACAATATTTTGTATCTACTTGACTGAGTGTTAAATAAACTTCAAAATCAATGAAAATTTGATCCTTAATAAGGTATTGAGGTTGATATCATTATCTCAAAAAAAAAAAAAAAAAAAAAAAACTTTGTTAAAACAGAATGGAATCATTAGTTCTTCGCTATTGACTCACGTAATGTAACTTATCTGAATGGGCGGCTTATTTGTAGTAATCTCAATTATAGTAATCTCATATGTGTGTGTGTGAGGTGTGTGTGTGTATAAATGAGCAGCCGCATAATATAACTTACCTGAATTATGGTCTATTTTTACTATCTGTAATAATTTTTTCTATTGTTTTAACAATGATTTGACCTCCTAGAGTTCACTCATATCTAATTTCTTAGGTTTCATTTTTGATTTGGTATTCCATCAAATATACAGTAAATACATATTTTCTGTCCACTTAATAAAGGGTAAATAAATTTCAAAACTCATGAAATTTGATCCTAAGTAAGTTAAAAAGGTAGAGATCATAATCGTAAAAATACTTTAAAAATTTTTGAATTATTATTTTTTCATCAATAACTCACATAACTTATTTGAGCTGATGGATTATATAATATAATGTGTGTGTGTG
Organism: Dracaena cambodiana; assembly: GCA_036321105.1. NCBI lineage: Eukaryota > Viridiplantae > Streptophyta > Magnoliopsida > Asparagales > Asparagaceae > Dracaena > Dracaena cambodiana. The sequence continues at coordinate 5,080,967 of JAYEPQ010000016.1, read as the reverse complement.
TTATGTGTTTGTGTAGAATTATTTTATATGAGCTGGCAGTTAAGTTACGTTAATATGCAACGAAAAGGTAATTATCCCATCTTTTCTCCAAAGTTCTTCTTGGATCATGATATTTACCTTCTTAGTTGCTATATATACATATATGTATGTATGTATGTATGTATGTATGTGTATATATCTACACACACACATACATATACTTATATATATATATATATATATATATATATATATATATATATATATATATATATATATATATATATATATATATATATATATATATATATATACACACACACACACACACACACACACACACACACACACACACACACACACATATACATACATATGTGTGTGTACGTATATAAGTGCCTATATATATGAGTTGGACTAAATAATTTTATTAAATCTTAATAGTTAGATTTGACACATTTTTCACTATCCATTTTCCTGAGATATAGGTTGGCCATTATTATAAAAGGTAAATAGTAAAAACTGAATAAAGTAATGGTGGGATACTAGTGAACGTACAGTGGAAAAAGTATTAAAACAAAGTTTACCTATTTAAGACAAAGTTTATATTCCAACTCTATAAATGTGTGTGTGCGCATGCGCGCTTGCATGTATGTATTATTGTCATAAAAATTAGATCTTTCCATTTCCATTTATTGAATTAGAATTATAGAAAAAAGAGAGGATAGAAGAAAAAGATTACAAGGGAGAGAGACGTTGATGTGTGCCTTTCTTTATTTAATGCTGGACTCTTCCATCATGGCTATGAGACCCTCTCCTATGTCTCATTAGCAATCTGACACTTCGATCATAGATGAGAGAGAAAGAAGGATGCGATATCCTTGATTAACTCGTGAGAGTTTTCTTGCTGGATGAAGCCTTGCACCAATGATCTTCCAAAATATTCTCAAATTCTCTCTTTTTATGCTAAGAGAGTTTTTGACCACTTTTATTTAGGGATCAGATTGTAAATCCCTTTCTCTTTTAGTAAGAGAGATAAGATTAAGGGCTCACTTTCCCTATAGGATAAGATTGGAAATCCCTTTCTCTTTTAGTGATAAAATTAAAGATCCACTTTATCTCCAGGACGAAATTGGGAACTCTTGAAAGGGTGTAATGGGATATTATTTAATTACTCAATTTATGGTCAAAACTAATTTCATTTTAATCTAGGATTCTAGTCATGCAAGGCTATTAGCCTTCCTTTAGAATATTTTATGCGAAGCTAAAGGGTTAGATCCATGTCTGATGATGATATGTGAGACTATATTATAGCCTCGCATCTAGAGTTTTCCGATTGATATTTTTTTCATTTTATAGGTATCCCTTTAAAGTTTTCAAAATTTTGTCATTAGTTTTTAATGAATTTTGAAATATTTTGGAATTTTTGTCTTCTTCGTGTAACGAATTCAAACTTTTTTGTAGCTTGATAATTGGTGATCTTCATGATGTACTGTTGAACCACTTCTCGAAGATTGAATCAACATTTGCATTTTGAGTATCCCCTGTAGGAATATTGTTGAATCTTTTGCAATAACTCTCCCAAAATTTTTTGACTTGATCTCATCTCAAGTTCACAGTAAACTCGAGAATATCCGTTGCTTTGACATCCTGAATTTGTACACGAAGTTGTTCCTCTTGCTTTGATTCTAATGTGAGGTTATTAATTAACTTCGTGTTTCTTTGCATGTTGGCGTGAGGCTATCATTAAGCTTGATGATTTGTAAGCGGGAGTTTATCTTCGCATTCTACTAGGGATTCATGCCTGGAATCCAAACCGTCCGTTGAAAGGGACGTGCTCTGTTTAAAGATGAAACCTTTCATCTTCTACCACATGCCAAAGGTGTTTTCATTGTCAAGTGAACCCATCAATACTCTTCTCGAGTTAGAATCATGAAAATCATAGACAGAGGTATAGCTGACAAGCATATGGGGTGATTTTCCTAGAAAGTAGACAGAATCGATGATCGGGTCAGGATCATGGAGTGACTCACTTGAAAAGCAGACAGAGCTAGTGATCGGGTCAGGATTATTAAAACTACAGACAGATGTATGATTGGCATACTATTCCCCTCAATATAATGAGTTGTCGAGGGTTTTATTTGGGCTTAAATGCCAAACGTTCCCTCTTCACTTAGTTTTTCGAGCTTTGAATTATTAGTCGGCGTATCATTACCCCCAGTAGATAGGGTTGACAAGAAGTTTTTGATTTATCATCTCATTGCCTTGGCGGCATTGGGCAGTTCATACTTTTTAGCTCAGCATGATAAGTTGTCGAGGAATGTGTCCTCATTCCTATGCTTAAATAGTATTGGGCAATTTATGCTTTTTACCTTAGTGTGATGAGTTGTCGAGGATATGATTTCCTCTCTTTACTTTATTGGTATTGGGTTGTGATGTATCCTTGCAATTGAATATGGATATTGTAACGACATATTTGTCATGGAAATTTTAGTAAATTCCCAGCTATCAATGGATTTAGTATATTTTTACCAATAGCCAATTGCATTGGGCTAGTCATACTATTTTCCTCAGCATGATAAGACTTCAAGGGTTTTATTTGAGTTTAGATGCCAAACAACCCCTCTCCCCTTCGTCTTTTGGTTTTGGGATATTAGTTTCATACTCTTACCTCCTGTATGATAGGGTTGATAAGAAATTTTGAGTTTCTCTTTCTGGTGTATTGGGCAGCAAAATTATTACATATATATATTCGTGTGTGTGTGTGTGCGCGTGTAAACCTACTTTTTTTCTCTTCTTTTTTTCTTTTGTTTTTTCTTTCTTTTTCTCTTTTATTTCTTTTTTATTCGAAATTTTATTTATAGCACTCATTTTGCTATTAGATTCTAGCACTCATTTTGCTATTAGATTCCTAGTTATCACACAAAAATTTCTAATAGCTAGCAAGAGCAGTAGAATCAACATGATGCCTGTCACTACCAACATCTTCGGCAGCCTAGGCCCGATTTGGCTGTTAGTGAACGAGTACGACTCCGTCGCAGCTATGGTTTGGAGCATACTCAGGGAGTACACTTGCCAGTGCTGGCTCCTTGCCTGGCAAGGACCCCGACAGGTTCAATCTCTATTGTACTAGCGTCGATCGAGTGTTTTCCATAACTTTTCTAGAATTGGCTGAGGAAGTCTATTGTTCGTCCTTTTGTAAGTCTGAATATACTCCCATGATTTCTCCTTTTTTTCATAGAAATCGGAGAGAGTCCCTTTTGTTTACAATTAGGCGGGTCATAGTTCTTCACCACCATCTTTCCCGCGGGGGTTGGAGCTATGCCAATAGGAATTTTCAAAAGATCCATGGTAATTATAGCTGCATTTGCAGACACCCTTTTATTTTCTGGTCTCAACTGGATCACCTTCACATCAATAAGCACCTGAATTTTATCTTTCAGAACTTAGCAATCATTGGTTAGATGCCTAATATTTTGATAGTAGAGGCAATACTTGGGATCATCTGTCATCCCAGCTTTCTCTAGCTTCCGATTTTCGGGCAACTTGAGCATTCCTTTTTATTCAGTAGGTGAAAAAACATGACTACTTGTTCATCTTTAAAATTTTATGTTCGCTTTGATCTAAAGGAATCTCGATTGTTTTATGGATTTTGGTTTGTAGCGGGTGTAGTAGTCATTAGGTCCTTTCCTTTAGGGCGGGGTGATTGTGGCTATGGCCAGTTTGTGGACACTCTCCTCTAAGCACGGTATTTATCGATACATCGGATTATGTCCACCACTTACTCTCTTTGTTTGACCAAATCTTTCCAAGTTTGGATTCTATCGCTCCCATCTTAATGAGAATGTTGATTTGGAAGTTGTGCTTACAGGTTTCTACTAGCCTTTCTAGTGATATGGCATGCGAACATTACAATGATAAATCTCGGAAATGTTCTACAAAGCTTTTCACAGTCTCATCCTCTTTTGTTTGTTTGCAAGGAGAGTATGGACTGAGATTTTCTTATCATCTTCGAAGAAGTGGCGTAAGAATTCCTTCTCCACATTAGGCCACGATTTAATGGTCCCTAGGGGTAACTTCATAAACCATATAAATGTAAGCCCTCTCAAGGTACTTACAAAAATTTTGGTCATTGTAGTATCATTTCCAATAAAATGATTTGTCTGTGACAAGAAGTAGTATAGATATTGATTGGGAGAACTTTCCCCATTAAAAGATTCTAACTTTATAGCTTTGTACTTTTCAAAAAAGGAGCCGATTCTCACTCCACTGGATATGGCCTATTAACTCCAACTTCTTGTATCAGGGCTTCCAAGTAGACCTGCATCTTTTACATCTTTTCTACATGTGGGTCTATGGCAAAGTCAAATCCTCTTCTTTTCCAGAATTTCCACCGTCATTCTTTGGTGGTTCATTAGAGGGTTTCTCTGTTTTATCTTCTGCATTCTTTTATGTATTTTCTACTACTTTTAGAAGTTGCGACCAGATTGCATCAAGACTCTTTGTTGTTCTTGAATTAGCTGTTCTTGAGCTTCTAGCCTCTGGTTCATTTCGCTGGAGCTTCCTATCATATAAGCCGTTGTTTCTTCAAGTCTAGAAGACTCATATGATCAAGGCATTGCAGTGGCTGAATAATCGCTATCTCCATCACTTTCTATATCCGAACTCCAGCCAACCTCTTATAGTTTCATGGATCCTGACCTGAGCCATGTCTAATGGTGTGCTTCTGTATCACTTTCCTTTGTTCACCATGTATGAAGTCATGAAAAGAGGTTTCTCATCGGTGGTGATCCTTCACCTTTGAACACGCATTCTTTAAGGTGTATTGTTTTTTGGTTCGGTTATTCGACAGAAAACTAAGGGTCTAGGTGGACCATAATGGCAATCGATAAGCAATGCAAAGATTATTTGCTCACACCGGCATAGTGGTTGGGATTGCATCATCCTCCTCTTCTTAGTGAGGAATTCTCGCAAATTGGTTTCTTATTCTGAGAGCATTGAGTGAGTGGCGCTTCTAAATGAGTTTCTTCTTTCTTCTAGCCTCTGCAAGACACCCTGTTCTATTTATAAAAGTCTACAGGTGTGGAAGAATGGAATCTCTGCCTTAACTGACGTTCTATTATGGTCTTTGTGCATGCTTCATATAGCTGAGGCTCAATTCTGTGTTTTGGATTTTTACGCGTGGTGGGACAGCCTTGAGTTTTGCTTTTTGTGAGTGGGGCTAAGTAGCTTAGCATTTAAAACCTTCTGCGTAAGGTTGATTAGCCTCGCATTGTAGTTTTTGTATGCTAGGCTAATTAGCCTCGCATTTAGAAATAGACTTGTGTAAAGCTACGTTGATTAGCTAGCATTTTGAAATAGTCTCGTGTAAAGCAACGCTGGACTGATTAGCCTGGCGTTCTAGAATTTCTGCACTAGGCTGATTAACCTGGCATTTGAGCCCAGATCCATTTTGGACTTGATTTTTGAGAATTCGTCATCGTGCTTGACGGTTTCGGTTCCGAATCTGAGTTCTGGTCAAGTCATATCTTGGCTTCTCTTTAGTGTCTTGTTCAGCCATGATAGGAAAAGATTTTTCCTTTTCCAAAATTTTGAAATCCAAAAATCCAAAGGGTTCTTGTTCAATGGGAGTCCTTTTGTCATTCGAATTTATTGTTTGGATTTCTTACTGTTCCAAACTTGAAAATCCGATAAGTTCTTGTTCAACAGGAATCATCTCGTCATTGAAATCCATCGCTTGGACTCTTTTCTGTTCCGAACTCAAAAATTGAAGAAGCTCATATTCAACGGGAGTCCTCTTCTCATTCGAATTCGTACTTAGGGTTTTCAAGCGGCAATGGAGCTGTGTTTTGGCCAGACTTACCGATCTAGATGATAAATATCTGTCATATCTTTGTTGATCAACTTCTATGACCAACATCTCTACAGACTTACTAATTTTCTTAGTATCATATTGGGCCATGATCTTATTGTCGGTGTAGAAAACTTCTCCCATTGTGGTCTCTAACTTGTTTTTCCACAAAATGTGCTCTTCCTTCCATTCCCATGGATTTATAAAATTACAATGATTCTCTAAAATACAATGAAAAGGAAACAGGAAAACAACGAGAGGACTTATATAACATCTCTTTCTTTTACAAAAGAAATAGGTTCCTAACGTGACTATAGAGCGTCGATCTCGTACTCTGTTGGCGATCTAATACTTGTATTGGTCTTGAACATAAAGAGTTGATGAAGAATGCTTCTGCCAGATGAAGAATGCTTCTGACTGGTAGTTTTTTTTATTGGTTGGCGTGCCTTCACGTAGGAAATCAACTTGCCAGAGGTCTGCAAAGTTTTTTCTCTCTAAAATTCTCCTTTTAACCCATATTTATAGTTTTAGGAGTTACCTTAGGAGATAAGGATGGAATTCCATCTTAATTTAATCTCTGAACTTGTATTTTAGTTGGATTTGAAATCATCAATTCAGAGTAAGTGGATATGATTGGAGTTGGAACTCTAATAAAAACTAAAAGGAAACCCTCTTTAGAATCTAATTTAGCCCTGCATGTGAGGTCGTGCGAGGCTATTAGCCGCGCGTGCGCGAGGCTATTCGCCCCGTGTGGCCCAATTCTTCTGAGTTCAAAAATTTTTCCTCCGACACCATATTGATGGCAACTGATGACTGCCATTTCCATATTTTTTGTTCAGCATATAGGAGATCTACAACCCTAATCCTGGTGCTTTCTTCCGATTGGCGGGCTTCGGTTTGCCCCCACGCGAGGCGGAGCGCGTGGCATTGCAATGCTCACCTCTGAAGGGCGATTTGATATAGCTTGAGTAAGCATGGTGATATTCTAAGTGAGTTGCTAAGTAAGCTCCCGGAACTCGACTCAAGTTATCGGAACATTGGAATCATCTTGAGTGTTTGCAGCACTTGCCGCAGGGCATGGTCTATTTATGTTGGGCAATCGACAATTTTCAAATTGCTTACTTATGGAGTCTACTGTTTGTTCACCCTTCTCGTTTAATTGTTCCTTTTGTCAACTGAGCTCAGCTATGTCATTTGCGAGGTAGTTAGGAAATTGGTTTAGTTTGATGACGGACTTGAAAGACTTGTACCCCGACAGAAAATTGGAGTTCATGTAACTTGTTTGGCGCAAAGGTATAGAAATAAACTTTAAAACAGCAGAGAACTTCCTCTCATAAACGGCCTTAAGAGAATAACTAATCTCCAACAACCCACCAACAAAGGGATACAACTTATTCTGAAGCGGAATTTTCATAGGACGCGTGGATGAGAAGGTGAACAAATTTCGAGAACTCAATTATAACTTTGAATTCTTATTCAACATTTGCTTCTCTATAAAAGCCAACGTATACAGAGCTAATTCTGCACAAACGCAGAAGAATTCGAGTTAAACAATATGGCTTCGACTTTGTTCCTGGTGTCTTCGCTTGTGGCCTTGCTGAGCATCGACGCAAGTCTCGCAGCTCGCCATCTCTTAGACGCTCCGCCTGCCCCGGAGACCCCAACACTCCCTACAGTTCCATCACTACCCAAGCCTACATTGCCGCCACCACTACCAACAATTCCTACACTTCCAAAGCCAACTTTGCCGCCAATGCCAACAACACAATTGCCTCCGTTGCCAACAATTCCTACACTTCCTAAGCCAATCTTGCCGCCCATGCCAACCGCTCATGTGCCTCCTCTCCCGACGATTCCCACGCTTCCGAAGCCAACTTTGCCGCCGATGCCAACTGCCACCTTACCAAAGCTTGCTATGCCACCTATGCCCACAATTCCTACCATCCTCAAGACACTGCCACCGATGCCGTCTGCTCAAATACCGACTATTCCCACCATTCCTACGAGCATCCCTCCACTGCCTTCTATGCCCAAGACCATGCCATCGATCCCCGGTGTTCACATGCCTCCTCTTCCTCTCCTGTCGCCACCTCCGGCAGCCACTAGCCCATGAAGACTGTGAGGCCATAATTTGTGGATTGAGCTACTAGAGATGGACTATTTAGTTAATAGAATAATAAATAAATCGAACAACTCTTGCAGAGTTGTTGTTTGTTTGATGTTAGGATTGATTATATTTGTCAGCTGTATGAGTGTTTGTATTGTTTTGTCTGTAATTTCCCATTACATGATTGGTTATTTGGATATATATGGTTTATTTTTTTTTTAATTGCACATTTATTTTGATTCCAATAGTTTTTTGCTCTGTTCCAGAAATTTAGCCTTCTTGGCTTATTAAACCCATAATTGAAATTGATATAGCAGCCGTCCGATCAATTGGAATTTTTTGGCTAATTTTGGATTTTATTTATTTATTATTATTATTTTTAATACGGTACTGTACTGTGAACCAATTTGCAAGAATAATGGTGAAGTCTGAAGATAGCAAGTACCACTGCAAAAATGTGGAACCTGCGATTCATCCGATTACATCTCTATTATAATATATATATATATATATATATATATATATATATATATATATATATATAATGCAGCAAACGAAAATATTAAAAAAACTCATAATTTTAAGAATTAAAATTTTTCATGACTGGAGTCCCTCTGATTTAGTGAGTTGGGCATTGCATTATTACAGGCACCGACCCTCTCTATAAGGAAGGTCTAATTATACGTATCTCATATTTTATTTCATTAATTACCAATTAATGAAACACAGGAGCATTGATTCACTGTGTATGCTCAAAAAATCAGATATAATTAGTTGGACAGTTGTGACTGAAGGTAGAAACGGGATGCTCAGATCTTACATCTCAAACATATTTACTAGGGAGGTTAGAACTTAGACCTTGGATAGAATTATAACCGAAACATAAAGACAACAAAGACTTCTTGTATGGAAGCAAAAGCGGAGTGGGTCTTGTAATGAGGATCTCAAAAACTGGAGCGAATGGACAAACATGTGCATGCACTAGGCACATAGGATGGCTACCTAGCATAGTGCAAAGTTACGTGTTGAGCAGCAACTAAGGTTTTACTCGCTTACATACTAAGTTAAGGATAGAGATTGAAAATCTTAAAGGGAGTTTTTTTACCGCCGCTTAGGTCGACTAATATAATTATTACACGTGGCGCCATTCAAAGGGAGGTTAAGAAAGTTCTTTTACTTGTTACCTCAAGTTGCTTTTACTTGTAATAACTATATTTATCCACTAAGTGGCAGTGAAGTAACTCTTTTCACCGCCAGTTAATTTTCCACTATATATATATATATATATTAGCCGCCAGCTCAGGTAAGTTACGTGAGTCTGCAACAAAAAGTAATGATCCTATAATTTTTTAAACCTCTTTATGATAATGATCTCTACATTCTTAACTTCCTTAAGATCAAATTCTTTGAATTTTAAAATTTATTTTCCCCTTCGTCAAATGGATACAAAATGTTGTATTTAGTGAAAAGTATTAATTTTGTATCAACTTGATGGAAGGTCAAATCAAACCTAAAACCCAAAAAAACGGTTTTGAGTAAACCCTTGGGCGTCGAGAACATAATCCAAAATAAATCTTTTGAAAAAAAAAATATTAGAGAGAGTGGAAATGAACCTTAGCTCAGGTAATTTCACGAATCGGCATCTCATTTCTATTATTCTTATATATATATATATATATATATATATATATATATATATATATATATATATATATATATATAGACACCCACACATGCTCGCATACACACACATGTATATGAGAATAATGAAGATGAACCGCTGCCTCATGTAAGCTACTTGAGTTGCAGTCCAATTCCATTATCTATAGTAAGTTTTTTCTTTAAAAAAATGAATTCTCTTTTGGATTATGATCTTGACCTCCTAGAGTTCACTCATATGTAATTTCTTAGATTTAGTTTTTATTTGGTTATCCTTCAAGTAGTTGGAAATTTAGTAGTTTTTGGTTAATAAAACATTTATACCCACTTGATCAAAAGTTAAATAAATTTTAAAACATCTGGAATTTGATCCTAAAATACGCCAAGCAGGTAGAGATCATAATCTTAATTTTTTTTTTGAAAATATAATGGAATTATTACTTTTTCGCCGCTGACTTATATAACTTACCTGATCTAACACACAAACACATACATATATACATATAAATATGTATATGTATACATATATATATAGAGAGAGAGAGGGAGAGAGAGAGAGAGAGAGAGAAAATGAAAAATTCACCGGCGGTGAAGTGAGTTTCTTCATTAGCACTTAGGTGGCCCAATAAAATAATTATACATGGCGCCACTAAAAATAACAAATAAAAGAACTTCCTTATTATTTTATTGGGCCACATAAGCGCTAGTAAAGGAATTCCTTTCACTGTCGGTAAATTTTCCATTTCCTCATGTATACACACACACACACATATATGAGAATAATGTAAATGAGCTGACAGCTCACATAACTTAAGTGAGCTGCAGTCTATTTCAACTATTTTCAATAAATTTCTTTTCAAAATATTTTTTTGTATTATGATCCCAACTCTTTAGGGTTCACTCATTCCAAAGTTTTTAGGTTTTAGTTTTTATGTTGACCTACCATTTAATAGACACAAAATTAATGTTTTTTATTTAATATAATATTTTGTATCTACTTGACGGAGTGTCAAAAAACTCCAAAATCAATGAAAATTTGATCCTTAATAAGGTTTTGAGGTTGATATCATTATCTCAAAAAAAAACTTTGTTAAAAAATAATGGAGTCATTAGTTCTTCGCTATTGACTCACGTAATGTAACTTACCTGAATGGGCGACTTATTTGTAGTAATCTCAATTATAGTAATCTCATGTGTGTGTGTGTGTGAGGTGTGTGTGTATAAATGAGCAGCTGCATAATATAACTTACCTGAATTGTGGTCTATTTTTACTATCTATAATAATTTTTTTTTCTATTTTTTTAACTATGATTTGACCTCCTAGAGTTGACTCATATCTAATTTCTTAGGTTTCATTTATGATTTGGTATTCCATCAAGTATACACAAAATTAACATTTTTTAGTAAATACATATTTTCTATCCACTTAATAAAGGGTAAATAAATTTCAAAACTCATGAAATTTGATCCTAAAGAAGTTAAAAAGGTAGAGATCATAATCGTAAAAATACTTTAAAAAATTTTCGAACTATTATTTTTTCATCAATAACTCACATAACTTATTTGAGCTGATGGCTCATATAATATAGTGTGTGTGTGTGTGTGTTATGTGTTTGTATAGAATTATTTTATATGAGCTGGCAGTTAAGTTACGTTAATATGCAACGAAAAGGTAATTATCCCATCTTTTCTCCAAAGTTCTTCTTGGATCATGATATTTACTTTCTTAGCCGCTATATGTATACATATATGTATGTATGTATGTATGTGTATATATATACACACACACATACATATACGTATACATATACATATATATACATATACATACACACACACACATATACATATACATACATATGTGTGTGTACGTATGTAAGTGCCTATATATATGAGTTGGACTAAATATTTTTATTAAATCTTAATAGTTAGATTTGACACATTTTTTACTATCCATTTGTCTGAGATATAGGTTGGCAATTATGATAAAAGGTAAATAGTAAAAACTGAATAAAGTAATGGTGGGATACTAGTGAACGTACAGTGGAAAAAGTATTAAAACAAAGTTTTCCGATTTAATACAAAGTTTAAATTCCAACTCTATAAATGTGTGTGTGCGCATGTGCGCTTGCGTGTTTGTATTATTGTCATAAAAATTAGATCTTTCCATTTCCATTTATTGAATTACAATTATAAAAAAAAAGAGAAGATAGAAGAAAAAGATTGCAAGGGAGAGAGACGTTGATGTGTGCCTTTCTTTATTTAATGCTGGACTCTTCCATCATGGTTATGAGACCCTCTCCTGTGTCTCATTAGCAATCTGACACTTTGATCATAGATGAGAGAGAAAGAAGGTTGCGATATCATTGATTAACTCGTGAGAGTTTTCTTGCTAGATGAAAGAAGCCTTGTGCCAATGATCTTCCAAAATATTCCCAAATTCTCTCTTCTTATGCTAAGAGAGTTTTTGACTACTTTTCTTTAGGGATCAGATTGTAAATCCCTTTCTCTTTTAGTAAGAGAGATAAGATTAAGGGTTAGATCCATGTCTAATGATGATATGTGAGACTATATTTTAGCCTAGCATCTAGAGTTATCCCATTGATATTTTTTTCATTTTACAGGTATCCCTTTAAAGTTTTCAAAATTTTGTCATTAGTTTTTAACAAATTTTGAAATATTTTGGAATTTTTGTCTTCTTCGTGTAACGAATTCAAACTTTTTTGTAGCTTGATAATTGGTGATCTTCATGATGTACTATTGAAGCACTTCCCGAAGATTGAATCACCATTTGCTTTTTGAGCATCCCCTGTAGGTATATTGTTGAATCTTTTGCAATAACTCTTCCAAAATTCTTTGACTTGATCTCATGTCACGTCCACACTAAACTAGAGGATATCCGCTGCTTTGACATCTTAAATTTGGACACGAAGTTGTTCCTCGTGTTTTGATTCTAATGTGAGGTTATTCATTAACTTCGTGTTTCTTTGCATGTTGGCATGAAACTATCATTAAGCTTGATGATTTGTAAGCGGGAGTTTATCTTTGCATTCTACTAGGGATTCATGTCTGGAATCCAAACCGTCCATTGAAAGGGACGTGCTCTGTTTAAAGATGAAACCTTTCATCTTCTACCACATGCCAAAGGTGTTTTCATTGTCAAGTGAACCCATCAATACTCTTCTCGAGTTTTCTCGAGTTTTAACTTGACTTCCTTCATTTTTCTTGGAACTTACTTGAACTTAACACTCAGTGGCATCAAAATGTCCGTCCTCTAGCTGAGGAAGTGGATCTTCTGGTTCTAGATCATTGGCAACCACCAGTGGTACGATCTACCCATTGATCAGATGTGAGATCCATCCCTACCGTCTTGTGGTATTTATTCTTGATTAAATCGATGGGACTTTCCCAAATTAATTGAATCCATCTATTTCCCACAAAATGCACGCTTCCTTCCATTCCCATGGATTTATAAAATTACAATATTCTCCAAAATACAAAGAAAAGAAATAGAAAAATAACGAGAGAACTTATATAACGTCTCTCTCTTGTATAAAAGGTGTGGGTTCCCTGCATGATTATGGAGCATTGGTCTTATACTCCATTGACAATATGATACTTGGGTTAGCCTTGAACGTGAAAAGTTGATGAAGAACGCTTCTGGCCAGCGGCTTCTTGTTGCTGGTCGATGTGCCTTTGCAGAGGAAATCAACTTGTCAAAGGTCTCCAAAGATTTTTCTCTCTAAAATTCTCCTTTAAATCCCTATTTATAGTTTTAGGAGTTTCCTTAGGAGATAAGGATGGAATTCGATCTTGTATTTCAATATGAGATAAGAATGGAAACCCTCTTTGAAAACAAATTCAACCCGATGCACGAGGTTGTCATCCCTTTCGAGGCTAGAGTGTTGTTAGGATGTGGGTTTATATAGGATTGTTTGTTCCATGTCATGGCTTATGTAAAAAGAGGAGAAAGCTTGAGCACCACGGGTGGTGCTATGCACCGCCCGCACGCGCACGCGCGTGTGCGAGGGAGAATGGGCGTTTATGGCGCATTGGGCGCTTTAATAGCGCACTTGGCACTTCGCACGTACGCATTGTCGTGAGGACCTAAGGAGCCTTTGATTTTTTTGGTGCTATTGGATTCGGGTTACCTCTATAGGGTTCAGCTATTTGGATTCGACCCGCACCCGTTAAGAGTCGTTAGGATTTGGCCGTTGAGATCCAACAGTCATCTGTCAACCGTTGCCGTTAAACGGTCACAACTGTTAACAGCCCACCGTTGTGACCGTCTTCTGTCCAGACATTTCAAAATACACAAAAATTTTCTTTTCTTCTCCCTTCTTTTGCAGATAGAAACTTGGTCATTTTGACAGAAAGTTTCTGTTTCCAGAAGAACAGTTCTTTCACAAAACAGTCATACATTACACCATACAGAGAGTGTTCTTTATCAAATTTGCTAGAGCAACATGATTACAACTTCCTTCCTGTTGCAGACCGATCGTTGTATCCTGGGAGACCGACACCCACTGTAAAAACTTGAAAGGGGTTTTTACATATCTGTCTCTTAAATTTTTAAAAATTAGAATTTAGTCCCCCAAATCTTCATATTTATAATTTAGTTCCCAAATTCTTTAAGTTAGCCAATTTAGTCCCCGGCCATATTTTGACCCAAATTTTCCATTATACCCATGTATTACTTTATTTTAGTCATCCCTCCCATCTTCTTCTTCTCTTTTTCTTTTTATTATGTTCCTCTCTCTATTTTTTTACTGTTTATTCACCCTTCACGTTTAATTGTTCCTTTGGTCAACTGAGCTCAGCTACGTCATTTGCGAGGCAGCTAGGAAATTGGTTTAGTTTGATGACGGACTTGAAAGACTTGTACCCTGAGAGAAAATTGGAGTTCATGCAACTTCTTTGGCGCAAAGGTATAGAAATAAACTTCAAACAGCAGAGAACTTCCTCTCATAAACAGCCTTAAAGGAATAACTAATCTCCAACAACCCACCAACAAAGGGATACAACTTATTCTGAAGCGGAATTTTCATAGGACGCGTGGATGAGAGGGTGAACAAATTTCGAGAACTCAATTATAACTTTGAATTCTTATTCAACATTTGCTTCTCTATAAAAGCCAACGTATACAGAGCTAATTCTGCACAAAGGCAGAAGAATTCGAGTTAAACAATATGGCTTCGACTTTGTTCCTCGTGTCTTCGCTTGTGGCCTTGCTGAGCATCGACGCAAGTCTCGCAGCTCGCCATCTCTTAGACGCTCCTGCTGCCCCGGCGACCCCAACACTCCCTACAGTTCCATCACTACCAAAGCCTACATTGCCACCACCGCTACCAACAACACTTCCAAAGCCAACTTTGCCGCCAATGCCAACAACACAATTGCCTCCGTTGCCAACAATTCCTACACTTCCTAAGCCAACCTTGCCGCCGATGATTCCCACACTTCCGAAGCCAACTTTGCCGCCGATGCCAACAACCACCTTACCAAAGCTTGCTATGCCACCTATGCCCACAATTCCTACGATCCCCAAGACACCGCCACCGATGCCCTCTGCTCAAATACCGACTATTCCCACCATTCCTACGAGCATCCCTCCACTGCCTTCCATGCCCAAGACCATGCCATCGATCCCCGGCGTTCACATTCCTCCTCTTCCTCTCCTGTCGCCACCTCCGGCAGCCACTAGCCCATGAAGACTGTGAGGCCATAATTTGTGGATTGAGCTACTAGAGATGGACTATTTAGTTAATAGTATAATAATTCGAACAACTCTTACAGAGTTGTTGTTTGTTTGATGTTAGGATTGATTATATTTGTCAGCTGTACGAGTGTTTGTATTGTTTTGTCTGTAATTTCCCATATATATATTTGGATATATATGGTTTATTTTTTTTAATTGCACATTTATTTTGATTCCAATAGTTTTTTGCTCTGTTCCTGAAATTTAGCCTTCTTGGCTCATGAAACCCATAAATGAAATTGATGCAGCAGCTATCCGATCAATTGGAATTTTTTGGCTAATTTTGGATTTTATTTATTTATTATTATTATTATTTTTAATACTGTAAACTGTACTGCGAACCAATTTGCAAGAATAATAGTGAAGTATGAAGATAACAAGTACCATTGCAGAAATGAGATAAAGCTGAAGTTTAAGATTCCGAACCTGCGATTCATCCGATTACATCTCTATTTTATATATATATATCTATATATATATATATATATATATATATATATATATATATATATATATATATATAAAATACCGCAAATGAAAATATTAAAAAAAACTCATAATTTTAAGAATTAAAATGTTTCATGACTGGAGTCCCTCTGATTTAGTGAGTTGGGTAATGCATTATTACAGACACCGATCTTCTCTATAAGGCGGGTCTAATTATATGTATCTCATATTTTATTTCAATAATTACCAATAGCACATGACTGGAGTCCCTCATGTGCTACTAACACCGAAATTTTCCTTTCTTTCTCCTACCGTAATCTCATGTGCTACTAACACCAAAGTTTAACTCTTTTTCACTAGGATAGGAAAATAAAAATGGAGGAAAAATTTGAGTCATATTTTCACAAATTTTCTTTTTTTAGTTTTTTTTAATTTCCAACTATATATATATGTGTGTGTGTGTGTGAAAAATGATAATGAGATAACAGCTCACATAAGTTACCTGAACTATTGTTCATTACCAATATCACCAATAATTTTTTTTTAAAAAATTCTTTTGGATTATGATCTCGACCTCTTAGGGTTCACTCATACCCAATTTCTTGGGTTTTAGTTTTTATTTGATCCTCCATCAAGTTCACTCATACCCAATTTCTTGGGTTTTAGTCTTTATTTGATCCTCCATCAAGTTCACTCATACCCAATTTCTTGCATTTTAGTTTTTATTTCTTGTATCCACTTGATGAAAGTTTAAATGAACTCCAAAATTTATGAAATTTAATCTTATTAAGAATAAAAAGGTAGATCCTAATTCTAGAAAAAAATTGAAAAAAAATTATTGGATTATTGTATTTTGGTCGCTAGCTCACATAATCTTACTTGAGCTGGTGGCTTACCTGCAACAATCCATATATATATATATATATATATATATATATATATATATATATATATATATATATATATATATATATATATATATATATATATATATATATATATATATATATATATATATATATATATATATATATATATATATATATATATATATATATATATATATATATATATATAAGTAAACGAGAAATTCATCGGTGGTGAAGGGAGTTTCTTCACCACCGCTTGGTGATATAATAAAATTATTACACATGGCACCACTCAAAGGACGATTAATGGAGTTCTTTTATTTATTATCTTAAATAGCGCCCTGTATAATAATTGTATTGGGCCATCTAAGCGACGATGAAGGACCTCCCTTCACCGCTGGTAAATTTCCCATTTTCTCTCTATATGTGTGTGATGTGTGTGTGTGTGTGTATGAGTAAACAGAAAATTTACCGACGGTGAAGGGAGTTTTCTTCACTACCGCTTAGGTGGCCCAATACAATTATTACACGATGCGCCACACAAAGAGTGGTTAAGAGAGTTCTTTTACTTGTTATCTCAAGTGGCGTCACATGTAATAATTGTATTTGGCCACCTAAGCGGCGGTGAAGGAACTCTCTTCATTGCCGATTAATTTTCCGTTATATATATACATATATATATATATATATATATATATATATATATATATATATATATATATATATATATATATATATATATATATATATATTAGCCGCAAGCTAAGGTAAGTTACGTGAGTCTGCTGCAAAAAGTAATGATCCTATAATTTTTTAAACTTTTTTAGGATAATGATCTCTATATTCTAAACTTGTTTAAGATCAGATTCTATGAATTTTAAAATTTATTTGCCTCTTCATCAAATGGATACAAAATGTTGTATTCACTGAAAACGTATTAATTTTGTATCAACTTGATGGAAGGACAAATCAAACCTAAAACCCAAAAAAATGGGTCTGAATGAACCCTTGGGAGTCGAGAACATAATCCAAAAGAAATCTTTTTAAACAGTAATAGAGATAGTGGAAATGAACCACAACTTAGGTAATCTCGCAAATCGACGGCTCATATATATATATATATATATATATATATATATATATATATATATATATATATATATATATATATATATATATATATATATATATATATATATATATATATATATATATGACTACAGTAGATGAGCCACAACCTCATTAAAAATTACATGAGCGAGTGGCGAAAATATAGTAATCCAATATTTTTTCTTCTAAAATTTT
Organism: Dracaena cambodiana; assembly: GCA_036321105.1. Classification (NCBI taxonomy): domain Eukaryota; kingdom Viridiplantae; phylum Streptophyta; class Magnoliopsida; order Asparagales; family Asparagaceae; genus Dracaena; species Dracaena cambodiana. The sequence goes on along the minus strand of JAYEPQ010000016.1, from coordinate 5,062,992 downwards.
TAAGAAGCAGGATTTCTACCTCTACTTTAATAAGATTAAATTTCATGAAATTTAGAGTTCATTTACACATTCATCGAGTAGATACAAAATGTTTATTTAATTGAAAACTGTTAAAATTTGTATCAAATTTATGAAGGACCAATTAAAACCAAAATCCAAGAAATTAGGTATGAGTGATCTCTAAAAAGTCGAGATCATAAGGCAGAAGAAATTTTTTTTTAAAAAAAAATATTGGAGATAATGGATATAAACTGCAACTCAGGTAATATATATATATATATATATATATATATATATATATATATATATATATATATATATATAGACACACACACACATGCTTGCTTGCATATATATATATATATATATATATATATATATATATAGACACACACACACATGCTTGCTTGCATACACACACATGTATATGAGAATAATGAAGATGAACCATTGCCTCATGTAAGCTACTTGAGTTGCAGTCCAATTCCACTATCTATAGTAAATTTTTTCTTTAAAAAAATGAATTCTCTTTTGGATTATGATCTTGACCTCCTAGAGTTCACTCATACACAATTTTTTAGATTTAGTTTTGATTTGGTTATCCATCAAGTAGTTGGAAAATTAATAGTTTTTCGTTAATAAAACATTTGTACCCACTTGATAAAAGGTTAAATAAATTTTAAAACATTTGGAATTTGATCCTAAAATATGCCAAGCTGGTAGAGATCATAATCTGAATTTTTTTTTGAAAAATGTAATAGAGTTATTATTTTTTCGCTGCTGACTTACATAACTTACATGAACTAGTCCACACACATATACATATGTATATACATATACATATGTGTGTGTGTGTGTGTGTGTATATATATATATATATATATATATATATATATAAAACGAAAAATTCACCGGCGGTGAAGGGAGTTCTTTCATTAGTGCTTAGGTGGCCCAATAAAATAATTACACATTATGCCATTTAAGATAATAAATAAAAGAACTTCCTTATTATTTTATTGGGTCACCTATGCTCCAGTAAAGGAATTCTCTTCACTGCTAGTAAATTTTCCGTTTTCTCATGTACACACACACATATACACATATATGAGAATAATGTAAATGAGCTGACAGCTCACATAGCTTATCTGAGCTGAAATCTATTTCTACTATTTTCCATATATTTCTTTTCAAAATATTTTTTTGTATCATGATCCCAACTCTTTAGGGTTCACTCATGCCTAAGTTTTTAGGCTTTAGTTTTTATGTTGACCTACCATCTAATAGACACAAAATTAATGGTTTTTATTTAATATAATATTTTGTATCTACTTGATAGAGTGTCAGATTAACTCCAAAATCAATGAAAACTTGATCCTTAATAAGGTATTGAGGTGGATATCATTATCCCAAAAAAAAATTGTTAAAAAATAATGGAATCATTAGTTCTTTGCTGTTGACTCACGTAATATAACTTATCTGAATGGGCAGCTCATTTGTAGTAATCTCATTTATAGTAATCTCATATGTGTGTGTGTGTGTGTGTGAGATGTGTGTATAAATGAGCCGCCGCATAATATAACTTACTTGAATTGCGGTCTCTTTTTACTATCTGTAATAATTTTTTTCTATTTTTTTAATTATGATCTTGACCTCCTAGAGTTCACTCATATCTAATTTCTTGGGTTTCCATTTTAATTTGGTATTCCATCAAGTATACCCAAAATTAACATTTTTTGGTAAATACATATTTTCTATCCACTTAAAAAGGGTAAATAAACTTCAAAACTCATGAAATTTGATCCTAAAGAAGCTAAGAAGGTAGAGATCAAAATCGTAAAAATACTTTAAAAAAATTTGAAATTTTTATTTTTTCATCGATAACTCACATAACTTACTTGAGCTGACGGCTCATATACTATAATGTGCATGTGTGTGTTATGTGTTTGTGTAGAATTATTTTATATGAGCTGATAGTTAAGTTACATTAATATGCAGCGAAAGGTAATTATCCCATCTTTTCTCCAAAATTCTTTTTGGATCATGATATTTACCTTCTTAGCTGCTATATGTATACGTATATGTATGTATGTATGTACGTGTATATATACACACACACATACATATACATACATATGTGTGTGTACATATATATGTGCCTATATATATATGAGTTGGACTAAATTTTTTTATTAAATTTTAATAGTTAGATTTGACATATTTTTCACTGTCCATCTGTCTGAGATATATGTTGGTCATTATTATAAAAGGTAAATAGTAAAAACTGAATAAAGTAATGGTGGGATACTAGTGAACGTACAATGGAAAAAATATTAAAACAAACTTTTTCAATTTAATACAAAGCCTATATTCCAACTCTATAAATGTAAGTGTGTGCGCGCATGCGCACGTGCGTGTATGTATTATTGTCATAAAAATTAGATCTTTCCATTTCCATATATTGAATTAATATTATAAAAGAAAAAAAGAGAGAGGAGAAGATAGAAGAGAAAGATTACAAGGGAGAGAGACGTTGATGTGTGCCTTCCTTTATTTAATGTTGGACTCTTCCATCATGGCTATGAGACTCTCTCCTATGTCTCATTAGCAATCTGACACTTCGATCATAGATGGGAGAGAAAGAAGGTTGCGACATTCTTGATTAACTCGTGAGAGTTTACTTGCTGGATGAAAGAAGCCTTGCGCTAATGATCTTCCAAAATATTCCCAAATTCTCTCTTCTTATGCTAAGAGTATTTTTGACCACTTTTCTTTAAGGATTAGATTGTAAATCCCTTTCTCTTTTAGTAAGAGAGATAAGATTAAGGGCTCACTTTCCCTATAAGATAAGATTGGAAATCCCTTTTTCTTTTAGTGATAAGATTAAGGATCCACTTTATATCTAGGATGAAATTGGGAACTCTTGAAAGGGTGTGATGGGATATTATTTAATTACTCAATTTATAATCAAAACTAATTTCATTTCAATCTAGGATTCTAGTCATGCAAGGCTATTAGCCTTCCTTTAGAATATTTTATGCGAAGCTAAAGGGTTAGATCCATGTCTGATGATGATATGTGAGACTATATTTTAGCCTTGCATCTAGAGTTTTCCGATTGATATTTTTTCATTTTACAGGTATCCCTTTAAAGTTTTCAAAATTTTGTTATTAGTTTTTAACTAATTTTGAAATATTTTGGACTTTTTGTCTTCTTCGTATAACGAATTCAAACTTTTTTGTAACTTGATAATTAGTGATCTTCATGATGTACTGTTGAACCACTTCCCAAAAATTGAATCAACATTTGCATTTTGAGTATCCCCCATAGGTATATTGTTGAATCTTTTGCGATAACTCTTCCAAAATCCTTTGACTTGATCTCATCTCAAGTTCACACTAAACTCGAGAATATCCATTGCTTTGACATCTTGAATTTAGACACAAAGCTGTTCCTCATGTTACTAATGTGAGGTTATTCATTAACTTCGTGTTTCTTTGCATGTTGGCATGAGGCTATCATTAAGCTCGATGATTTGTATGCGGGAGTTTATCTTTGCATTCTACTAGGGATTCATGTCTGGAATCCAAACTGTCCATTGAAAGGGATGTGCCCTATTTAAAGATGAAATCTTTTATCTTCTACCTCATTCCAAAGGTGTTTTCATTGTCAAGTGAACCCATCAATACTCTTCTCGAGTTTTAACTTGACTTCCTTCATTTTTCTTGGAACTTACTTGAACTTAACACTCAGTGGCATCAAAATGTCCGTCCTTAGGCGAGGAAGTGGTTCTTCTTGTTCTAGATCATTGGCAACCACCAGTGGTACGATCTACCCATTGATCGGAGGTGAGATCCATCCCTACGGTCTTGCGGTATTTATTCTTGATTAAATCGATGGGACTTTCCAAAATTAATTGAATCCATCTATTTTTCACAAAATGCGCACTTCCTTCCATTCCCATGGATTTATAAAATTACAATATTCTCCAAAATACAAAGAAAAGAAATAGAAAAATAGTGAGGGGACTTATATAACGTCTCTTTCTTATATAAAAGGTGTGGATTCCTAACGTGGCTATGGAGCATTGACCTCATACTCCTTTGACAATTTGGTACTTGGATTGGTCTTGAATGTAAAAAGTTGATGAAAAACGCTTCTGGCTGGCGGCTTCTTACAACTGGTCAATGTGCCTTCGTGGAGGAAATCAACTTGTCAAAGGTCTCCAAAGATTTTTCTTTCTAAAATTCTCCTTTAAATCCCTATTTATAGTTTTAGGAGTTTTCTTAGGAGATAAGAATGGAATCTCATCTCAATGTAATCTCTGAACTTGTATTTCAAAAGGAGATAAGAATGGAAACCCTCTTTGAAAACTAATTCAGCCCGACATGTGAGGATGTCATCCCTTGCGAGACTATTTGCCTTGTGTGGTGCAATTCTTTTGAGTTCAAAAGTTTTTCCTCTTACAAGACCCTCTCCAAAGTCTTCAAAACTTCGTTTGTTGATTTCTATCGAGTTTTGAAATACTTTGGAATTCAATTTTTAAAATTTATATTACACAAGCTTCTTCTGTACACGAGATCAATCAGCTTTGTGAAGCTATTGTTGAAACTCAAGCCATATTAGAGGCCATCCAAGCTAAGCAGCATGAGATGCTGAGAAGGCAAAACGAACTTATTTTTCATAATGGACAATTTCAACAAGAGATCAACATGCGGAACAAGGCCATTGAGGTGGGTAGGGCTCAGGCTACTTAGTAGCTAGCCATCAGTGAAGATGAGCTGTGCCGTCAACTGTTACCATCAGTGGAGAGAACCATTAGGAGGTCATTGAGAAAATAGAGGCAAGCTTAAGGGCTCTGGAGAATCCTTAAGCCTCTTTTCATTTTGTCCCCTTATTTTTCTTTCCTATTTTGTTGAAGAATAAGACTATCTTAGTTGTTTTCTCGCTTTTCTCCTTTGTCTGGGGGTTTGGGGTTGATTCCTTAAAAAGGAGATTTGCTATATATGGAGCTTGCCGAGGTTGTGTCACTTTCATAGCCAGTAATCTTTTTTTATCGTTATGGGAATGACTCGTCTGGATAATAGACAGAGTCGAGGTGAAAAATTTGAATTATGGATTTTTGGATTTTTGGAGATAGAATTGCAGAAGATGGAACTTGTTATGGGTATGGTGTGGCCATAACAAGTTTAGTTTCAAAGTTTTTTATAAGAGTGACTTGCATAGATAACAGACAGAGTCAATTTGAGATTTGGGAGTGACTCGTCTTGAAAGTTGACAGAGCTGATGATCGGATCAAGATCATGAAAACTGCAGACAAAGGCATGACTGACATGCCTATGGGGTGATTCATCTGGATAATAAACAATCAATATGAAATTTAGGAGTGACTCGCCTTGAATGCAAAGCCGATAATTGGGTTAGGATCACGAAAATCATAGACAGAGGTATGTCTGACGTACCTATTGGGTGATTCGCCTGGAAAGCAGACAGAATCGATGATCAAGTCAGGATTATGGAGTGACTCGTCTGGAAAGTAGACAAAACCAGTGATCGGGTCAGAATCACGAAATCATAAACAAAGATATAGCTAACATGCCTATGGGGTGATTCGCCTATAAAGAAAACAGAATCGATGATCGGGTTAGGATCATGGGGTGGCTTATCTGAAAAGCAGACAAAACCAGTGATTGGGTCAAGATCACAAAACTGCATATAGAAGTATGACTAATATGCGTATGGGGTGGTTCGTCTGGAAAGCAGATATAATCGATTTGAGATTTAGGGGTGACTTGCCTTAAAAGCAGACATAATCGATTTGATTTGGGGATGACTCGCTTGGAAAGCAGTTAGAGCTGGTTTGAGATTTGGGGTGATCCGCCTGAAAAGCAGATGGAGCCAGTGATCGGGTCAGAATCATGAAAACTATAGACAGAGATATAGCTAACATGCATATGGGGTGATTCACCTAGAAAGTAGACAGTAGAAAGTAGACAGAATCGAGATGATTAGATTAGGATCATGGAGTGACTCACTTGGAAAGCAGACAGAGCTAGTGATCTGGTCAGGATCATGAAAACCACATACAGAGGTATGATTGACATGCCTACAGGGTGATTCGTTTGAAAAGTAGACATAATCGATGGTCGAATTAGGATCACGAAAAATTATTGTTTATTGACGTATGTGTGGGATGATTTGTGAGATAGTTGAGATGATCCGAATCCCATTGTCAGAGATAAGAGTTTAACATGACAGATTTGTGACATTTGTCTATATGAAGTGATTTATGAAAGATGGTTCAAATCTCACTATTAGAGGTAACAACTTAATATGGCAAGTTTACGGGATTTTTAGCAAACACCCAGGTATAAACAGATTTGGTGTGCTTTTACTAATAGCCATTTGTGTTGGGTTAGTCATACTATTCCCCTCAATATGATTAGTTGTCGAGGGTTTTATTTGGGTTTAGATGCCAAACGTTCCCTCTTCGCTTAGTTTTTCGAGCTTTGAGTTATTAATTGGCGTACCATTACCCCTAGTAGATAGGGTTGATATGAAGTTTTTAATTTCTCTTCCCATTGCCTTGGCGGCATTGGGCAGTTCATAATTTTTATCTCAGTATGATAAGTTATCGAGGAATGTGTCCTCTTCCTTTTGCTTTAACAGCATTGGGCAATTCATACTTTTTACCTTAGCGTAATGAGTTGTTGAGGATATGATTTCCTCTCCTCTTTACTTTATTGATATTGGGTTGTGATGTCCCCTTGTAATTGAATATGAATATTGTAACGACATATTTGTCATGGAATTTTTAGTAAATCCCTAACTATCAACGGATTTAGTATGCTTTTACCAATAGCCGTTTTGCATTAGGCTAGTTATACTATTTTCCTCAGCATGATGAGTCTTCAAGGGTTATATTTGAGTTTAGATGCCAAACATCTCCTCTTCCCTCCGCCTTTTGGTTTTGGGCTATTGGTTTCATACTCTTACCTCCTGTATGATAAGGTTGACAAGAAATTTTGAGTTTCTCTTCCCAACGTATTAGGCAGCAAAATTATTACATATATATTCGTGTGTGTGTGTGTGTGTATACCTACTTTTTTCTCTTTTTTTTCTTTTGTTTTTTCTTTCTTTTTTCTCTTTTATTTCTTTTTTATCTTTTTTATTCAAAATTTTATTTTATAGCACTCATTTTGCTATCAAATTCCCAATTATCACACAAAAATTTCTAATGGCTAGCAAGAGTAATAGAATGAATAGGATGCTTGTCAATACCAATATCTTCGGCAGCCCAGGCCCGATTCGGCTGTTAGCGAACAAGTACGACTCCGTCGCAGCTATGGTTTGGAGCATACTCAGGGAGTACACTTGCCAGTGCTAGCTCCGTGCCTGGCAAGGACCCCGACAGGTTCAATCTCTAATGTGCTAGCGTTGATCAAGTGTTTTCCATGACTTTTCTAGAATTGGCTGAGGAAGTCTAATGTTCGTCTTTTAGTAAGTCTGTGTGTACTCCCATGATTTCTCCTTTTTTCATAGAAATCGGAGAGAGTCCATTTTGTTTACATTTAGGCGGGTCATAGTTCTTCACCGCCATCTTTTCCGCGGGGATTGGAGCTATGCCAGTAGGAATTTTCAAAGATTCCATGGTAGTTGTAGCCGCATTTGCAGACACCTTTTTCTATTCTAGTCTCAACTAGATCACCTTCACATCGATAAGCACCTGAATTTTATCTTTTAAAACTTAGCAATCATTGGTTAGATTCCTAATGTTTTGATAGTAGAGGTAATACTTGGGATCATCTGTCATCCTAGCTTCCTCTAGCTTCCGATTTTCGGGCAACTTGAGCATTCCTTTTTATTCAGTAGGTGAATGAGAATGTTGATTTGGAAGTTGTGCTTACAGGTTTCTACTAGCGTTTCTTGTGATATGGCAAGCGGAGATCACAATGATATCTCTCGAAAATGTTATACAAAACTTTTCACAGTCTCATCCTCTTTTGTTTGTTTGCAAGGAGAGTATGGACTGAGATTTTCGTATCATCTTCGAAGAAGCAGCGTAAAAATTCCTTCTCCACGTCAGACCATGATTTAATGGTCCCTAGGGGTAACTTCATAAACCATATAAATGCAAGCTCTCTCAAGGTACTTACAAAAATCTGGGTCATTGTAGTATCATTTCCCATAAAATGATTTGTCTGTGACAAAAAGTTGTATAGGTATTGGTTGGGAGAACTTTTTCCATCAAAAGATTCTAACTTTATAGCTTTGTACTTTTCGAAAAAAGGAGCCGATTTTCACTCCACTAGATATGGCTTACTAACTCTAACTTCTTGTAGGTCCTTTTTGTGCATCAAGGCTTCCAACTAGTCCTGCATCTTTTGCATCTTTTCTACATGTGGATTTATGGCAAAGTCAAAATCCTCTTCTTTTCTAGAATTTCCACCGTCATTCTTTGGTGGTTCATTAGAGGGTTTCTCTGTTTTATCTTCTACATTATTTTATGTATTTTCTACTACTTTTAGAAGTTATGACCAGAGTGCATCAAGACTCTTTGTTATTCTTGAATTAGCCGTTCTTGAGCTTCTAGCCTCTGGTTCATTTTGCTGGAGCTTCCTATCATATAGGCCATTGTTTCTTTAAGTCTGGAAGACTCATATGATCAAGGCATTGCAATGGCTAAATAATCGCTATCTCCTTCACTTTCTTTATCCGAACTCCCAGCCAACCTCTTGTAGTTTCATAGTTCCTGACCTTAGCCATGTATAATGGTGTACTTCCGTATTAGGAGTATTTATCACCTCGTGGTTTCTTTCCTTTGTTCACCATGTATGAAGTCATGAAAAGAGGTTTCTCATTGGTGGAGACCCTTCGTCTTTGAACACGCATTCTTTAAGGTATATTGTTCTTTGATTCGGTTATTCAACCAAAAACTAAGGGTCTAGGCAGACCACAATGGAAATCGGTAAGCAATGCAAAGATTATTTGCTCACGCCGGCATAGTGGATGAGATTGCATCAACCTCCTCTTATTAGTGAGGAATTCTCGCAAATTGGTTTCTTATTCTAAGAGCATTGAGTGAGTGGCGCTTCTAAATGAGTTTCTTTTTTCTTCTAGCCTCTGCAAGACACCCTGTCGTCTTTACAAAAGTCTACGAGTGTGGAAGAATGGAATCTCTACCTTAATTAACATTCTATTCCGGTCATTGTGCATGCTTCACATAGCTGAGGCTCAATTTTGTGTTTTGGATTTTTTATGCACTAGCCTTGAGTTTTGCTTTTTATGAGTGGGGCTAAGTAGCTTAGCATTTAGAACCTTCTGCATAAGGCTGATTAGCCTCGCATTGTAGTTTTTGTATGCTAGGCTGATTAGCCTCGCATTTAGAAATAGACTTGTGTAAAACTACACTAGGCTAATTAGCCTAGCGTTTTGAAATAGCCTCACGTAAAGCTACGCTGGATTGATTAGCCTGACGTTCCAATATTTTTGCACTAGGCTGATTAACCTGGCGTTTGAGACCAGATCCATTTTGGACTTAATTTTTGAGAATTTGTCGACGTGCTCGACGGTTTTGGTTCCGAATCTGAGTTCTAATCAGGTCAGATCTTGGCTTCTCTTTGTTGTCTTGTTCAGCCATGATATAAAGAGATTTTTCCTTTTCCAAAATTTTGAAATCCAAAGATCCAAAGGGTTCCTGTTCAATGGGAGTCCCTTTGTCATTCGAATTCATTGTTTGGATTTCTTACTATTCCAAACTTGAAAATCCGAGAAGTTCTTGTTCAACGGGAATCATCTCATCATTCAAATCCATCGCTCGGACTCTTTTCTGTTCCGAACTCAAAAATCCAAGGAGCTCATGTTCAACGGGAGTCCCCTTCTCATTCAAATTCGTACTTAGGGTTTTCAAGCGGAAATGGAGCTGTTTTTGGCGAGACTTACCGATCTAGATGACAAATATTCATCATATCTTTGTTGATCAATTTTTATTACCAACATCTCTACAGACTTACATATTTTCTTAGTATCAAATTGGGTCATGATCTTATTGTCGGTGTAGAAAACTTCTCTAATTGTTGTCGCCAGCTTGTTTTTTGCAAAATGTGCTCTTCCTTCCATTTCCATGGATTTATAAAATTACAATGATTCTCCAAAATACAATGAAAAGGAAATAGGAAAACAACGAGAGGACTTATATAACATCTTTCTTTTACAAAAGGTATGGGTTCCTAACATGACTATAGAGCGTCAATCTCCTACTCTATTGGCGATTTGATACTTTAATTGGTCTTGAACATGAAGACTTGATGAAGAACGCTTCTGACTGGCAGCTTCTTACTGCTAGTCGGCGTGGCTTCACGTAGGAAATCAACTTGCCAAAGGCCTGCAAAGTTTTTTCTCTCTAAAATTCTCCTTTTAACCCATATTTATAGTTTTAGGAGTTACCTTAGGAGATAAGGATGGAATTTAATCCCAATTTAATCTCTGAATTTGTATTTTAGTTGGATTTGAAATCATCAATTCGGAGTAAGTGGATATGATTGGAGTTGGAACTCTAATAAAAACTAAAAGGAAACCCTCTTTAGAAATTGATTTAGTTCTGCATGTGAGACTGTCATTCCCACGCAGGGTTATTAGCCTCGCCTGCGCGAGACTATTTGCCCCGTGTGGCCCAATTCTTTTGAGTTCAAAAATTTTTCCTCCTACACCATTTTGATGGCAACTGACGACTGCCATTGCCATATTTTTCACTACTCCAATGCAGTCAAACGCTATAATCATTTGATCTTATTACTATGCAAGGCTATTAGTTGGCCTCGTGTCGATTCTTCTTACACAAGCCTTATTTTGCATTTAGTTTCTATTATGCGAGGCTACTAGTTAGTCTCATGTCAAATCTTCCTGCGCGAGCTTAGCTTCATAAGAACTGCTCATTATGTGAGGTTAATAGTTGGCCTCGCATAGAATCTTTTCGCACAAAGTTATGAGTAAGCTTTGCGTTGCATCTTTGATGTCAAGCTACTAGCCTTGCTTTTTCTTATAATTTACTCTCTTCTTAGAATTCTAAGCATGCATCTTGTTATTTGCCATTGAGTTATTCTTACTCCTTGTAGTGAATTACCGTACCACCTCAGTATCCAAGCGCAACTACTTCGGATTTTAAATGAGGCCAATGATATTGTACAGTTCTACTTCAGGAGTTTGGTACTGGTGTTCATACCTGATAGCAGTACAGAATAGATAGAGAGATTGGCCCAATACAACTCCTCCACTATAAGAGAAATAATGACCAATGCAACCTTTTGAATGACTAGAACCGCAAGAATTAGAAAAGTCAGCCTTCTTATTTGGTGAGTCAGTGATAGTTTCATATGAAATCTTGTATGAGGAGTGTAAGTGGCTTCGAGAAGTAAGTGGCATCTACATATTTCCTAATTTGGAAAAGAGTTACTTGTTGTCACATGTTCAACTATTATCCATCTCTTGTCAGATGGATTGGAAGATCACCCGAGACTAAGATTGTATCGTCATTGGGGGTTCAGTGGCCAAGGACCCTATTAGGACAGTCCGGAAAGATTAGTGACAGGTTTATTGCCTGAGAGAGTAAACAAAGACTATCTGATCGGTGAGACGCCCTACCAAACCAACACCTTCCTTTAAACGGTTTATGGCAGTTAAAGGGTAATACTCTCCTCAAAATTTTAGCATTTTTAGATGGATCCGTTCTACTAAGAAAAGGTGGAGTTGATAGTGGCCGGGTTACATGTTAGATATATTCGAGGCTAGTTTGGTGGATCTCGGACTTTACTGAGCCATCAAAATTATTCAATTTGCATCACTCACAGTTTATATTATTTGTTCAGCATACAGGAGATCTACAACCCTAATCCTTGTGCTTTCTTCCGATTGGCGGGCTTCGGTTTGCCCCCATGCGAGGTGGAGCGGGTGGCATTGCAATGCTCACCTCTGAAGGGCGATTTGTTATAGCTTGAGTAAGCATGGTGATCTTCAAAGTGAGTTGCTAAGTAAGCTCCCGGAACTCGACTCAAGTTATCGGAACATTGGAATCATCTTGAGTGTTTGCAGCACTTGCCGCAGGGCATGGTCTATTTATGTTGGGCAATCGACAATTTTCAAATTGCTTACTTATGGAGTCTACTGTTTGTTCACCCTTCTCGTTTAATTGTTCCTTTTGTCAACTGAGCTCAGCTATGTCATTTGCGAGGTAGTTAGGAAATTGGTTTAGTTTGATGACGGACTTGAAAGACTTGTACCCCGACAGAAAATTGGAGTTCATGTAACTTGTTTGGCGCAAAGGTATAGAAATAAACTTTAAAACAGCAGAGAACTTCCTCTCATAAACGGCCTTAAGAGAATAACTAATCTCCAACAACCCACCAACAAAGGGATACAACTTATTCTGAAGCGGAATTTTCATAGGACGCGAGGATGAGAGGGTGAACAAATTTCGAGAACTCAATTATAACTTTGAATTCTTATTCAACATTTGCTTCTCTATAAAAGCCAACGTATACAGAGCTAATTCTGCACAAAGGCAGAAGAATTCGAGTAAAACAATATGGCTTCGACTTTGTTCCTCGTGTCTTCGCTTGTGGCCTTGCTGAACATCGACGCAAGTCTCGCAGCTCGCCATCTCTTAGACGCTCCGGCTGCCCCGGCGACCCCAACACTCCCTACAGTTCCATCACTACCAAAGCCTACATTGCCACCACCGCTACCAACAACACTTCCAAAGCCAACTTTGCCGCCAATGCCAACAACACAATTGCCTCCGTTGCCAACAATTCCTACACTTCCTAAGCCAACCTTGCCGCCGATGATTCCCACACTTCCGAAGCCAACTTTGCCGCCGATGCCAACAACCACCTTACCAAAGCTTGCTCTGCCACCTATGCCCACAATTCCTACCATCCCCAAGACACCGCCACCGATGCCGTCTGCTCAAATACCGACTATTCCCACCATTCCTACGAGCATCCCTCCACTGCCTTCCATGCCCAAGACCATGCCATCGATCCCCGGCGTTCACATTCCTCCTCTTCCTCTCCTGTCGTCACCTCCGGCAGCCACTAGCCCATGAAGACTGTGAGGCCATAATTTGTGGATTTAGCTGCTAGAGATGGACTATTTACTTAATTAATAGTATTATAATTCGAGCAACTCTTACAGAGTTGTTGTTTGTTTGATGTTTGTATTGATTATATTTGTCAGCTGTATCAGTGTTTGTATTGGTTTGTCTGTAATTTCTCATTGCATGATTGGTTATATGGATATATATGGTTTATTTTGATTCCAATAGTTTTTTGCTCTGTTCCAGAAATTTAGCCTTCTTGGCTCATGAAACCCATAAATGAAATCGATCAATTGGAATTTTTTGGCTAAAATTTCTGTTTTTGGCTGCCAATAGATGCTGCCAAAACTGATGGTTTCATACAATGTGGGAGAATCAATACTCATTGACCTCAACAATATGTTCCTGCTAGAAAACAACTTAACAAGTTCTGTTCTCTGCTTCATCCTGTGGAACTGTCGAAGCCTAATGAATATATTATTACTATACTAGCTTTTGCAGTTTACATAGAATAAAAAGATACAACAACGAATGAGATTATCAGTGGCCTACCACACCTAATTAAGCAAGGACTCACATGCTTCAACACCATTATTTTTTTCACCTTGGGTGCGGTTATGTTCTGAGTTAGGATTCTTATATAAGGGAAATAAATTTACATCTAGACCTCCTTTTGTCTAGACACTTCTCTCCAACATCTCTTGATACCTCTTGAAGGACTCCTGTTTTTGAGTCATTATTTGCCTGTGAAATCTCCTGATGAACACATTAGCAGCTTGATCAATCTCATTCTCAGGACTGAATATTTTGTCCCCTTGAGAACTAAGAAAATATGTGATTGATCCTGCCCTTTGCTGTGGTACTATGCAACAATTTTGTACTTCGGCAAGTACTACCATAAATTTCCAAGAGAGCGCGGTGGCTTAGCTGCATCAGCCATCGCAGTGAGTCTATTTGTCTCTTCTGCTAGTTTTCTCGACCTTATGTCTTAATTACATTCTTTTGGTTGTATCAATTTACAGGCATTGAATCCTCATTACAGTACTCGTTCTTCTTCTCTAGGTCCAGCAAGTTCTTACTGCATTTGATTCCTCCCACTGAGCAATGCCCACAGCAGAAAGATGAAAATACAGGCAAAGAGATCATCGTTGCTGATCTTTCTTGTAGAGTGCAATTGTCTATATGATTCTATTTGTGGCATTTGTATGACTAATCAATTCTGGAGATAAATGATTACATTTAGGCAATAGATAGCATTAAGCATTCATGAGTAGGCAGCTGGCAAAACAAATAGCAAAACAAGTTCCCTGCATAACTACTCGATAATCACTTCAAGCAATTTACATTTCACCAAGTCATTCAGAGAACATATAATCAAGAAGTCAACTTGCAACAGAACATGTAGAAGATAGATTGAAGATCATGCGTCAACAAATTTAACAAACACAAAAAGCCTAGCAGGTAACGATTTTGCATATTCATTCATATATCCATAAACTTAAAACTAGCATACAATGTTTTCCACAGAATGAATCCAAGGTATGTTGAGCTGCTACAAAATATTATAAATCATATTAGTTGCATAATGTCATCTCAACACCGATTTATAAACCATTAGTAAAGTGTGAATTACAATCTTTACGCGCCACTATAAACCTTCGAAGCTAAGTCCTTCCTTTTACTCCAATAGGAATATTATAAAATTATCCATCTCCTGTTTCTTGGCATCTGCAACAAAATTTCTCATGAAGTTATGAAAAAGAAAAAATTTACTAAGAAAGAGATAACATACTATATCAATCAATGGATGAACATACCTTGAAATGTTTAGAAACATGATGAACTACGAATGAGAAAGCAAATGTAGTAGCAACATTCCGTTCATATCTGATAAAAAAAAGAGATGAGCAAAATTAACAGAACTTGCAAGCAAAACTTATTACAAAATTCTTCTTATTACACATGCTAGTGCTTCGCGGGTTTCTGAGGTTTGGGTTCAATCAGAAAAGTCCCTGGAAAATAAACAAATAACAAGGTTTGTTGAGGATTGAAGTCCCCCATCGAGATCGTAGAGACGAAAAAAACAATACAACACAAGAATAACACAAGATTTAACGTGGTTCGGCCGACCAAGTTCGACCTTGTTGGCAGTGAAAATTTCTAAGTAAATAGAGTTTTCCACAACAGAACGCGGAGCTAACTCAGTAGCTCCGCGTTTGGCTATTTTAGCCTCACGTTTGAGCAAAACGCGGAGCTAACCCATAGCTACGCATTCTGATGAATTTAGCTCCGCGTTAACTCCGCGTGAGCAGATTTCATTAGAATTCCAATTTGATTGTGATTGAGATTTGGGCTTATCCAAATACTCAAATTGAGTCCAATCAGAATTCCAAATCAAGAGATTTAAATCAATATTAAATATTTGATTAGAATCCTTGATGAATACAAAAATCTTCTTTTCCTATTCCTATGAAAATCTTTATTCCTATTCCTATGGAAACTCTCATAACAACTAAAGTTTATAAATACCCTCTTTGAGGAGACTTTAGGGAGGATCAATTAAGAATAGATCAATCAATTCATGATCATCTATCTTCAATCTCTTTGATCCTTTGGCAATTCAAGTACGCGGGAGAGCCTTGAAACCTTTGGTGATCAGATTGGTCTTCTTTTCGGCAATTGAGATTCTTTTTCTGAAATCTTGGAGAATTCGAGTTACGCACGGAGTCTTGAATTCGTGAAGAACAGATAAAATCATTATCTTTTTCTGGAGTTCTTGAGAAGTTTGAGTTACGCATAGAGCCTTGAACAAATCAAGACCCGAGAAGATCAAATCTACAGTCGGCCGCCTTCTTCAAGAGAGAAGAGTTCGACGTCTGATCGTCCAAAGAAGTTGCTTGACAGATCCCTTCGCCACACAGATCCCACATACATTGTAAAAGAGAGCAATTGAGATATAAAATCCTCTCGTTTGTTCTTTTCTTGTTCTCTTTCATTGTAATTTAAGTTTATTCAATGGAAGGAAAGGCGAGTAATCAAAATCCCGCCGCAAACAAACTGGCGACCACAGTGGGAGAAATCTCTATCAACAAAGAAGAGACCGTGGCGCAATCTGACGTCGAGAGGATCGGATCCGACGTAGATATGCTAATCGTGGAAATCAACCAGCAGAAGTATGAGGAGTATCTCTCCTCTGAATCAGGTAACCTGAACAAAACGCGACACTATCGTCGCGTGCGCTCCAATATCCGAGGAACGGGTAAAAAGGTATCCACCGATGAACGGGGATCTTTGGAGACCGCGACCATAGAGTTGTTGTTTGGGCAGGAAATCCTAACAGAGGATGGCCTCTTTACTGCAGAAGAAGGCATGGGAATTGGATTGACCAGAACCCAACTCCAAAATAGAAATCGGAGAGCAAGGCGAAAAGCCCTCAAAGCCCGCATTGAATGCGAGGCTAACTCTACAGAACGCGAGGCTATGGTCCCTCGCAAACTAACTTGTGCTAATCACGAGAATAGTCACTACCGCATTAAACGCGAAGTTACAACTTGCACTGGTCGCAAGGAAAAGCCAGCATGCGATTCTCCATGCGAGACTACTACTGGACTTAGCGAGAAACGCCAAGCCAGTAAGATTTGCATTAATCGCAATATTTCTAACACTCGCGAGAAACACGAGTATAAAATCTTCTTGAAGCCAGCATGCGATTCTTCATGCCAGGCCACTACTGGACTTAGCGAGAAACGCGAAGCCAGTGCAACTTGCGAGAAACGCAAGATTTTTTATACTCGCGAGGAACGCGAAGATAAAGATTCCTTAAAGTCAGCGTGTAATTCTCCACACGAGACTATTACTGAGCTTAGCGAGAAACGCGAAACCATTAAGATTTGCGCTAGTCGCAAAATTTCTGACACTCGCGAGAAATGCGAGTAGAAAATCTCCTTAAAGCCAGCGTGTGATTCTCCACGCGAGGCTGCTACTGGGCTAAGCGAGAAACGCGAAGCCAGTAGTACTTGCGATAAACGCAAGACTTCTTACACTCGCGAGGAACGCGAGGATAAAGATTCTTTAAAGCCAGCGTGTGATACTCCATGCGGGCTACTACTGGGCTAAGCGAGAAACGCGAAGCCAATAGTACTTGCGAGAAACGCAAGACTTCTTACACTCGCGAGGAACGCGAGGATAAAAATTCCTTAAAGCCAGCGTGTGATACTCCACGCGAGACTATTAATGGGCTTAGCGATAAACGCGAAGCCAGTACAACTTGAGAGAAACGCAAGATTTTTGACACTCGCGATAAACGCGAGGATAAAAATTGCTTACAGCCAGCGTCTGATTCTCCACGCGAGGTTAATATTGAGCTTAGCGAGAAACGCGAAGCCAATAGTACTTGCGAGAAATGCAAGATGCCTCAGCTCCGCATAAATCGTGAAGATGATTGGCAGATTGTCGTCAATCGCAAAAATCGCGTTAAACGCGAAGTTTTAATTTGCGATAATCGCAGGAGTAAGCCAGCGTGTGATGGATTTCCTCCACACGAGGATATGAAACTTAACTCCGAAATTAATCAGAGTACCAAAATTCGCGTAAATCACGAAGCTAACTTCAGGCCAGCGTGTGATGGATTGTCTCCACGCGAGATTACTAAATTAGTTAAGAAACTGGCCAAATTGCCAAAACTCGCGTAAAACGCGAGCATAAGCCAGCATGTAGTAAAAACTCCCCATGCGAGGCTATTGAACTTGAACAAAATCTTGAGCGAAGCGTTAAACACGAAGCCAAGGATTCTTGCGCTAATCGCAAAATAATGCCAGCGTGTGAGGATACTCCTTTACGCGAGGCTAAACAAACAGAAATTAAACTTCTGCAAAAATGTCCAGTCAGTATAAAACGCGAGGCTAGCATAAAACGCGAGGCTATGTCTCAGGCCCGCGTAAATCAGCCATTATACAGAATAAAGGTTGATAAGTATAGCACAGATAACGCCACCAGTCATTGGGGGTTACAGCAAGCTCTTGGACTCCTCCATCAGCCAAGTGGGCCCCATGTCCAAAATATAACTGAAGATTCTCTATTACTTGATCTCAGAGATTATTTGACGAATAAAAAGAAAACGAGTCAAACTCAGTCACATTCGACATGCCATTGCGAGCAAATAATATCAGCTGTACTGAATAGTTGCTGTTATGGTAAGAAAAGAATTTCTTTATTTAATAGAATAACTGAGTCTCATACTCCGAAAAGGAGCAAGAATAATCTGAGATATCAAATCAAGGAAAAAGACGTAAAGGCGGTGACTTCAAATATGGTCGGTAAAAGTAAGAAGACCATAGAAAAAAGACACGAGTCAGATACAGATGATGAACAACCTCGCCATCTTACACGACTCAAGTCAGGTATTGTCGCTCATCGAGATTATAGGAGACTCGCAAAAGGTTCCTACGACGATAACTCCGACAATTCAGCCATAGCCTCTTCACATTCATATAATTCTTTCCGACCAAGGAGGCTCGCATCACATATGGTAGATAAATCCGATGATGTCGACCAGAGGTTGGAAGCTCAGAAACAAATGATTCTAACCCAACAAAAAGCTATCGAAGATCTCAAATTAACGCTTCTAAAAGTGTTCGAAAATACCCAGAAGATAGCCGATGATAAGGCTAAAACTTCTTCGAAACCGCTACCTAAGACAAATGAAGAAACTAAAGAAGAAAAGACTTATTCGGCACATGAGGATGAAGATGAGTATTCTTTCCATGATCTTCATGAAGAGAAGATAGAAAACTTACAGAAGCAACTGGATGCGTTAATGCAAAAGAAAGAGTTAAAGGAATCGGGGGTTTCAAGGTCATATCCGCCTGAATGGGATTTGGCACCATATCCCGAAAAGTATAAACCGCTTAAGTTGGAGCCATATGACGGGAAAGGATCTCCCAGTCAGCACATCTATTACTTCTTATCGCAAGCAAGTCATCTAATGGGAAATGATCCCGTAATGACCAAAGTATTTGCGAGCACCCTGCGAGAGCCTGCCTTTACATGTTTATGCAGCTGCCCTCGGGAACCATAAACGCTTAGTATGATGTTGAGAAGCAATTCTTGGCGCGCTTCTTTGAGGATGATACCAAAATATTGGTTCATTCCCTCCTTGCGACAAAACAAGGGGAACAAGAAACGGTCAAAAACTTTATTGAACGCTTCAGGGAAAAATCCATGTATTGTCGACACGGTATGACCCAGGAAACCGTGGTGGAAACCTGCAAGCATAATTTCAGGACCGGTATACTGATAAGAATGGGAGCTGTTGAGTCCAAAACTTGGAAAGATTTGCTAAAGCAGGGAGAGTAGGCGGAAGATAAAATTCGTCGGATTGAGAAATCTTGTAGCACGAGAAACTTTACAAATAATAGGTCATATCTACAGAATCCTAAAAATAAAGGGAAGGCTGTGATGGCGTCAGTTGCAGGTCCGAAGCCAAGACCTCAGAATCCGAGAGGTGCAGGTCAAAATAGGCCCCGACAAGATAGAACTTATACATTCAAAACTGAGCAGACAGGTACTCTATTCCATCTCCTCCTTAGAAAGGGCATGTTGAAACTTCCAGAAAATGGAAAACCGGAAGACGCTGGTAAAACCAACGTCCCTAACTATTACTTGTACCATCGGAATGTCGAGCACCCAACTAAGGATTGTATTCTCTTAAGAACCGAATACAGGCATTGATAGAAGCCGGAATTCTCACACTTAAAGAGGAACAGAAAAAAGTTTCTGCAAATATGGCAACTTTGGTGGTAAAAACTAATGAGTTTCCTACAAGAGCAACTCCTGTACCAGTAGGGAAGCCAATATCGACACCAAGTACGGGCAGCCCGCATTTGCAAGCCGGCCCCTTGGATACGCTCTGAACCACAGTTCTGACAAAGTCATTTTCATTGGCTAGCAGCCAGATTTGGTTAGGGGTACCGAAAATATTGACGATAATAAACATCATGCTTCTGCTATTCTCAATAGTCATTGGAATGGCTAATTGAGTGCTATAAATAAAAATTTTGTCCAATGCTGTTAAAGCGGCGGGAAGAGGAGATCAAGTTCCTCGCCAACC
This sequence comes from Dracaena cambodiana, assembly GCA_036321105.1. NCBI lineage: Eukaryota > Viridiplantae > Streptophyta > Magnoliopsida > Asparagales > Asparagaceae > Dracaena > Dracaena cambodiana. Next base: position 5,042,794 of record JAYEPQ010000016.1, on the reverse strand, counting down.
CTATCATACTAGGAGTAAAAGTATGAAATTAACTACCCGTTAAAGCGGCAGGACAAGGAGATCAAGTTTCTCGCCAACCCTATCATACTGGGGGTAAAAGTATGAAGTTAACTACCCAATGCTAATTAAAGGCAAATGGGAGAGGAAATCAATTCCTCAATAATTCACCATGCTGAGGGGAATAGCATGGCTAGCCCAACTCAAACGGTAGTTGGTAAAGGCTAATCAAATCCGTTGGCAGCTGGGGGTTTGCTAAAAATCCCATAAAACCTGTCATATTAAGTTTTTACCTCTGACAGTATGATTTGGATTATTCCCATCGCAGTTCAAGTTACGCATGAGAGCACTTGGACTAGGTATGTGCAATTAGGCGCCTCTGCCGAAATCTGATGATCCTGATCCGATCATCTTGGTATGTGCAGTTCAAGTTACGCAGTTGAGCCTTGAACCGTCTCCATCCAAATGTCAGACATGTGTGATTAGGCACCTCTGCCGAACTTCTTGATCTTAACTTGATCACTAAATTGAAGATCCAAAGTATTTCAAAACTAAGTGTTAAGCCATTTTGAAAACTTTGGAGAGGGTTCTGTTGGCAGTGAAAATTTCTAAGTAAATAGAGTTTTCCACAACAGAATGCAGAGCTAATAGAGTTTTCCACAACAGAATGCGGAGCTAACTCAGTAGCAAAGCGTTTGGCTATTTTAGCCTCGCGTTTGAGCAAAACGCGGAGCTAATCCATAGCTCCGCGTTCTGATGAATTTAGCTCCGCGTTAACTCCGCGTGAGCAGATTTCATTAGAATTCCAATTTGATTGTGATTGAGATTTGGGCTTATCCAAATACCCAAATTGAGTCCAATTAAAATTCCAAATCAAGAGATTTAAATCAATATTAAATATTTGATTAGAATCCTTGATGAATACAAAAATCTTCTTTTTCTATTCCTATGGAAATCTTTATTCCTATTCCTATGGAAACTCTCATAACCACTAAAGTCTATAAATATGCTCTTTGAGGAAACTTTAGGGAGGATCAATCAAGAATAGATCAATCAATTCATGATCATCTATCTTCAATCTCTTTGATCCTTTGGCAATTCAAGTACGCGTGAGAGCCTTGAAGCTTTTGGTGATCAGATTGGTCTTCTTTTCGGCAATTGAGATTCTTTTTCTGAAATCTTGGAGAATTCGAGTTACGCACGGAGCCTTGAATTCGTGAAGAACAGAGAAAATCATTATTTTTTTCTGGAGTTCTTGAGAAGTTCGAGTTACGCATAGAGTCTTGAACAAATCAAGACCCGAGGAGATCAAATCTACAGTCGGCCGCCATCTTCAAGAGAGAAGAGTTCGACGTCTGATCGTCCAAAGGAGCTGCTTGACAGATCCCATCGCCACACAGATCCCACATACATTATAAAAGAGAGTGATTGAGATATAAAATCCTCTCGTTTGTTCTTTTCTTGTTCTCTTTCATTGTAATTCAAGGTTATTCAATGGAAGGAAAGGCGAGTAATCAAAATCCTGCCGCGAACAGACCTACGTCCACGGGAGCAATGAGAGAAATATCCACTATGAGAAAAATAGGTTACAAGAAGAGATCCAAGTTTCTCTCTACCTCTCGCATTTCTCATAATAACATAAGCATATCTCTCAGCCAATTGCTCTCCAATTGCTCTACTCTTTCGTATTACATACAAGAGATATATATAGTGTTCCTTTCCTAATCCCATTAGAATAGCACTATCAACATCTAATTGGTGTTCCAATCCAATTAGAATTCTGGTCTTCTAACCCAAATCCAACTGGGACTCCTTGTGATTCTTGATCGCATTTAGATACTCAACGGATGTAAAATACAAACCCAACAAGGTTATCATACTAGTTGAAATGCCAAAGAACCAAAAGCAAAAAGAAAAAACAAAAGAAAAAGAATTAATGAACTATGGTGAGTAATGCTTAAGAACAAACATTATTGTAGTTATAGAGAATTAAAGTTCCCTCTGCATATCAGTATTCAATAGACTTTGGTACCCTTCTCGGCCACCCCAAAATACGAAGTTCTCTCCTCCAAGATAGTGTATAACCTTTAGAAGGATACAATACATCATAAGCACATAACTGAAACAAAAATCACATCAACTATCCCCCACATGCACCACCAACCTCCAGGGCTATTTTTACTTGAGCTGCAGCATAAGCATATACTCCTACTTCATAACTGCAATATCAAGCCAAATTAATTTATTGTTAAAGGAGTTGCATATTTAGATAGAAAACTTATAATGGGGAAGACCATGTGGCAGCACCATGTAATGGGAATGCATGAATAATTGTGGTGTGCCCCAAAGTGGTTTGATTTTAGTTCCCTGATAATTACAAAATGCATAACAAGAATAATAAGAAGGCTAATTTGTAAATATTTGTTGGTATATGATGAAGAAAACGATGATACACTAGTTCCCTCCAAAAAAGTCTATAAATCATTTAAGTTAAATGTGATATTCTAGAGCAAGATCCCTAACTGGAGTTCCTTTGCAAGTTCAACAACTTCATCCAAATTTGCATTTGATTCCTGAAGTTTACACCAAACGGTTAAATTAAAACAAACATAGCATATGAAATGGAATTCAAGAATTCCCCAATGACAAGGCAAATCTAAATCATGTGAATGACAACAGAAATGGGATATGGTTTCTTAAAAAAAAAACATCAATATAGTCAAAGAAATTTTTGTAGATGATAAAGATTCAAAATGGAAGGAGTTTGCATAAGCAAACTCCATAGTTGTTACGGTAAGCTCACCATATTATGTAGTTGTATCATTTGTCTACAGTCTACACAACACTGTTTCATTATTTAAGAATCTGTCTATAGGACTCATGCATAAATACCCACAAGTTTGTGATTGAAGGTATAATACTATAATCAAATAAGATAACATATAAGAACATACCGCCAGTGTCTTACCATCAAATAAGAACATACCGCCAGCATTCAACTATACATGCCATATTGCTCAATTCATTGGTGGATGAAATAACATAAAGTCAATAGCCCCCTAAAAAACAAAAATGTGCTTGAAACTTTATTTTATTCGTAAACGAGAGCATCCGTTTATTCACTAAATCCTAACAATACAAAAACCTTCAAAACTAAATACTTCATTTTACTCCAAAAGGACTCTTATATAATTATCCATCTCCTGTTTCTTGGCATCTGCAATAAAATTTTTAATGAAGTTATGAGAAATAATAAATTTACTAGTAAAGAGATGCATACTATATCAATCAATAGATGAACATACCTTATAATGTTTAGAAACTTAATGAACTATGAATGAGAAATAACAATATAAAAAACCACTATTTGCTTCCGTCTGGTAATATGGTTTGAGAATTAACATATGTATCAAAAAAAACATTGATACTCTCGCTGCATTGGCTTGATGTCATTCCTGCAAAGAAGGTATCTTTTAAATAACATGAAATCCAATGTCTCTGTTTCTTATACATGGTCTGTAACCAACCTTCATCATCCTCATTTATATTGAATTTATGTTTAAGCTCCTCCTAATATTGGATACAAGTTTCTATTGTCTTACTATAGCGCCAACTATTAAAATAGCCTTCGAACTCTACCCCATGAAGCCTTTGTAATGATAATAGATGTTCGGCAACATGAAAACCAAGGTGCTAATTACAATATTGATGTCGAGTGTTTGGAAAAACAATCTAAATTGCATTGCATATAGCTTTATCTTGATCGGTGATAATAGCAAGTGGCGCTATTCCATTCATACACTTTAACCATTCATTAAACAACCAGACAAATGTGTCTTCTTCCTCATCTGTTAGTAGTGCACAACTAAACAAGCTCGACTATCTGTGATGGTTAATGCCTGTAAATGGAGCAAATGGTAGAGCTAACTTGTTAGTTATATATGTGACATCAAAAACAATAACATCACTGAACTTTAAAAAGAGGCTTTGGACCGTCCGTCTGCCCAGAATATGCTTCTCATTGTCCTGTACTATCTAATTCAATTGCAAAATAAAAATCTGGATAAGATGTTATTTTCTCTAGAAATTGACGAATCACAGATATACATTCATTACCCATATTATTCTTCCTATGCTTTCTTATATGATTGCTAACTTGTTGCGGTGTAATGGTTTCTTCTTGACTCCCACTTGCAACATTCAGTACTCGCGAAATTGTAGATGGATTAAGTCCTGCATCATATAACTTATTCATAACATCTTGGCAATCTCTGGTTTGATGCAACTTTCTATGAGAATAATGTCGCGTAATCTTATCTGGGCTGGTTAACTCGTGATTTGTATGCTCACTGACAAATTTACTTACCAACCATGTGTTTGTTTTGGCCCGACTAACACGCAACCTAGCTTTGCAACCTACTCTTGTGTCCTTTCGACGATTAATTTCCCATCCATGTTCTCTCTTATCATGTAGAGATTTTTACCTTCCTTATTGCACAAAAATGTCTTGTATATGAACTCTCCTATTTTTCGAGAGTGATTGCTCGAATGCGAACACTGAATCCTTTAACTCTGGCATACACATTATAAAAATTATAACCAGCAATATACATTGGAAATTCCATCCCTACACGTGGTTCCACACTATTATGGTTGTCATCATCACTATTATTAACATTATTAATGTCCTCAAAACTGGCTTCCACACTCTCAACATCACTAGATATACTTCTCTCTGAACTATTAGACATCAACCTATCCATATGAACATCAGTTGTGTCGGATATGACTTAGAAAAATGATATTTTAGATATAACATCAATATATCATATAACTATATACTTAATTTTCTAAACTTATGAAAAACAGTTAGTAAAATATAAATAGAAAATCCTTTTTACATATGTATTTAAACATAGTTATGTTGTATACTACATAGACCCCCTCATAAAAATAGTAAACAAAATCAACTTAGAAACCAAAAAGAAGAAGCAAATAATAAATTATTTGCTAAATCATATTTTCTCTCATAGACCATGAATTACACATATAATAATAGCAACCAAGACCTTATCTATCATACCATACATTTTTAGAAAAATATTAGCATTTTCTTTTTCATGGCACAAAAAATGGTGCCAACAATATTCATTATGTGTTGTATTCATAAAAAGATACTTAGAAAGAAAAATATGATATAGTTCTTGCTCATACACCTACAAGTGAATTCACCTACTATAATTCATCAATGGCAAATTTGATAGCAAACTAATCTTATATTCAAAAGTGATTGTAAAACTCATGAAGTTAAATCACAAGTCAATAAATATTGCTAATTATATTAAAAAAAGCAAAAATACCAAGTTTACTTAGGAAACTCATAAATAGAACTTATGCCAAAAAAATTCTGACTTTGCTAGGATTAATATTTTATATGTTAGTAATCAATAAATAATTGAAGTGTTTCTTTCTATAGTATATTCCTTGTTCGTTAGATCTTATTGTTGCTATCTTATCAATGTGTATTATTGTTAGACATGTTTGTACTTTACTATAGTCATTTAAAGAGCAAATTCCTGCATGGATTTTTGTTTGCTGGACTACAGTTACCACTTTTTTTAGTTTTAAAGAACAGGAATAAGATCAATCTTGTCTTTACTTATTCATCAAAAGGTGTATCATATCAATTACTTAATTCATTGTTGCATGCATATTCGATATATTGGAAGCTTTAAAAACATATACAGTTGATGATAATTCAACCTGGTCTACAATATATTTTCCATTCTACTCTTTGTAGTTTCTTTTTTGTGTTGCTATGGTCATAAGTATTTTTGATCAATTTTATACTGTAATATTGTAGGTCTATGCTGATGGCATTTCCTGTTTAGTTCTATTTCGCCACTATTTTAATCTTCTGTGAAGAAGATTCTCGAGATTCTTATTTGTTAAAAGCTATACTTGTGCAGCTGAAGGTGACAAAAGGAATATTAAGTACCTGCATAGAGAGGGGGGTTGAGAGAGAGAGAGAGAGAGAGAGAGAGAGAAAGACAGAGAGATCAATCGAGGGTGGTTCCGATCGGGAGAAAGAGGGAGATTGCATTGGTTCCGACTGGGAGAAAGAGAGAGATTGCATTTCTCAGTTAAAATCTAATTGGGAATGGTTTTTTGCAAAAAAAAAACTCTCATCTTTCCTATTTTTTCACCATATATTTTTCCAGCTCCTTAGTAATAGATAGATTAAGATTTTAAATAATCTGGACTCTGTGAATGGGAGCTCACCACGTGGCATCAACTCAAGAAAAACCCTAGCTAACAGCCCTCCTCCCATTTTCTCATATATATATATATATATATATATATATATATATATATATATATATATATATATATATATATGGGGTATTTACAGGTTTGTTCCTTAAATCTTTATAAATTATGATTTAGTCCCCCAAATCTTAATATTTAGGATTTAGTCCCCCAAATCCTCTAAGTTACTACAATTTAGTCCCTCCGTTAGTTTTTCTATCCAAATAAACGGCAGAATTTAATTTTTACTTCTTTTAAATAATGAAATGACTTAAATACCCATATGAAGAAAAATGGGGAAAGAATAGAGAGATAGAAGAGAAGAAGAAGGGAAGAAGCCAATGAACCCAATGAAGAAAAGGAGAAGAGAGGAGGAAGAGAGAAGAAGAAGAAAGGCGGAAAAGGGAAGGAGAAGAGAGAAGGAAGAATGAAGAAAAGAAAAAGAGAGGAGGAGAAGGAAAAAAGGAATTAAGGAGGGGTAGAATGGAAAAATCAGGTTAAAAAATAAACTGGGCTAATGGAAGTTAGGAAGGGGGACTAAATTGTAGTAACTTAGAGGATTTGGAGGACTAAATTATAAATATGAAGATTTGGGTGACTAAATTATAATTTATAAAGATTTAAGGGACAAATCTGTAAATACCCCTATATATATATATATATATATATAGAGAGAGAGAGAGAGAGAGAGAGAGAGAACGGGAAATTCACTAACGGTGAAGTGAGTTCCTTCACTAGCGCTTAGGTGGCTCAGTAAAATAATTATATATGGTGTCACTCTCACCTCATAACTACTTTCATTTTTTATTTGTTACCTTCAGTGGCACCACGTTTAATTATTTTATTGGGCCATCTAAGCGCTAGTAAAGGAACTTTCTTCACCACTAGTGAATTTCCTATTTTCTGATAGTGATTCCGATATATATTTTCTGATAGTGATTCCTCTCTCTCTCTCTCTCTCTCTCTCTCTCTCTCTATATATATATATATATATATTTATATGGAGTTGCCTATGGGGTTTCTCCTAAAACTCAATAGATAAATGTATGTGGTCCGAACTTTTCGTTATGATCTCCATATTCTAAATTGACAATGTATAAAAAAATCATGTGATTTAGATACTTTTTTATTATCGATCAAGAAATTTTATTTGTTTTATTTATCGAATACACACACACATACATTTACATGTACATGTACGTACATGTGTATATATATATGTGTGTGTGTGTGTGTGTGTGTGTGCGCGTGTGCGTGTGCGTGTGTGTGTGTACACACACACACATATACATAAACATATACATATATATATACATGTACGTACATGTATATGTATATGTATGTGTGTGTGTCTATATATATATATATATATATATATATATATATATATATATATATATATATATATATATATATAATATATATATATGGGATTACTGTAGGTGAGCCGTCAGCTCAGGAAAAGTTACGTGAGCTAGCGGTAAAATTATAATGATCCAATGATTTTTCTTCAATTTTTTTTTACAATTACAATCTCTATCTTCTTAACTTCTTTCGGATTAAGTTTCATAAGTTTTAGAGTTCATTTACCCTTTCATCAAGTGCATACAAAATGTTTTATTTATTGAAAACCGTTAATTTTGTATTAATTTGATGGAGGTTCAAATCAAAACTAAAACTCAAGAAATTGGGTATGAGTGAACCCTAGGGGGTCGAGATCATAATCCAAAAGAAATTTTTTAAAAAAATTATTGGAGATGGTGAAAATAAACTGCAGTTCAGGTAACTTGCGTGAGCTGTCAGCTCATTTCCATCTCTCTCTCTCTCTCTCTCTCTCTCTCTCTCTCTCTCTCTCTCTCTCTCTCTCTCTATATATATATATATATATATATATATATATATATATATATATATATATATATATATATATATATATATATATATATATATATGTGTGTGTGTGTGTGTGTGTGTGAGTTGCAGTACAAACTTTTTATTAAATCTTATTAGTTAGATTTAACACATTTTTCACTATCCATTTGCCTTGTGATATATGTTAGTCATTATTTAAAAGGTAAATAGTAAAAAGTGAATAAAGTAATAGTGGGATACTAGTGAACGTACAGTGGAAAAAGTATTAAAACAAACTTTTTCGATTTAATATAATGTTTATATTCCAACCCTATAAATGTGTGTGTGAGTATGTGTGTGCATGCGCCCGTGCGTACATGTATTATTGTCATAAAATTTGGATTTTTCCATTCCTATATTTTGATTTACAATTAGGAAAAAAAAAAGAGAGAGGAAAAGATAGAAGAAAAAGATTCCAAGGGAGAGAGACATTGATAAATGCCTTCCTTTGTTTAATGCTGGACTCTTCCATTATGGCTATGAGACCCTCTCTTATGTCTCATTAACAAACTGACACTTTGATTATAGATGGAAGAGAAAGAGGGGTTGCAACATCCTTGATTCACTCGTGAGAGTTTACTTGCTAGATGAAAGAAGTCTTGTGCCAATAATCTTCCAAAATATTCCCAAATTCTCTCTTCTTGTGCTAAGACTGTTTTATGACCACCTTTTTTTAGGGATCAGATTGTAAATACTTCTTTTTTAGTAAGAGAGATAATATTAAGGGCTCCCTTGCCCTCTAGGACAAGATTGGAAATCCCTTTTTCTTTCAATGATAAAATTTAGGTTCCACTTTTTCTCTAGGATGAAATTGGAAACTTTTGAAAGGGTGTAATGGGATATTATTTAATTACTCAACTTATGGTCAAAACTAATTTCAGTTAATCTAAGATTCTAGTCATGTGAGGCTATTAGCCTCCCATTAGAATATTTTATGCAAAGGTAAAGGGTTAGATCCATGTCTAATGATGATATGTAAGACTATATTTTAGCCTCGCATCTAGAGTTTTCTGATTGAGATTTTTCCATTCTATAGAAATCCCTTTGAAGTTTTCAAAATTTTGTCATTAGTTTTTAACAAATTTTGTTTGGACTCTTTGTATTTTTCGCCATCAAATTGTAATGAATTCAAACTCATTTATACCTTGATAATTGGTGATCTTTATAATGTACTGTTGAACCACTTTCCGAAGATTGAATCAACATTTGCATTTTGAGTATCCCCCTATGTATATTGTCGAATCTTTTGCAATAACTCTTCCAAAATCCTTTGACATGATCTCATCTCAAGCTCACACTAAACTCGAGAATATCCATTGCTTTGACATCTTGAATTTGGACATAAAGCTACTCCTCACGTTTTGATTCTAATGTGAGATTATTCATTAGCTTCGTCTATCTTTGCATGTTGGTAGGGGTGGAAAATGGGTCGGGCATGCCCAACGCACGTGTTGAGGTCTCCGGCTAGGGCCGTGCTCGAGCCAGGGTTGCTCGGGTCGTCAGCACGGCACGGCCCGGGCAGGCCACGTGCCAGGCATAGCTCAGCCCGCCTATTTTAAATTTTTTTTAATTAGTCATTTATAGCCGTTAGGGGGTGTTTTGCAAATTTTTTTGGACAGGCCCCCCAATAGCTATTTTTATAGTTGTTGGGGGATTCTTGCAATTTTTTGCAAATGTTTTCCCCCAACGGTCAAAATGGCCGTTGGGAGGAGGTTTTGCAATTTTTTTTGCAAAAAAAAAAAAAAAAACTTTCTTTCCCTATAAATAACCCCTCATCTCCTCCATTTCTATTCTTCACACAAAAATCTTCGTCCTCTCAAAACTTTTCTCAATTCTCAACTCTCTCAAAAATTTCTAAAAATAAAATTCTTCCAAATAAATTCTAGCATATTCGATCAAGTTTCAAGCAATCATCAAGTGATCAAGAAGTCTCAACCAAGCAAGTGTCAACATCAAGATTCAAGCACGCCTCAACTCTCAAGCAAGCTTTTCTTTGTTTTTCTGGTTTTCTCCCTCTAGTACTCATCTTTCTACTCTATCTTTCAAGTGGTTCACTACAGAAGAGATATTTATAATTTGAATTTTTTTATTCGATTTTTTTGATATTTTTTTAAATGGATTCATACTCGTCCGCCGCTTCTTACTCTTAAGTTGCGGGTTCTTTTTCTAACAAGTGAATAATATCAAAGTCTTTGCCAAATCTTAGAACACCCTCCTCAAGTACCATTTTCTATGCCCGAAGAAAAACTAACCGAAGTAACTATACCCAAAACCCAAACAACCACTCTCGGTAGAACTTCTAGGTCGGACATATGGAAATATTTTGAAAAATTATGGAAAATGGTGTTAGAAAAGTTAGGTATAAATATTGTCAAAAAATCTCTTATTCCCTTTAGGTAGTAGAACGGATCACCTTAAAAGACATTTAGATAAAACGCACCCACCAAATAAACCACAATAAACATAAATAAACACTTGAAGAGGAATTTTAGGAACTTTTAAATATAATTCTATAACCACAAGAGAAGAATTAGAAACATATATAATACATACCGAATAACCTTTTTCTATGGCAGAAGACCGAAAACTAGAAAAATTTATAAAAATAATCTTTTGTTCCCAAATTTAAAAAAGTCCCACATTCTACATGTAAATCTGACATAATTAAAATATATAAAGTTAGAAAGAAAACTTTAATTACTATTTTAATATCTTTAATTTTTAGAGTAGCAATAACAGTAAATTGTTGGGAGGCCCTAAACAGCTGTCATTATTTATATGTAATGGCCCACTATATAGATCAAGATTGGTGTATACAAAAAAGAATAATTGGTTATAGGAGATTTGAATTCCCTCATAATGCACATAATTTATCACAATCCTTGCTTAGTATTTTTTCAACATTTGGAATAGGAAGAAAAAATTTTCCATTTCTTTCGATAATGCTTCCAAAATTACGACTGCAATAGAAATTCTAAAAAATATTACTAAACCAATTTTAGATGGAAAATTATTTCACATTAGGTGTATTTCTCATATACTTAATTTATGTGTTCAAGATAGATTAAGAATAGTAAGTGATTCAATAACTAAATTTAGGAGCACAATACTATTTATTAAAAATATATAGGCCAAGAAGACAATCATTTAAACAAATATGTATGAATTTTAAAATCTCACCTAAAATTTTACCTCTAGATATCAAACAAGATGGAATTCTACATATAAAATATTAAACGCGAAATTAAATAAAAAGATGTAATAATTATGTTTAATAAAATGGAATTACCAATATGTAGTTTAGATATTAGTAAATGACATCATTTGCATTGCATTTCTAAATTTTAAGCAAATTTAAAATTACAACTATAGCAATGTTAGGTACTTATTACCTAACTATACATATTGCACTATATTATCTAACCAAAATTAGTTTAGTTTTTAATGAATGTAGGAATCACCCAATATTTAAAGATATTGTTCAACCCATGAAAACTAAATTTAATAAATATTTTATAAATTTTTCACACTTACTATATTTTGCAACTGTTGTAAATCCACGTTGTAAGTTAGATGGACTTGAAATTTTAATATATTTATTTTATAAAAATATGTGTTATGAAGATAATGTTAGGGATTTAGTTAATGATATTAAAATTTATTTAGATATTATATACCATACATATGAACATATGTATGGTGATAAAACATAATCTATAAAGGAATTAACTGTTAGGAAAATCCGAAATCCAATAATATCACCCACATTTTACCGAAAAAAGACTAGGCAATCTAGTACGTATTTTAATGAATTATATTATTATTTAGAAAGGGGTAACTATGAAGATGACGTGTCCCGTGAAAATTATGAAGACTTTGATATTTTCGCCTAGTGGAAATCACAAGAAAAAACATATTATGTGCTTTCCAATATGGTTCATGATTTACTAACTCCTCCAGTATCTACTGTAGCATTGGAGTCTGTTTTTAGTGTAGATGGTAGAGTACTCATATAGTGGAGAAACTCAATGACAGTAGATATATTGGAGATGTGTGTTTACTTAAAGGACTAGGTCGACGTAGAAGAAAGGGAAAAATGATCATCCAACGAAATAGAAGTAGAGAACTTACTAGAAGATGAATGAAAATAGACTTTTATTTTTTTTTCTTTTCGAATTATAATTTCTACATTTGTAAATTTTTTCATGTAATTTTTTAAAATAATTTTCATGTAATTTTTATAACTCATAAATCTCTTGGGAAAAATACTAAGAACAAGTTTAGGGTGATAGTCAGGGTCCTCTCCCTCTCTTCGGCCTTTGTATAATTTCTAAAGAAATTTATAGAGCAATTATGTAAATGTAATAAAATTTAATATAATAAAATTTTATTTTAAATATCGTTTTTTCTTATTAAAACTAATTAAATTAAACTAACTATTCTCCTAAACTTACTTAATAATCAACTTAATATTTTTTTTAAAAAATAAAAAAAATGTGCCAGCACGCCTCGGCCCAGGTACGACACGTGCTCGATGGGCCGAGCCCAAGCCAATGCCCGGGCGGACGGCACAGCACGGCACAGCACAGCACGTCCGTGCCCGAGCCAGGCCGAGCATGGCCCACTTGCCACCCCTACATGTTGGCATGAGGCTATCACTAAGCTTGATGATTTGTATGCGGGAGTTTATCTTCGCATTCTACTAGGGATTGGTATCTGGAATCTAGATTGTCCGTTGAAAGGGACATGCTCTATTTAAAGATGAAATCTTTCATCTTCTACCTCATGCCTAAGGTTTTTTCATTATCAAGAGAACCCATCAATACTCTTCTCGAGTTTTCTTGAGTTTTAACTTGACTTCCTTCATTTTTCTTCGAACTTAACACTCAATGGCATTGAAATGTCCATCCTCTAGCTGAGGAAGTAGTTCTTCTAGCTCTAGATCATTGGCAACCACCGGTGGTACGATCGACCCATTGATCGGAGGTGAGATCCCTCCCTACCGTCTTGTGGTATTTATTCTTGATTAAATCGATGGTATCTTTCCAAATTAATTGAATCCATCTTGACGGAAACTGGTGACTGCCATTGCCATATTTTTTTCACTACTCCGATGGAGTCAGAGGATTTAATCCTTTGATCTTATTACTATGCGAGCCTATTAGTTGGCCTTACACTGATTCTTCTTACGCAAGCCTTATTTTGCATTTAGTTTCTATTACGCGAGGCTACTAGTTAGCCTCATGTCAAATCTTCCTGCACGAGCTTAGCTTAGCTTTATAATAACTGCTCATTATGCGAGGCTTCTGGTTGGCCACGCATAGAATCTTTTCGCACAAAGTTACGAGTTAGCTTCGCGTTGCATCTTTGATGTGAGGCTACTAGCCTTGCTTTTTCTTATAATTTACTCTCCTTTTTTTAGAATTCTAAGCCTGCATGCATCTTGTTATTTGCCTTTGAGTTATTCCTACTCCTCCGTGTAGTGAATTACTGTACCACCTCATTGTCCAAGCATAACTACTTTGGATTTGAAAGGAGGCCAATGATATTGTACAGTTCTGCTTCAAGAGTTTGGTACTAGTGTTCATTCCTGGTAGCAGTAAAGAACAGTTGGAGAGATTGGCCCGATACAGCTCCTCCACAATAAAAAAAAAAAATAATAATGACTAATGCAACCTTTCGAATGACTAGATCACCAAGAATTAGAAAAGTCGGCCTTCTTATTTGGTGAGTCAGTGATAGTTTCATATGAAGTCTTGTATGAGGAGTGTAAGTGGCTTTCGAGAAGTATGTGGCGTCTACATGTTTCTTCCAAATTTGGAAAGGAGTTACCCATTGTCACATCTTCAACTCTTATCCATCACTTATCAGATGGATTGGAAGATCACCCAAGACCAAGATGGTATCGTCGTTGGGGGCTTCAGTGGCCAAGGACCCTATTAAGATGGTCTGGAAAGATTTGTGACAGGTTTATTGCCTGAAAGCGCAAACAAAGACTATCTGATTGGTGAGACGCCCTGTCAAGCCAACACCTTCCTATAATGGTTTACGGCAGTTAAAGAGTAATACCCTCCTCAAAACTTTAGGACTTTTAGATGGATCTGTTCTACTGAGAAAAGGTGGAGTTAAATAGTGGGTTACATGTTAGATACATTCGAGGCTACTTTGGTGGTTCTCGGGCTTTATGGCTATCAGAAATATCCAATTGGTATCCCTCACAGTTTTTATTATCTGTTCAGCATACTGTAGATCTACAACCCTAATCCTGGTGCTTTCTTCCATTTGGCGGGCTTCGGTTTGCCCCCATGTGAGGTGGAGCGGGTGGCATTGCAGTGCTGAGCTCTGAAGGGCAATTTGTTATAGTTTGAGTAAGTGGTGATCTTCAAAGTGAGTTGCTAAGTAAGCTTCTGGAACTCGACTCAAGTTATCGGAACACTGGAATCATCTTGAGTGTTTGCAGCACTTGTAGGTCGATATTCTTAAGAAGGTTGTCATTACAATGGAGTTATTACGGAGTAAAAATCACTAAATAAATAGATAAATATATAGAGATCTAACAAGGTTTGAGTAAGATGGATCTCGAACCTACGTCCTCGATAGAAAGTCGACGGACCAATGAGGTTTTTATATTGAAGTGTAAATCCAATATCTCTCGAAGCTCTTTATATATCTATTTTCTCAGGATAAAAACTCTCAAATATTGGGTACGTAAAAAATATCCCTCTCTCCATAGAGCGAGTGGTGTACTTATTGTTTTTATAGGTAGAGTTTTAGTCATACTTGAATCCATGTAGAAATAGATCTTGTTACTGTTATAGAGATAGTAGTTAAACTCAGTTTCATTTTCCTTTAAAATTTGGTTTCTCCTGAGAAGATCGTGATTGATAAAGGATTCTTAATAGAAAGATAGTTTGAGTTGAAATCTAATTATAAAACCATTTTTCAGTTGCATTTGAATCGAGTTGTTCTGACTTGGAATAAGATCGGTTGAGTCTTTTAGGCTTCATCGGTTTGATAGACCCTCGTTTAATGAGCTTTCTACTTGAGTGCTTGGACGGTCAATTTTTAAAACAACATTACCAAAATTAATTATCTTGTAATAAGATAAATTTGCAGAACATTTACCTGAGTTTTCTAATACATTTTCATATATAGTAAAGTTTGATCTGCGGTTTTTTTCATGCCAGAGTTTCATTACATTAGAATATTCAATCTGAGCAGAGCTTAAAACCATTTTTTTAATAAAAGTATTACTTACGAGAAGTTGAAAGCAATATATAAAGTTTAAAAATAAGCCAGGAGATAAACTGTCACATAACTCCCAGATTATGAAGCTATGACAAGATAAATTTAGAAGTAATATTTTCGAGAATATAGAAGCAAATCTTACGACATATAGTCTCATTACAACACAAAACTTTCCAATATTACCATTTAAGTCGGCACGATTTTTGACCTTAAACGGTGAGCTTTGCCCCTGTACTCTATTAATGAAGTTTCCACCATTGTCCTACTATAAAAAGGAACAAGTACAACAACAAAGTACCATAACTGATTCTACATAACTGATAGAAATAAAGTACAATAACCGATGCTACGTAGCTGATAAATTGCTAAAACAACCCCAAGGTGGCGCAATCTAGCTCCCCAATCTTTCTCTTTCACCATCTCAATCAAGTATGCTAAGGTCTGCTTTAGTCCCATCTGATATCCCCGCTCTATCGGTCTACATCAAATCTGGTGGTTCAAAAACTTGTGGTCCCTGTAACCCAGCTCCATCGGCCCTCCCTTGCCTCTGATTTGCTATCGTCCTTCGTGAGATATCCTGTCTAAGAAATGGCATCAAAATATATAGACCCCAAGCATGTATCAACTGTGTGAAGTGTTGCTGAAGATAGCACGATCAGTTCTTTGAGTTCCTATTATTACTAAAACAGCCAACTTAATACCTGAACAAGAATATTTCCCTTGACAAAGGGAGCAAAATAGTTGAGAAGCTGAACAAACAAGGGAACCTTACACTTAGCTAACAGATCACATATTTCCACTACTACACCAAGACAAACTCAACATGTATAATCTATAAATTGCCTAACCACATAAACAGAGGCTTCTTCTGTCTACAAATATGGCTTCCTACAATGGCATCCTCTTAGCTCTGTCTGCAGCGCATCTAAGCATCGACGCAAGCCTCGCAGCTCGCCATCTCCTGGACAGCCCACCAGCACCAGCTGCACCGGCATCACCTACAGTTCCCACAATGCCAGCGTCCCCGACACTTCCATCCACCAAATTGCCTCCTCCTCCGACAATTCCCACACTTCTCAAGCCAACTTTGCCACCATTGCCGACATCCAGAGGTCCTAAACTTGCACTGCCACCTATGCCTGCAATCCCTTCCAATATTCTTAGAATATTCCTTCTTTGCCATCTGGTCAGATACCGACTTTTCCCTCAATTCCAATGACATACTAGCTCAATAGTACCACATCAGATGTGAGACAAGAACTACAGTGATTTATAATTTTTATAAGGGAGGAATCTGTGGCTAAGAATAAATTGAGCTCATTCATTATCCCTGATTAGTTCTAACTACTAATTAAGCCACCTGAACGATGTAGTTAGTTTAGAAGTCGAACCTCCTCATGAGATGCAAAGGTGACAATGGAAGAAATGCTTAACAAATCATGTCCATTTGCATCCAAGACGGATCACCAATAACATTACTTTCTAACTAAAAATCTTTTTGACATTTTTCTAGCCTGTAAAATTACTTATTTGTAGATTGCTTCCCAGCAACAAAGAACCAGAGTCACAAACCTGAATACAATATATATATATATATATATATATATATATATATATATATATATATATAGAAAAATAGAAATAAGCTGACAGCTCACGCAAGTTATCTTAGCTACAGTTCATTTCCACTGTCTCCAATAATTTTTTTAAAAAAATTTCTTTTGGATTATGATCTCGACTCCCTAGGGTTCATTCATACCCAATTTCTTGGGTTTTAGTTTTGATTTGAACCTCCATCAAATTAATACAAAATTAACGGTTTTCAATGAATAAAACATTTTGTATGCACTTGATGAAAGGATAAATGAACTCTATAACTTATAAAATTTAATTCGAAAGAAATTAAGAAGGTGGAGATTGTAATTGTAAAAAAAGTTGAAGAAAAATCATTGGATCATTATAATTTTGTCGCTAGCTCACGTAATTTTTCCTGAGCTGGCGGCTCACCTACAGTAATCCCATATGTGTGTGTGTGTGTTCAAGGTGTTAACGAGTAGTGTCATGGGCTCCACTAGTTAAAGCATCCTGAACTAGCTGCATAACAATTTTAAACTTTAATTCCTATAACCCGACTAATCAAATAAGTTTTATCGATAATCAGCTTAGGCAGTTTGGTTCATATAACCTGTTTATATGTTGGAAAAGTCATGTGTTTTATGGAATCTTTAAGATTTGTTATGATATCCTAGTCTTTAGGCAAATCAAGTGTTATTTAGTTGTTGTTAGTTCTAGTCTATAGAACTTTAGGCAAGTCAAGTGTTATTCAATTGCTGTTAGTTCTAGTCTATAGGAGTTTGTTGCAGATTTTACTGGATTTTTGGTCTTTTCAGGAGTTAGTTGCTAAAGGTACAACTAGCTGTTGTTAACTAGCTCTATAAATTGAGCATTTTATTGTACGTCAGTTTAGCGTACTGAAATTTGAGTATAATAAAGTTCAATTTCCTCTTTCGATCTATTTTAACAGTGGTATTAAAGCGTGTTGAGGAAAGTAAGATTATGATAGTGAAAAAAAAGAGTTTGTAAGATAGTGCAGTAGCAGTGAAGGATGGTTTTGACAATAACTTTATGCAACCAGTTATTCCATGTTTTGATGGTCACTATGACCATTGGAGCATGCTCATGGAGAACTTCTTGAGGTCCAAAGAATATTGGACAGTTGTTGTTTCTAACATAGCAGAACCAGAAGCAGGTGTTGCATTGACAGATGGCCAAAAGACGAAGCTTGAAGCATTGAAGTTGGAGGATCTTAAAGTAAAGAATTATCTCTTCCAAGCTATTGATCGCTCAATCTTGGAAACCATTCTTTGTAAGGACATCGCTAAGCATATTTGGGATTCCATAAAGAAGAAGTACCAAAGTACAGCAAGGGCTAAGAGGCAGCAGCTTCAAGCACTTCATTCAGAATTTGAAATACTTCAAATGAAATCAGGAGAGTCCGTTACAGACTAGTTTTCAAGAATGATGGCAATCGTCAAAAAGATGTGAATCTATAGTAACAAGACAGAAGATGTCATCATTGTTGAGAAGACTCTTCAATCCTTGCAACTAAAATTTAATTTTGTTGTATGTACTATAGAAGAATCTAATGATGTTGGTGAACTTTCAGTTGATGAATTACAAAGTCCTTAGTTGGTTCATGAGAAAAAAATTAACCAGCAAGAGAAAAAAAAAAAAAAAACAAGCTTTGAAGGCCTTATCAAAAAATCACTCTATATCTAGTAGAGTTGATAGAAGACGAGGTAGAGACTGAAGTCGAGATAGAGGAGGCTAAAATAATAATGATCATGAAAACCAACAACAAAATCATCAACATCAAGAGAGCCAATTTCGAGGAAGAGGAAGAGGAAGAGGACGTGGAGGCTATCATTCAATAAAAATTAGCAGACAAGTTCAATGTTGAATGCTACAAATGTGGGAGGTATAGTCATTACAAATTTGAATGTCAAACTAATTTAAATAGAGATGGTGGAAAACAATCCTATTTTGGAGAGAAGAAGTGTTTTTATTGATAGCTTGTCATGTGAAGAAGGAAATACACAAGAATTTGCAGTTCTTAGACACAAGTTCAGCAACCATATATGTGGGGAGAAGTCTGTATTTATTGATTTAGATGAATCTTTTCATTATTTTGTAAAGTTTGGTGATGATTCTAAAGTCTCCATTATGCGAAAAGGTAAGGTAGCTGTTTGCGAAAAGGAAAGGTAGTTATTAAAATAAAGAAAAATTTTATTCAAAGTATTTCTGATATTCTCTTTGTTCCAGACTTAAGAACCAATTAACTTAGTGTTGGTCAGCTTCAAAAAAAGGGATATGGAATCTCTATCAAAAATGTAGTGTGATTGGGCTTGGTGGCTAGGGGTTGCAATCGGGCCGTGCCCGGCCCGGCTCGGGCACGGCCCATGCCTGGCATGGGTGTGTCATGCCTGGCACGGCACATCCTGAATCTATTTTCAGGACGTGCACGGCACATCCGCCCGGGCATTGGCCTGGGTTTTTTTAATTTTTTTTTATATTATTAATTTGATTATTAAGTTAGTTTAATAGAATAGTTAATTTAATTTAATTAGATCTAACAAGAAAAAAATATAGTAAAAAAAATTTATTATATTAAATCTCATTACATTAATAAAATTACTCTATAAATCTCTTTGGAAATCAAATAAAGCCCGAAGAGAGGGGAGAGAACCCTTCTCGTTACTCTCAATCTGTTCTTAGTATTTTTTCCAATATTATGAGTTATAAAAAAATTATATGAAAAAAATTACAAATGTAGAAATTATAATTCGAAAAAAATACAAAGTCTTCGAATTTCATTCATCCTCTTGTAAGATCTCTTACTCTACTTCGTTAGATAGTTTTTGTTCCCTTTATTTTGCGTTGAGCCAGTCTTTCAAGAAAATACACATCTCCAATGTGTTTACTACCATTGAGCTCATCCACTCCACTAGCACTCTACCACCTATACTAAAAGCAAACTCTGATACTCTGTGGATCGAAGGATTAGTAGATCATGGACCAGGTTAGAAAGTACAGGATATATTTTTTTCTGTAATTTCTACCAAGCCAAAATATCAAAGTCTTCATAATGTTCAGGGGACAAGTCATCCGTATAGTTGGTCATTTCTGAATAATAATGAAATTCAATGAAAGAAGTATGAGATTGCCTAGCTTTTTTCAGTGAAATACAAATGACATTATTGGGTTTCGGATTTTTTTATCAGTTGGTTCCTTTGTAGTTTGTGATTTATCGCTATACATATTTTCATATATATGGTACATAATACCTAAATAAGTTTTAATATTAGTAATTAAATCCTTCACATTATCTGAATAACACATATTTTTATAAAATAATTCTATCAAAATTTCCATTCCATCTAACTTACAACGTGGATCTATAGCAGTTGCAAAATTTAGTAAGTATGAAAAATTTCTAAAATATTTATTAAATACTATTGTACTCCTAGGTTTAGTTATTAAATTATTTACTATTCTTAATCTATCTTGCACACATAAATTAAGTATGTAATGAAGACACCTAATATGAAATAATTTGCCATCTAAAATTGGTTTAGTAATATTTTTTTAAAAATTTCTATTATAGCCATATTTTTGGTTGTATTATCGAAACAAATGGAAAAAAAATTCTTTCTATTCCAAATGCTGGAAAAACACTAAGGCTTGTGATAGATTATGTGCATTGATTGGAAATTCAAATCTTCTAAATCCAATTTTTTTTTTTTATTGTCCAATCTTGATCTATATAGTAGGCCATTACACATAAATAATGACAACTATTTACGCCCTCCCAACAATCCATGGTTATTGATATTATGTAAATTAAAGAAATTAAAATGGCAATTAAAGTTTGTCTTTTATCTTTATATATTTTTACAATATTGGATTTACATATAGAACGTGGGAATCTTTTATATTCGAAATTATGTGTCTTTCTTATAAATTTTTCTAATTTTGGGTCGTCGGCCATAGAGAAAGGTTGCTCGGCATATACTATATATGTTGCTAATTCTTCTCTACCGGTTACAGAATTATATATAAAGATTCCTAAAATTCCTCCATAGGTATTTAATTGTATTTTTTTGCGGTTTATTTGGTGAGTGTGTTTTTCTAAGTATCTTTTAAGGTGACCAGTTGCACTACCTAAAGAAAAGGAGTAGGATTTTAGACAATACTTACACCTAACTTTCTAACACTATTTTCCATGAATTTTTCAAAATGCTTCCATATGTCCGATTTTGAAGTCCAACTGGGAGTGGTTGCTTAGGTTTCAGGTATGGTTATTTCGGTGGGCTCTTCTACAGGTATATTAGTTGATTCTAAATTTTTCATATGATTGTGATGTAAATGGTACTTGAAAAAAGCGTTCTAATAGTTGGTAAAAACTTTGATATTCTTCATTTGATAAAAAGGAAAAAAAAGTACCCTCGGCTTGAAAGGAAGAAGCACCAGACGAGTATGGATCCATTTCGAAAAAACCACAAAAAAAACTGAATAAAAAAAATTCAAATTATAAATACCTCAACAGCTTGATAGTTGAAACCGCTTGAGAGATGAGAGATTGAGAGAGGAAGTCAGAAGAAGAGCTTCCTTGACGCTTGCTTGATGCTTGATACTTACTTTCTTGAGACTTCTTGATCACTTGATACTTACTTGAAACTTGATCGAATATAGAATAAGATAATTACAAGAATTTTGTATTTAAAAATTTTTAAGAGAATTGAAAATTAAGAAGTTTGAGAGAATTGTGATTTGTCAGGAAGAACAAAAATGGAGGAATGAGATGGTTATTTAAAGAGAAAGAAAAAAATTACAAAACAATACAAAAAACCCCAATGGCCATTTTGACCATTGGGAAGCAAAATTTGCAAATTTAATTTGCAAGAAACCCCCAACAGCTACTTTTATAGTCGTTGGGAGGTTCTATGCAAAAAATATTTGCAAAAAAACCCCCAACGACTATAAACGGCCAGTTTAAAAAAAATATTTATGTGTTGGGCTGTGTTAGGCACGTGCCAGGTGCGGCTCGGCTCGGCCGGGCCGAGCCATGCTGTAACGCCCCCACTTCGGCTCTATCTTTTTTTTGCTTAAATACTATAAATAACCCAACAGTTCCATGATCTTGGAATAACCGTAACTACTGCCATGTCAAGATGAATAACCATGTCTGAAACTGAAAGGATTTTATTTATACAGAGAGTTGATTACATAAAATAGCACACTGCTCTAAATATTTACACAAAAGAGTTAAATACTACAAGTTAAAGCAGTGCCCAGCAAAAGGAAACAAGAACAAGAAGTGCGAAGTACCCAAATAGTATTGTGCTAGTATCCTCTACTCGACCTGGTTGGTGAAGTAAGGATCGTTGTCTGGAGCAATCTCCTCTTCTCTACTTTCGTGATCTGGGCTTAAAAAAACCCAAGGGATTAAACCCAGCAAGTAACACAAAAGCAAGAAACACGTGTACTATCACAGTACAATAAATAAAAGAATAAATAAATTGCGTTGGTACAAACATATCCTAAAAATACTGAAAATGAATTGAGTAAGACTATTCATTCAAATAGCAGAAACAAATCATGTAAAGGTGACAAGTGTAAGCGAAGTAAATATCAATCATGTTACATGTAACCAGAACTATGTAAGTCATTCACAAGCTTCGTGTAAAATTTAACAGGTCTATATCATGTTAGTGTTGGAATTGAAACTCAATGATGGATAAGATAGCGCGCAGTTTCTCATAATGTACAAGTGCCCGTGCATACCCGGGACCCGGCCTCTAATTCATGGCGCTGAACCATGACACACCGCTAGGTGCTACAAGTCAGACCCCGTTAAATGAAATAAGTAACGGGCATCACCCATATGGTGACTCATGTATCAGACGGTGGCTCAATACCACCCAGTGCTTCTAGTAAAAGGCCCTCAGCACCTAATCAAGAAGTTGGCCAATAAGATCCTTATACAATACAGTACTTATCTATTCATCATGTAGTTTTTCCCATGTTAGTAATGCATATGATATACGTGAATTAAAGGAAACACGTGGACTTTTATGTCAAATTGTATACATATCATTTCACAAGAATCAAGATTTGGAATCATGTACACATGTATCATAAGAATACTTCATGTCATGTAATAAGGATACTAGAACATGTAATAAGGATACTAGAATTTGTTATCACGTCTTGTAATAAAGATACTAGAATTTGTTATCATGTCGTGTAATAAAGATACTAGAATTTGTTATCATGTCGTGTAATAAAGATACTAGAATTTGTTCTCATGAATAATCTTGCCTTCATGTATCATGTTGATATTCACATGTCATGTTATCATAAATCCGCGAATCATGCCAAGTGTATAAATCCGTGTTTCTCTTGAAGCTGAAAATAGCCAAACGCGAAGCTAAAAATTACTAAACACGAAGCTAAAAATAGCCAAACGCGAAACTAAAAATTGCCAAACGCGAAACTGAAAATAACCAAACGCGAAGCTAAAAATTGCCAAACGCGAAGCTAAAAATTGCCAAACGCGAAGCTAAAAATAGCCAAACGCGAAGCTCAAAATTGCCAAACGCGAAGCTGAAAATAACCAAACGCGAAGCTAAAAATTGCCAAACGCGAAGCTCAAAATTGCCAAATGCGAAGCTGAAAATAGCCAAACGCGAAGCTGAAAATTTGCCAAACGCGAAGCTAAAAATAGTCAAACGCGAAGCTCAAAATAACCAAACGCGAAGCTAAAAATTGTCAAATGCGAAGCTAAAAATTGCCAAACGCGAAGCTGAAAATTGCCAAACGCGAAGCTGAAAATTGTCAAACGCGAAGCTGAAAATTGCCAAACGCGAAGCTAAAAATAGCCAAACGTGAAGCTAAAAATTGCCAAACGCGAAGTTGAAAATAGCCAAACGCGAAGCTAAAAGGTTAGCTCCACATTCTGTTGTGGAAAATCCTATTTACTTGGAAATTTTTTACTGCCAACATCCATAAATCAGGCTAAGTATGCAGATCCGAAATGATGTAGAATTATCCATAAAGAAAAAGGAATCATGTACTCATAATACAAATCAAATAATTTCCAAGAAAGATCATACTTGCTACTTGCACTCAAATACAATTCAAAGAGAGAACAAGAACAAGATGATACTTGCCTCTATTCCCTTTAATCTCCTCCTTTGTTTTAGCAAAGTCTCCCTTCTATTTCCTTTGCTCAACGAACTAGAAGAACCAAGAGTAAAGAGTGATTTTTATTTTGTTCTTTTGATAAGAATTCTCTTTGAGAGAATAAGGTTATATATATATATATATATATATATATATATATATATATATATATATATATATATATATATATATATATATATATATATATATATATATATATATATATATATATATCTAAGGACATTTTGGTCACCTTGTCCTCTAGCCTAGTCCTAAGGCTTCTTGCATGCATGACAAATGTCAACTAGAGTGCCACCTCTCACTCTCTTCTAACAACTCATCCCCACAAAATGCCAAAGGGGTGCCCTTGGAAACTTAATTAAATTTGAAAGTGTATAGAAAGAAATTTTTAACTTGATAATTTATAATTTAATAAACATGATAATTTTGGGATGTTACATTCTACCCACCTAATAAAAGAATTTCGTCCTCGAAATTCCAATTCAAAACTATGTCAATGTACCCAAGTATTTATTGTCATGTAAAAAAAATATATTCAAGTAACATGCATGATCATGAAATAGTTCTGATGTCGTCCTCATGTTCTCAAGTAGAGTCCCTTAGTGATCGTGCATCCCATATTAGAATTCGTCTACTTTTGATAGAGTCACTATTTTGGACTTTCATCTAAGCTCTTTATTTATGATACACAAGGTACATTATGAATAATTTTCTGTCTTTGATAGAAATGATATTGGATAGACAAGATTTCTGATTTATTTATAAATGCAGGATAAAGTTTAATCAGGAATAGCTGCTACTAATTCAGAGAGCCACGCTATCCTGATTAATCAATGGAAAAGATACAAGTGATAAAGATCTTATGTGGTCCTATTACCTAGTTGTGACAGACACTAGAATAGAAAATGAACCTCAATTATTACAATGTTGATGTAATGGAATAGTGAATGGTAAAAATACAAGATTGGAAATGACTTCATGGTTAATTACGAAATTTCAATTACACAAGATTGTCCTATCAAGTGGCTGCAATTGTTGGCGCCAGAGAATAAATCTCTATAATTGCCTCACTGTCTCGATAAGACTTGTGATATAAAAAAAAAAATTGAAAACATGGACTACATTAAAATAAAGTGCAGATGGAAGATTTAAAAATGTTAAATGGGATTGATCAACAAAAGTAATGAAATAAGACAATCGTTTGGGAAGATAAGTTTTAATTTGAGTACCAAGATATATGGTCATGTTCTGACTTGATAAAATTTATCTTCTTAAATTATAATTTATTATCAACTTTTTATCATCTACTTTCAATCGACTAATTCTCAGCATTCTAAGATCTCTTTGTATTCTTACATTTACCTTTCCGTGAATTGTTCCAAATCTTCTAGTTCACTTGCCTATTTAATCCCATCAACTATATTTACTCCGCCAAGTCTACCAACACCAATTATTCTTAATAATAATTCTTCCTTTAGAACTGCATACTCAAAGTCATATCTCTTATATTTAGTCTCCCCAATCTTCTAAAAGAAACACAAGTATGGAATCATTCATTTTTTTTTTATATTTATTTTACCTTTCTTGGAAACTTAAGGGTAAGATCCAAATTTAATTATTTTTCGACTTTGTACCAACATATATCATAATCCCTAACTTGAAAAATCATTACAAATTTTCATACCTCCAGTATTGTCCGGAATTACTAGCACTGACACTGCTGTCAGTCTCCATCTTAATTCTTCAAATGTCTTATCGCATTCCTCTACTTTGACATATTCTCCTCCTTTCCTAATTAATTTAGTCAAAGGAGATATGATTTTTATAAAATTTTGTACAAACCTTATGTAATACTCAGTCATCTCTTGAAATTTTTGAATTTCTAATACTGATTTCGGTACAGGCCAATCCATCACAGCCTATATCCTTTTAGGATCTGTTGATATACCATCTTCAGATATTATATGACCCAAGAAAGCAATTTTATTCAACCAAAAT
This sequence comes from Dracaena cambodiana, assembly GCA_036321105.1. NCBI lineage: Eukaryota > Viridiplantae > Streptophyta > Magnoliopsida > Asparagales > Asparagaceae > Dracaena > Dracaena cambodiana. Next base: position 5,016,565 of record JAYEPQ010000016.1, on the reverse strand, counting down.
TCACATTTGCTCAATTTTCCGTATAGCCTTTGTTCCCTTAAAGTTTGTAAAGCTATCCTCAAATGTTTAATGTGCTCTTCTCTATTCGTAGAGTAGATCAATATATCAACAATAAATACTACCACAAATTTGTCTAAATACTGAGCAAAAACATGGTTTATCAAATTCATAAATACCGCTGGAGCATTAGTTATCCCAAATGGCATCACTAAATATTCATAATGACCATGTCTGGTTCTAAATGCAGTCTTTGGGATATCTTCTGTTCGGACTCTTACTTGATGAAATCCTGAACGAAGATCTATTCTTGAGAATACTTCGATCCTCCAAGTTGATCGAACAGATCAGTTATTCTTGGCAATGGATATTTATTCTTAATTGTTACTGCATTCAATCCTCTATAGTCTACGCATAACCTTTTACTCCCTTCCTTCTTTCATACTAATAATACTGGAGCTCCCCAAGGTGACACACTAGGTCTTATAAAACCCAATTTCATTAACTCGCCCACTTGCTTCTTGACTTATTCTAGTTCTGTAATCCCCATTCAATAAGGTGGCTTACAAACTGGTTCAGCTCCAGGTATAATATCAATAGTAAATTCTACTATCCTTACTGGTGGTAGTCCAGGTATCTCTTCATAAAATATATTTAAGAATTCTGACACTACTGAGATCATTCCTTCTTCTACAACCTATTACTGCATGGAAGGTACTCAACCAATCAATACCTAAGATAACATCATATTATCCTCCACTAATAACTAATAAGTTGGCACAAAATTCATTAATCACCAAGGAATACAATCTATACTCTTTATTGGTTATGATACTATCATTCCCGGTCTTAATATCCCACCTCGCAGGTAAGATAGTAAAATCGTTAAAATTGCGGGAAACAAATATGCTAGTGATGAAACTGTGTGATGCTCCGGAATCAAATAAAACAATGGCCGGTATATTGCCAACTAAAATTATACCTGCCACGACTCCTACAGTGGTTTGAACTTTCTCCACATTCATCAGCTTAACTTACCATTTCCTCCATTCTGTTCCTCCTCGGATACTGGCATGAGTTTGTTGTTAGTTTTCCAAAAGCCCTTTCTGATCTGGTCCTGAAATCTTCTGGGTTGATATGCTTGTTAGTCTGTCCTTTACCTGACATGGGACCTTAGCTTTTGCCGACTATTGAGTTTTTGGGCAATCTCTCAACTGATGACTAGTGGATCCGCACACCAGACACAATCCTTGAGCTCTTCTACACATTTTCTTGATATGTCATGGTTTATGACAATAATTACATATTACTATACCTCGATTCGGCATCACATGCTTCCTTGTTGGTGTGCCATCAAATTTCCTGGCCGATGGGTTTGCTCCTTGCCTATATCCTTAAATGCTACTGACCTCTTATTCGCCACCCTTAGAAGGTTCACCATTTTGATTCTCTCTTGTTTTTGGCACTGCAATATCCTTTCTAATATTATTATTGTGGTTTGTTGCGTTTGTGCTACCCTTCGTACCATATTTCTAAGCTCAGACTCTTCACTCATTGGATTTGGGCTCGCGCTAGTAGAAGATTGGGTCGTCATCATTCTGTGACGGACCAAGGAAGATTAATCAGATGGAGTTTCAAGATAGATATTCCAAATGAATTAGAAATAATAAATAGGCACGATACTAGATCTGATGGATATCAAAGATAAGAAAGAAGTGTCTAGAGTGTATCTTAGACATGTTTTCATGTGGCAGTAGTCATATGGTCTCCCACCTAAATCTAGGCTCTGATTCCAAATCTGTAACGCCCCCACTTCGGCTCTATCTTTTTATCGCTTAAATACTATAAATAACCCAACAGTCCCATGATCTTGGAATAACCGTAACTACTGCCATGTCAAGATGAATAACCATGTCTGAAACTGAAAGGATTTTATTTATACAAAGAGTTGATTACATAAAATGGCACACTGCTCTAAATATTTACACAAAAGAGTTAAATACTACAAGTTAAAGCAGTGCCCAGCAAAAGGAAACAAGAATAAGAAGTGCAAAGTACCCAAATAGTATTGTGCTAGTATCCTCTACTCGACCTGGTTGGTGAAGTAAGGATCATTGTCTGGAGCAATCTCTCCTTCTCTACTTTCGTGATCTGGGCTTAAGAAAACCTAGGGGATTAAATCCAGCAAGTAATACAAAAGCAAGAAACACGTGTACTATCACAGTACAATAAATAAAAGAATAAATAAATTGCGTTGGTACAAACGTATCCTAAGAATACTGAAAATGAATTGAGTAAGACTATTCATTCAAATAGCAGAAACAAATCATGTAAAGGTGACAAGTGTAAGTGAAGTAAATATCAATCATGTTACATGTAACCAGAACTATGTAAGTCATTCACAAGCTTCGTGTAAAATTTAACAGGTCTATATCATGTTAGTGTTGGAATTGAAACTCAATGATGGATAAGATAGCGCGCAGTTTCTCATAATGTATAAGTGCCCGTGCATACCCGGGACCCGGCCTCTAATTCATGGCGCTGAACCTGAACGCGAAGCTGAAAATAACCAAATGCGAAGCTAAAAATTGTCAAACGCGAAGCTAAAAATTGCCAAACGTGAAGCTAAAAATAGCCAAACGCGAAGCTCAAAATTGCCAAATGCGAAGCTCAAAATAGCCAAACGCGAAGCTAAAAATTGCCAAACGCGAAGCTGAAAATAGCCAAACGCGAAGCTAAAAATTTGCCAAACGCGAAGCTGAAAATAGCCAAACGCGAAGCTAAAAATAACCAAACGCGAAGCTAAAAATTGCCAAACGCAAAGCTAAAAATTGTCAAACGCGAAGCTAAAAATAGCCAAACGCGAAACTAAATATTGCCAAACGCGAAGTTGAAAATAGCCAAACGCGAAGCTGAAAGGTTAGCTCCGCATTCTGTTGTGGAAAATCCTATTTACTTAGAAATTTTCCACTGTCGACATCCGTAAATCAGGCTAAGTATGCATATCCGAAATGACGTAGAATTATCCATAAAGAAAAAGGAATCATGTACTCATAATACAAATCAAATAATTTCCAAGAAAGATCATACTTGCTACTTGCACTCAAATACAATTCAAAGAGAGAACAAGAACAAGGTGATACTTGCCTCTATTCCCTTTAATCTCCTCCTTTGTTTTAGAAAAGTCTCCCTTCTATTTCCTTTGCTCAACGAACTAGAAGAACCAAGAGTAAAGAGTGATTTTTATTTTGTTCTTTTGATAAGAATTCTCTTTGAGAGAATAAGGTTATATATATATCTAAGGGCATTTTGGTCACCTTGTTCTCTAGCCTAGTCCTAAGGCTTCTTGCATGCATGACAAATGTCAACTAAAGTGCCACCTCTCACTCTCTTCTAACAACTCATCCCCACAAAATGCCAAAGGGGTGCCCTTGGAAACTTAATTAAATTTGAAGGTGTATAGAAAGAAACTTTTAACTTGATAATTTATAATTTAATAAACATGATAATTTTTGGGTGTTACACATGCCAGTAGGCCAGGTTACCCCGGCTCAGGCACGGCCCGAGCCGGATACCTGCCCGAAACGGCTTACCAGAGTTGTGCCGGGCCGGGCACGCCTGGACCATTTGCCATCCCTATTGGTGGCTGAAATCAACATGACAGCTAATAGAATATTTTCTCTTTATCTCCACAACACTATCCAAACATATCTCTCAACGAAGTTGAAAGATGAGGTATTGTTGTGGCACTTTCGCTATGGGTATCTAAATTTTGGTGGACTAAAGACACTATAATAGAAGAACATAGTGACGTTCTTCCTCAAATTATAACTCCCTCTCAAGTTTATGGAGAATGTGTTGTTAGCAAACAACACCATAATTAATTTCCACAAGGAAAATCATGGAGAGCGAACAAGGCACTGGAGCTGGTTCACTCTGATCTTTGTGGGCCAATAAATCCATCTTCTAATGAAGGTAAAAGATACTTTATCATGTTCATTGATGATTTTAGTAGAAAACATGGATTTATATTTTTGCAAGAGAAATCTGAAGCTTTTGCAGCCTTTAAACCTTATAAAGCGTTTGTTGAGAAAGAGGTTGGTAGCCCAATAAAATACTACGCACTGATCGGGGTGAAGAATACAATTTACGAGAATTTGCAAATTTTTGTGAAACCCATGCAATAAAGAGGCAACTTACACCAGCATACACGCCTCGACAAAATGGGGTTTGTGAGAGAAAGAATCGCACTATTTTAAATATGGCGCGAATCTTTTTGGCAAGGAGTGGTATTTCGAAGAATTTCTGGCCTGAAGTAGTTATTTGGAGCATTCATATTATGAATAGATGTCCCACACTTGTTGTTCCAAACATGACACCAGAGGAAGCATGGAGTGGATGAAGACCAGCTGTAGAGCATTTCAGAATTTTTGTGTGTTGCATATGTCCATATTCCACACCAGAAGAGAAATAAACTAGATGACAAGGGAGAAAAATACATTTTTCTTGGTGTTAGTGATCAATCAAAATCTTATAAGCCTTACAATCCTAGCACGAAGAAAATACTTATCAACCGTAAATGTGGTTTTTAATGAAGAAAGCACCTGGTCATGGAGTGAAAATGGAGTCAAACACTAGATTTTGATGATGATGAGAAAGGGCGGCAGCCTATGGAGAATGTGCAAGAAGTAGAAGTCATTCAAAATGTTTTAGTAACTTATCAAGGTCCACTTGCGACTGAATTTCAAAGGTCTCAACATATTCGAAGAAGACCAGCATGGATGACTGATTATGAGGTAACTGGAGTTGACCAAGGTAATAACCCACTTACATATTTTGCACTATTTTCATATTGTGATCCTACCACTTTCGAAGTTGCTATCAAAGAATCAAAATGGAGAAAGGCTATGGATGCTGAAATTGCAGCCATACGAAGAAATGACACTTAGGAGCTATGTGATCTTCCAAAAGGGCAGAAAACAATTGGTGTAAAGTGGGTTTGCAAGACAAAATTGAAGGAGAAAGCTAAAGTTGACAAGTATAAAGCATGATTGGTGGCCAAGGGTCACAAGCAAAAGTTTGATGTTGATTATAAAGGAAGTCTATGCTCCAATTGCAAGGCATGACACAATCAGATTGGTGATTGCAATGATATCTCAAAACTCATGGCCTATCTTCCAGATGGACATGAAATTAGCATTTCTCTATGAAGATTTGAAAGAAGAGGTATTTATCGATCAACCTCCTGATTATGTGAAACTTGAAAATGAGCATAAAGTGTACAAGTTAAAGAAGGCTCTATATGGATTAAAACAAGCTCTACAGGCTTGGTATAATCATATAGAAACTTATTTTTTGAAGGAAGGATTTCAAAAATGTCCTTATGAATATACACTTTTCCTAAAATTGATGACGAAAGGAAAATGCTCATTGTTGCTTATATGTAGAAGATTTAATCTACACTGGAAGAAATATAGCCATGGTTTTATAAAAAAATCATGATGGTTGAAGTAAAATAAAATGTCCTTATGAATAGTGCATGATGCATTATTTTCATAGCATTGAAGTAAAATAAAATGTCTTCTACTGGCATTTTTATTTCTCAAAAGAAGTATGTGCAAGAAATCTTGGACAGCTTTCACATAAAAGATTGTAATCCTGTAAATACACCATCTGAGTTTGATTTGAAGCTAAACAAAGCTAATGGAGGAAACAAGGTTGATAATATCCTTTACAAGCAGATAGTGGGGAGTTTAATTTATTTGGCTGCAACAAGGCCTAATATAATGCATGTTGTAAAGTGTCATTAGTAGGGACATAGAGTGTCCTACAGAGATTCATCTCTTGACTACAAAACAAATTTTTAGGTACTTACAAGGTACTAAGGAGTTTGTGATATTCTATAAGAAGGGAAAAAATCAGATTTGTTTGGTTTTATGAATAATGATTATGTAGAAGATTTAGATGATCAAAAAAGCGCATCTGGGTATATTTTCATGATGGAGAAAGAAGTTGTTTCATGGTCATCAAAGAAGTAATCTATTGTCACATTATCATCTATTGAACTTGAATTTATTACTGGAACAGCTTGTGCTTGTCAAGCTATTTGGCTAAAAAAAATTCTTAAAGAGCTGCATTTCAAGGAGAATGGGCCTAATCTGATTTATAGTGATAACAAATCAGCAATAGAACTTTCAAAAAAAATCTTGTTCTACATGGTCCAAGCAAACACATAGGTGTGAAGTATCATTTCTTGAGGGATCTCACAAATGATGGGGTCATTAATCTAATTTACTGCAGAAGTGAAGACCAGATTGCTAATATTCTAATCAAGCCACTCAAATTTCAACATTTCAAAAGCTCAGCAAGCTACTTAGTGTCTGCACTTCAAAGAATTCAGCTTGAGGGATGACTCTTCAAAGTTTGATTTTTATTAAACTAAATGTTATGAACATCAGTTTAAGGGATGAATTGTTGGAAAATTCACGTGTTTTATGGAGTCTTTAAGAGTTGTTATGTTGTCCTAATGTTTAGACAAGTCAAGTGTTATTTAGTTGCTGCTAGTTCT
>JAYEPQ010000016.1:5002500-5005000 GCA_036321105.1 Dracaena cambodiana | reverse complement strand
TGTTTTAGTAACTTATCAAGTTCCACTTGCGACTGAATTTCAAAGGTCTCAACATATTCGAAGAAGACCAGCATGGATGACTGATTATGAGGTAACTGGAGTTGACCAAGGTAATAACCCACTTACATATTTTGCACTATTTTCATATTGTGATCCTACCACTTTCGAAGTTGCTATCAAAGAATCAAAATGGAGAAAGGCTATGGATGCTGAAATTGCAGCCATACGAAGAAATGACACTTAGGAGCTGTGTGATCTTCCAAAAGGGCATAAAACAATTGGTGTAAAGTGGGTTTGCAAGACAAAATTGAAGGAGAAAGCTAAAGTTGACAAGTATAAAGCATGATTGGTGGCCAAGGGTCACAAGCAAAAGTTTGATGTTGATTATAAAGGAAGTCTATGCTCCAATTGCAAGGCATGACACAATCAGATTGGTGATTGCAATGATATCTCAAAACTCATGGCCTATCTTCCAGATGGACATGAAATTAGCATTTCTCTATGAAGATTTGAAAGAAGAGGTATTTATCGATCAACCTCCTGATTATGTGAAACTTGAAAATGAGCATAAAGTGTACAAGTTAAAGAAGGCTCTATATGGATTAAAACAAGCTCTACAGGCTTGGTATAATCATATAGAAACTTATTTTTTGAAGGAAGGATTTCAAAAATGTCCTTATGAATATACACTTTTCCTAAAATTGATGACGAAAGGAAAATGCTCATTGTGATACTATGAAAGATGGAATAAGAGTGATTTTTATTTTGTTCTTTTGATAAGAATTCTCTTTGAGAGAATAAGGTTATATATATATCTAAGGGCATTTTGGTCACCTTGTTCTCTAGCCTAGTCCTAAAGCTTCTTGCATGCATGACAAATGTCAACTAAAGTGCCACCTCTCACTCTCTTCTAACAACTCATCCCCACAAAATGCCAAAGGGGTGCCCTTGGAAACTTAATTAAATTTGAAGGTGTATAGAAAGAAACTTTTAACTTGATAATTTATAATTTAATAAACATGATAATTTTTGGGTGTTACACATGCCAGTAGGCCAGGTTACCCCGGCTAAGGCACGGCCCGAGCCGGATACCTGCCCGAATTTCTATGAAGAGAACCATCAAAGTTATGTTTAAACCAATCACGAGGGGGGAACTACCAAGATACCCATCTACGCATAAAAGGTTCAGGCACTAAGCTCGTAAGGCCCCACTGAGTTATTTAGTAAGTATAAAAGGCTTGGATCAACAGTATAAGTACTAACGTGACCCTTTTAACACCCCCTAATCAAAATATAGACATGAGAAAACACAAAACTTTCTTTCTGTAGCTATAGATGTGTGAATACCACTTGTGCATGCCCACAATATAGTGTCTGTATCAGAAAAATATAAATGAGCTAACAGCTCATTCAAGTTATCTGAGCTGCAGTTCATTTCCACTATCTTCAATAATCTTTTTTAAAAAATTTCTTTTGAATTATGATCTCGACCCCTTAGGTTTCACTCATATCCAATTTTATGGGTTTTAGTTTTGATTTAGTCCTCCATCAAGTTAACACAAAATTAACAGTTTTCAATGAATACAACATTTTGTATGCAATTTATGAAATGGTAAATGAACTCCAAAATTTATTAAATTTAATCCGAAAAAAATTAAGGAGATATAAATAGTAATTGAAAAAAAAAATTGAAGAAAAATTATCGAATTATTATAATTTTGCCACTAACTCACGTAACTTTTCCTGAACAGAAGGCTCTCATATATATATATATATATATATATATATATATATATATATATATATATATATATATATATATATATACACACACACACACACACACACACACACACACACACACACACACACACACACACACACACACACATATATATATATATATATATATATATATACATATACACACATACACACACACACACACACACACACACACACACACACACACACACACACACATATATATACATACATATGTATGTATATATACTAATACTATACATACATATATATATATATATATATATATATATATATATATATATATATATATATATATATATATATATATTATATATATATATTTTTAGTTATGGCTAATGCAGTTATTAATTATAAGAATTGTGTGGTAAAATTTTCATTCAGAAATATGACTCTTGAGCTTAATATTTTTAATGTTTGCAAGCAACCAAATATAGATAATGATGAATTGCAAGACATTAATTACATTGCGCAAATATGTAATAAAAAAGATATCGTATTATTGTCAATGTTCAACCCTTTGGATATGGCATTAAAAATGAATGAAGATTTCCTTGATTATCTCCAATTTGAACATAATAAATGAAATAATAAAACACTTAACTAATACTCAACATTCGAATATTATGCAATGGACTCCAATAAAGGATGTGTATGAAGAGTTACTACAAGTTCGAAAAAATTGATACCATCAGACATCCAAGCACCAGTACTT
>JAYEPQ010000016.1:4875000-4995000 GCA_036321105.1 Dracaena cambodiana | reverse complement strand
GTAATTTACACTTCATCCAATTCCAACTCTTAAACCTCCAATATTGGATATGTAAACTAAGTAATTAAGTATTTGTACCTGACAAAGCAAAGATATGATATCAAAACTGAAATATTCAATAAAAAATTATAATAATAAAAAATATAGCGTACTATAAATTTGAATCAGAATTCTAAACTAAATGAACTTAAGATTATGGGTGTGAAAAATAAAATCAATTTTTCCATATTAAGATTACAATACTATGTTATTTAAGATTAGACTTTATAAAACTTTAAAGAAACTTGTTGACTAGTGAAACTTAATGTAAAGACAAGAAATATCTTCTTTTTATTTTTCTTAGTTTGTATGTTTTTATATTTTCTTTATTTTTTTATTTTCTTTTATTTATTTCTTAAATCCTTTCATCCTGAAATTTTTGTGGTTGTTTTCTATAAACTTTAGGAGACTATAACAAGCTTACTAATCTAGTCTAAGGGTTTAAAAACTTATTGAACATGCTCAATGCAACTATCATTTAGAATTATTTATCTTTTTTAGCATTAGATTTTGCTCAAGAATGACGAAAAGATAGGTATAGGGGTGTGATGAGCAGTGATAATATGATATTTTATCATTTATCTTATCATTTGTATATAAATAAGTGCTAATCGGCCATATTAAGCATGTTCTTATAAGAACCAGGATTTTTTAATATAGAGGAAGAAAATAGCTAAATCTTGGAGAAAGCAAGCATTGAAATATAAAGTACAATAAAAATTGAAGCCTACAGGACAAACCGAAAGAGATACAAAATTGTAGAGAAATCAAAAGAATCTACCAAAAAATAAGATTATTTCCTCAAAAAATCAGAGCCAAAATAACAGTTTTAACTGTTGGGTAATAGTCAGTGCTACTACATGGTGGTCAAAGGTGGTCAAAAGCACGGTCAACTTTTCTTGTTGACTAAAAATCAAAATTGTTCTTTCATATTTTGGTACCAGCGCTAAGAGTGTATTTGTTTACATGAAAGTAGAATTAGGAATGGTAATGGACGCGTCCACGGGCCAAATTTTAGCCCGCTTTATATAAAATTTTAAATTAAAAATAAAAATTTTATATTGAAAGTGTCAAAATTTGGCCCGTGAAAGTAACCTCCACTATTTCATTTATTTGTTTAGCCAAGAAAAGAATTAGGGTTACATCCACAAGTAAGGTGTGGATCCTTTGTAGCACCCTGCTTCCCATTTTCTCTTTCTCATATTTTTTTGTTGGAAATACTCTTAAAACTCAAGGAACAAAGTAAGACGTTAGTTTTTATTAGTTTCGCATCATTACTTTTCAATTCTACTCAAGTAATTAATAAATTAATATTATTATTTATTTTATTTGATAATAAAATAATACATTTTTCTATTACACTTTTTATTTCTAAGAGTGAGCACACAAACACTGAAAATTTATTGAATAACTCTCTTCCTAAACTTTTATTTTATAAGCTATTTCTTTTTTTCTTTCTTATTTTACCCACTTTCAAGAACCAAACACACCCTAACTAGCTGTTCATACCAATATCTAGTGGGTCCTATGTAGGGTTAGATGATGGGATTCAACATGTTAGACTCGTCTTAGTATTGTTCTGGTATTATAATTCGGATTAAATCCATTCTTGTAATATATAAATAAGCCAGGAGCTTTAATTATAACATATATAGGAGAAATTGATAGGATTTTTTTTTTTTTAGCTCCTTCTTCCCTCTTGTTGTAATTTCTGGATTTTGATTTTTTTTTTCTTTTAATATCTTTAATTTATTTATTTTGCTTTCTTTAATTGCTCTTATTCTTAGGTAAATTTTTACAAATTTGAAAATCAAATTTGTAATGATGTAGAAGAAGTGAAGGAGATGATGTACGAGGAGATTCTTAAACCTCGAGAAAGGAGTATTAAAACAAAGCGGTTTTTACATATCTGTCCCTTACAGCTTTAAAAATTAGAATTTAGTCCCCTAAATCTTCATATTTATAATTTAATCTCTCAAATTCTTTAAGTTACCTTACTTTAGTCCCAGCCATATTTTTGGCCCGAATTTCCTGTTATACCTTTGAGTTAGTTTACTTTAGTTCTTCTCCTCTCTCTTCCTCATCTCTTCCTCTTCTTATTATGTTCTCCTCTCCGTTCTTCTCCTCTCTCTCTCTTCCCTCTTTTTATTGTGTTTCCCTGAGTTACTTCATTTTAGAGATTAACTAAAAAAGAAGAGAGAGATGAGAAGAATGAAGAGGAAAACTTAATAAGAAGATGAATAGAGAAAGAAGAGGAAATGGAGGATTAAAGTGAAGTAACTCAGAATATAACGGAAAATTTGGGCCAAAAATATGACTGAAGGACTAAAGTGAGGTAAGTTAAAAGATTTGGGAGATTGAATTATAAATATAAAGATTTGAGAGACTAAGTTCTAATTTTTAAAGATTTTAGGAACAGATATGTAAAAATCCCTAAAACAAAATGTTGTTTTATAGCATCAGCTCATTCTCAATTCCAACTAATTCTATTGTCATGCCCGCTGCAATCCAAAAATCGTTTAAGATTTATTCCAAATATTATTATGGTTGAAAACCAAAAATGGAAAGATGAGATAGAGAAATAAAAGGGAATGACGAAAGAAAACAAAAAAATATGTTCCAGCAATGGACAAGTCCTCCACAAAATTAAAGAAAAATTATCAACAACATTAGTGAACTAAGCCAAGTAATTCAAGGAATTTTTGAATTTTTAATACCTAATTATTATTTTTTATATAAGTTATAACTTATCATATGGGATCACTTGTGGAGCTCCCTTTATTCTTTTTTTTTTTTAGAATAATAGAAATGAGCTGATAGCTTATCTAAATTGTAGTCCATTTTTACTACTTCCAATAATTTTTTTCCAATTTTTTTGGATTATGATCTCAGCACCCAAAGATTCACTCAACTCCTAAAATTCACTAATATCTAATTTTTTAGATTTTAGTTTTGATTTGGGCTTCCATCTAGTGAACACAAAAGTAATAGTTTTTTATAAATATAACATTTTGGACAGATTAACTTCAAAACCTACGAAATGTACTAAATAAGCGAAGGAGTTGGAGATTATAATTCTAAAAAAATTGAAGGAAAAAAAAAACGGGATTATTATTCTTTTACTGCTACCTCATGTAAATTTTCTGAGCTGCAGGCTTAGTTACAGTAAACACTTTGTTATGTACATTTATGTTTTCTTTATAGTACAATAAAAATTCCTTAACGTCTTTTTAGGGGAAAAATCATCCGACCAATATTACCAACGTTTTGAACGTAAAGCGTTCCAAAAGACAAGAGGATACAACAGCAAAATAACTTGCTCAAAGTCGCTACTGTACAATAATTTACAGACCACACTTTTACCTCCATTTTGGATGGAATTGCGGAACACCTCAATCTCATTTTACCAACCCCTCAGGTTAAAAACAGGGATGTTCAGTCGGTCTATCGGTCGAAAATCGAAGTTCTCCGATCAGATCCGATGATAGAAAGTTCCAACCGACGATGAAAAATTCTTCCAATCGAATCCAACCGGTTTCGGTCGGAGTTGGACGAAGCCGTCGGAGTCAACGGCGGAATTTGTTTTTGAACGTTCAGTTGGTTGATCGATTAAAAATCGGAGTTATCCAATCGGATTAGAGGATAGAAGGTTATGACCATTACCCGGGAAAAAAAAAAAAAAATTCCGACCGAAATCGGTCGGAGTCGGAGGAGTCAGCGTTCGTGTTCATTCCTAAGCAAAACAAGTGCAGTGTTACTTGCTGAAGCTACACTAAGATGTCAGTTCCCCTGAGTTTATGTATTTTGTGAGAAAATTCCTTTTTTTTTTGTTTTTTTTTTATTTAACTAGATAATTAATACTTTCATTGGTTATTGCATAAAAAGACTTGGATCTCTCGCCCTCTCTCGGCTCCCAGGCTAAAGCATAATGGGCCAACAAGTCATCCTGGGCCTTTCGAAGAACAAAATGCATAGTACAAAACCAAGAAAAATTATTTCACTCCGTGATGATTTCTTAATAGGGGTTTTTACATATCTATCCCTTGTATCTTTAAAAAATTAGAATTCAATCCTCTAAATCTTCATATTTATAATTTAGTTTCCAAATCTTTTAACTTACAACAATTTAGCCCCTAACGATATTTTTTTGCCCGAATTTTTCATTATACTTCTGAGTTACTTTATTTTAATCCTCCCTTCTCTCTTTCTCATCTCTTCCTCTTCATATTAGGTTCCCCTCTCCATTCTTCTCATCTCTCTCTCTTCCCTCCTAGTTAATTTCTAAAGTGAAGTAACTCATAGAGACCCAATAAAAAGAAGGATGAGAGAGAGAGAGAACCCAATAAAAAGAGGAAGAGAGGACTAAAGTGAAGTAACTCATGGGTATAACGGGAAATTCAGACTAAAAATATGGCTAGGGGACTAAATTGTGGTAACTTAAAGAATTTAGGGGACTAAATTATAAATATAAAGGATTTCTCCTCTCTTCCTCTTCATATTAGATTCCCCTCTCTATTCTTCTCATCCCTCTCTCTTTTCTCCCAGTTAATCTCTAAAGTGAAGTAATTCAGGGGAACCTGATAAGAAGAGGGAAGAGAGAGAGATGAGAAGAATGGAGAGGGGAATCCAATAAGAAAAAGAAGAGAAGAGAAAGAGAGAAGAGAGGACTAAAATGAAATAACTCAGGGGTATAATGAAAAATTATGACTAAAAATATGGCTGTGGGAATAAATTATGGTAACTTAAAAGATTTGGGAGACTAAATTATAAATATGAAGATTAGTGAGACTAAATTCTAATTTTTAAAGATGTAAGCGATAGATATGTAAGAACCCCTTTTTAATATTTCAACAATTGCTTGTATCTAAATTATGTTTCTCCTATTTCTTCACAAAGATCATGCAGGGTCTCTCTCAACTCATTTGAATCTAAAACCTTTGACAAATTACAACCAAACAATGCATACCAAACCAAACAAGAATGTGTCACCAATCTCTTTTAACTCATTTTGCATCGCAAATCTTTGGTCGAGCAATCCAAGTCAAAAATGGCCACGCTGCTGCAAGTGTAATAGCGACCAGGAGATGTCACAAGGAAAGAAAACCAGCTTGAATTTGTTGTCCCCTTCCCACTACACTTGTTCACATGGATGTCTCCGCACTGATCCAAATCTACTGTCTTTAGGAAAAGGAACGGTAATAGACGCGTCCATGCATCGATTTTTGACCCACCATATTCAAAATTTTGAGTTAAAAATAAAATTTTCGTTCTTCTAATTTAAAACTTTAAATAGAACGGACCAAAAAAAGACCCATAGACTTGCCTATTTAGAGGGACAATAAGGCAAATGATATGCATAGCAGCCACGGATTTGGTGGATTCGACAACTCATGGTGTTTCGAATCTAAATGGTGAGAAGCATGACCACTTGCTTGTGGGAGGATGAAGTTTTAGTGTATTGGGATTTTTAACCCATATATTAGGGCTATGGTTCTAATCTTGGCATTTGATTGACTGGTTGCAGCAATTTTAAGTCTTGGATATCAATACAGTACATATTTGATATTACTTAGTGATGGTATATGCCATACAAGTCTTGCTTACAGGTGATGTTGCAAGTTGCAACTTACTACTGCAATTGAACTTGTAGCAATAGAAGTTTTTGTAACTTGTATTATTGTATTTGGCTATTGAATTGTAAGGAATAACTAGGGTTGTAAAAAGTTCCAAAATATAATTTTTCATTTTCAAGAGGTCTGAGAAATACTTCATTTATCAATAATGCAATCATCCTTTACAATGGGTAGAGAAAAATTCTTAATGCATTTTTTATATAATTGTAATTACCGCAAATGCATAAATAGTTGTAAATACAACTACAACCAAATAGCAAAAAGTGCTACTTGTGGCAACAGTAGTTGTAATTACAACCACTTTATACACTTGCAGCTGCAATCAAATACTCTGTAGGCTATATGAAAGATTAGTTTTGAAGTGTTTTGGAATGTTTTGAAAGGATGTTTTATGAAGTATTTATAAGAACACTTACTTATAGTTTTTTTCATAAGTATTTTGAAGTGTTTATAGAATTTAGAATACCCAACACACTTGGATACGTGTTTCGGGGTATTTTTTTTTTTTTTTAAGAACAGTCCAAATCGAAGTGTTTTAGAGTGTTTTATCTAAAAATATCCTCTCATTTCCTTTTTCCAACAATCTGCAGTGTACTCTCCTTTTTTCTAATTGAGGCCATGTTTAATTCTTGAAAGTAAGTGAAGGAAGAAAATGTTTAATTACAATCAGACCCCCTGTAGTATTGGGTGTGTGTAACTTAACACCTCTAAATTTTGAAACTCTAAAAAAAACCCTTGAACTTAGTTATTTTCACTCTTCTTTTTTTATTAAAGTGCACTCTTATCTCTCAAAATTCTATTCTACCATCATCCCTCCCTTCAACCAACACACTTCCTCTCTCTCCTCTCTCTCTCTCTCTCCCTCCCTCTCTATCCCTCTTTCTCAGTCACTCACGCTCCCTCTCTGACTGAGAGAGAGATAGAGAGAGAGTGACTGAGAGAGAGGGATAGAGAGAGAGGGATAGAGAGAGAGGAGAGAAAGAGAGAGTGTGCTGGTTAAAAAGAGAGATAATGATAGAATAGAAATTTGAGAGATAAGAATGCACTTTAGTAAAAAAAAAGAGTGAAAATAACTAACTTCAGGGATTTTTTGAGAGTTTCAAACTTCAGAAGTGTTAAAGTTATATATCTCCAATACTACAGGGGGTCTAATTATAATTAATCTGGAAGAAAAATATAATTAATTTTTAAAAAGGAAGTTTAGGAAGATATCTCTTCAATAGAGTTCTAGTGCTTATATGTTTACTTTTGGAAATAAAAAGTGGACTTGACAAATATTATTTTATTATCTAATAAAATAATAATAATAATAATATTTTATTTGCTACTTAGGTTAAAATCAAAAGTAATCCTGAGAGAGAAATAAAATATTATTATTTTGTCTTGTTATTTGAATTTCAAAAACTATTCCCACCTAAAATTAGGGAGAGAAAAGAAAAAGTAAGGATAGTACATAGAATTCACATTATCATAGTAAAAATAACTTTTATTTCTCTTTTAGGCCAAATTAAAAAATAAAATTGTAAAAGTAGTCTTACTTTTGTTATTTTCATTTTATTTCCTTGTAAACAAATACCCTGAGTATATTTATTTTTACATGTTTATAAAATCTACCAAAATCTATGAGAAAACTAAACTTTTTGAATATAAATTTAAATATTTTAAAATTTATAATTATAATATTCCAAAACACATACTAGCATAACACTTCCAAACATACATTTTAAAACCGCTCGATGCTTTGCGTTTGAGATCCAATTGCAGCCTTCGGAAAGCACATATGCCGTCCATTCCACCGAATCTCTACCATTTTGCCTCCCCATCTACTACCGTCCTCATCCTTATCCAAATCTAAGCCCAGGCCGAACCCAATCCAGCACCACCTCCCTTCCCTCAAAGCATTCCTAACCCCCACGGCCGACATGGACCTGATCCCACCATCCATACCACCTCTGCATGGTCCATCATTTTGTGGCCCCCTCTCCCACGCACTACATTCCAAGAAACCAAACCAAGATTCAAGAACCAACCCAGAAAGCCCCCACAGCCCTCCAACAGCATCTCTCATCCCAAACATTCAAAGGTTGTGTGCTGCCTCCAAGCCCTCCCCCAAGCCCTCCCCTCCCCTCCCCTCTTGCAATAAGATCCATTTCTTTAAAAGCTAGCCAAATTCAATTCCAAATCTAATATCATAATCATCCCCTTTTCTTTCCTTGCTTTCAAAGTTCAGTTTTTGTCTTCTACTATTTTCAATCGGCTTAATTTATGCATCATCATCATCTATGATCTTCAGTATCACCAACAATTTCGCCATGGACTCTGAAACCTCCTCAATTGCGAAGAGGTACAGAATTGATTCTGCCGACCGCGGCGGGGGCGGCGGAGACGGGTCCAGCATCGAGATCGCCAAGCGTCCCCGCGGCCGCCCGCCCGGGTCCAAGAACAAGCCGAAGCCACCCGTCATCATCACCCGCGAGCACGAGCCCTCCGCCGCCATGCGGCCGCACATCCTCGAGATCCCCTCCGGACACGATCTCATCGACTCGATCGTCAGATTCTCCCGCCGGAAGAACCTCGGGGTCTGTGTTCTCTCGGGCAACGGGACGGTTGCCAACGTCACTCTCCGTCAGCCGCCACACCCGACCGTGGCGGCTGCGGGGGCGGGGGCGGCGACGACGGTGGGGTTTCATGGGAGGTTTGAGATCTTGTCCCTGTCGGCGACGGTGATGCCGCCGACGGTGTCGGTGGTGTTCTCGCCGGGGGTGGCGCTGACGATGGCGGGGCCGCAGGGGCAGGTGATTGGTGGGGCTGTGGTGGGGCCGCTGCTGACGGCGGGGATGGTGACGGTGGTGGCGGCGACGTTCGACAACCCTACGTTCCACCGGCTGCCGGCGGTGGAGGACGACTCGGCGGGCGTCAAGTCCGGGTCGTTCTCGGGGGGAGGCGGTGATGAGAGCAGCGGGCAGCAGCAGAATCAGCAGGCAGAGGAGGAGGAGGAGGAGGAGCAGCAGCAGCAGCAGCATTATGGTCACCGCGAGTATCATCACCATCACCACGCCGCAGCTGCCGACGTGTCGTCGTGTGGGATGGCGATCTACAGCTCGCATTTCCCGCCGGAGATTGTCTGGCCCCCCACCGCTCGCCCGCCGCATCCGCCGCCTTACTGAAGCTCTTCGTTCTTTCTTTGTATTTCATTTTTTTTTTTTGCTTGAATAGGGTAGGTTATAGTTTTGGATTTTGGTCATTGCGATAGATGAATGAGTAGTTTTTGTTACCTTTTGGGTTTAATTTATTTGGATTTTGGAAATATATCTATGTTGTATATGCAAATTATCCTTTATTAATTTTAAATTAATCACTTGCTACTAAAGAAAAAAGATTATTTAGATCAAAATATATCATAGCTATCAAGAGCTTACAAAATTATTGGCCACATTTGGTTAGTAGTCCCAAAATAGACTTACTAGTAATCCATTATATAGTCTTTAGTCTCTCATCTCTTGCCTAACAAAGTAATTAATGTAGGGTTAATTAGGATTCAATTAATTATGTATTTATTTGTCACTTCAATTGGACATCAAAAAAAAAATTAAAATAGTTTTGTTTAATAAAAGGCTAAAATAGAGGAAACTACATATCAAAGATTTTTTTAAAAATCTCTATAAATTTTTTTATGTTATGTAAACTAAACCTCCAAACTTGATGGATTTAAAAATTTATTAAATATTTAGTTTTCAATAATTTTAGATATGTATATATTTTTTTTAAAGTAGAATATAGTAAGTCAGTATGTGAGTATTTTGAATAGTTGGAGAGTAATATTTACTGCATTTTAAAAATAATCATTAACCTTTCTACTAACAACGATTGGGGTTTATATGAGATTTGAGACATTATTATGATTTACATAACATAAAATAGTTTGTATGGATTTTTGAAAAAAAACATAATACTCTTAATAAAATATCAATGATTGTATTTAGAAGCAAATAATAACAATGATTGTATTTAGAAGCAAATAATAAGGACACAAAGTCTATGATACTAAAATTCAAAGGAATAAACATGAAAATTATAATCTTTAGAGAGATGTGGGACTAATAAGTTTCAAATTTGGGGATTACTAATCTCATGGCATAAATTATCCCACCTCATTTTGATGACATATATAGAATTGGTTTAATTATTATATTCCCTTTGATTCATCCAAACAAAAATGCCCTTTTCGTAGAACTTTGGAAATAATCTGCAATTTTAGACTTTATTAGTTTTCAAATACTACTGAATGTTAGACATTAAAGTCATAGTATTAACTTTTCAAATCGCAAAAATCATACTTTCTTTCATTGATTACAATAATTTGCAAAATTACAATAAAAGAAAAACAATAGAAAAATAAACGAAAAGGTTTATATATTATCACTCTCTATTATCTTTCACAATAAAAGTGAGTTCTAATGTGGCGATGGGATCTATTTAGTAGAACATGTTTGACGCTCTAACGTGAAGATTTTTCTCTTTGAAGAAAATAATGGCCGATCCTAACTCTCTCTACTGATCTCAATTAATTTAAGACTCTCGCGCGTAACTTGAACTCCAAAAAGATCCCTAAAGTCCCCTCAAATAAACTATTTATAAACTTTAGTTGGTTATGAGAATTTCATTAGGGATAGCAATAGAAGGTCTTTATATTCATTAAGAATTCTAATCAAATATTTGATTTTGATTTAAATCTTTTGGTTTTGGATTCTGATTGGACTCAATTCGGGTATAAGATAATCCCCAATTTTAATCACAACTAATTAAGGATTCTAGGAATTTACACACGCGGAGTTAAAGGCCTTGGACGCGAAGTTAAGAATTTAACTTCGCGTTTTGCCTCTTCATGCGAAGTTAAATTTTTGACTGACGCTAAACTAATCAATAGCTTCGCGTCTGACTCGCCGCGGAGCCATTTCCTCTTATCTTTTGAAATTTTCTCCTCCAACAAAAATTCTCAGTATAATTTACTCTAATTTTCTCTTAACCAAACATATTGGATTACCATTTAAGTTTGCATGTAATTGGTAAAACTAAAAAAAAAAACCTTAAAGCTATATATATATATATATATATATATATATATATATATATATATATATATATATATATATATATATATATATATATATATATATATACACACACACACACGCACACATATATATTTTTAGTGAAATGATTAAAATTATAATTTTTATTCACAATTCTGCTCCTTGTTGGTAGTGAAAATTTCTAAGTAAAAAGGAGTTTTCCATAACAGAACGCGGAGCTAACTCAGTAGCTCCGCGTTTGGCTGTTTTAGCCTCGCGTTTGAGCAAAACGCGGAGCTGTTCAATAACTCTGCGTTCTGGTTTCTTAACTCCGCGTTTTGATGCGATTAGCTCCGTATGAGCAGATTTCATTGAATTCCAAATTGATTGTGATTGAGATTTGGGCTTATCCAAATATCTAAATTGAATCCAATCAAATTCTATTTAAATAGAAACTCTCATATTGACCTAAAGCTATAAATACCCCTTCGAGGAAGCCAAGGGGATCTTTTTCGCATCTTAGAAAATTCGAGTTATGCGTGAGAGCCTTGAATTCATGAAGATCAGTAGAGAAGATCCAAGTCGGCCGCCGTTATCTTCAAGAGAGAAGATCATCGTCGTCAGATCGTCCAAAGGAACTACTAGTTAGATCCCATCGCTATGAGAACCCACTTTATTTTGTAAAAGAGAGCGATAAATTATAAATCCTCTCGTTTGTTCTTTTTCTCTTTTACTTTCGTTGTAATCCAAATTGTATTCAATGGAAGGAGGCAAAATTTTTGCTGCGAACAAACTGGCGACCACAGTGGGAGACATCTCTGTCACCAAAGAAGAGATTGTGGCGCAATCTGACGTCGAGAGGAACGGATCCGACGTGAACATGCTAGTCGTAGAGATCGACCAGCAGAAGTACGAGGAGTATCTCTCCTCTGAGTCAGGTAACCTGACCGAAACGCGATGCTATCGTCGCGTACGCTCCAATGCTCGAGGATCGGGTAATCGAGAATCCACCGTTAATCGGGGACTCGTGGAGACTGCGGCCATAGAGCGTCGTTTGGGTAGGAAACCCTAGCACAGGATGGCCTCTTTACTGCCAAGAAAGCTCGGGAACTGGATTGACCAGAACCCAACTCCGAAATAGAAATAGGAGAGCTAGGCGAAAGGCCCTCAGAGCCCGCGTTGAACGCGAGGCTAACTTCACAGTAAAACGTGAGGCTACAGTCCCTTGCAAACGACTCGCGTTAATCGCAAGACCAGCCAATATCGCGATAAATGCAAAGTAAGACTTGCGTTAATCGCAAGATTTCTGACACTCGCGTTAATCGCGAGGATAAAATTTCATTAGAGCCAGCGTGTGATTCTCCACGCGAGGCTACTACTGAGCTTAGCGATAAACGCGAAACCAGTAAGACTTGCGACAATTGCAAGATTTCTGATACTCGCATTAATCGCGAAGATAAAAATTTTTTAGAGCCAGCGTATGATTCACCACGCGAGGCTAATACTGAGCTTAGCGATAAACGCGAAGCCAGTAAGACTTGCGTTAATCGCAAGACTCCTTACCTTCGCGTATATCGCGTAGATGATCGGCAAATTTAAGTTAATCGCAATAATCGTGCTAAATGGGAAGTTATGACTTGTGTTAATCGCAAGAATAAGCCAGCGTACAAGAATTTTCTTCCTTGCGGGGCTAATATTCTAGAAGATAAATTTCTGCAAAAACGTCAAGCCAGCGTAAAACGCGAGGCTAGCGTATCCAAACGCAAGGCTATTTCTCAGCTCCGCGTATCAAAATGCGAAGCTACTTCTCAGCTCCGCGTATCATAATGCGAAGCTACTGCTCAACTCCGCGTAAATCAACCTGAATACAAAATCAGGGTTGATCATTGCACTGCTGGACCAGAACTTGACACCAATGGTTCCAAGAAGCTCCAGTGAGCCCCTGGACCCTCTCAATGGATGATTGGGCCCCACGACTCCATATCTAAGGCCACTGATTTCAGAGAATATCTAACCAAGAAAAGGAGTAGAAATCAAGTTCAGTCTGAACCTACTTGTCATTGCCAGCAGCTTATGACAGCAGTATCTACTGTAGTGTACAGTTGTTACTGCAGCAAGAACAGGGTATCGGTGTTCGACCGATTAACTGAGTCGGACAAAAACCCTGTTAAAAAGACAAAAACTGCTCCCCGAGAAAAAGAATGGAGAGTTGTAACTTCTAATATGGTCGGAAAGAAAAAGAAAATCATAAAAAGGAATGGTGATTCAGAATCAAGCGATGAAGAAGCTCATCATTTTACCCGACTTAAGTCATGCACTATCCCGGCCCGAAACTATAAGAAACTTGTGAAAGGTTCTTATGACGACGATAGTGCAATTCGGCCATAACCTCTCCTCGTTCTTCGGCATCGTCTAAATTGCAGAAATCAGCATCACATATGATAGATAGATCTGACGATATCGACCAAAGATTTGAGGCCCAAGAACAAATGATCCGAGATCAATAAAAAACGATCGAGTATCTTAAAATGATGCTCTCAAAGTGGTCGAAAATACTCAAAAAATTATCGAGATAACGCCAAGAAGGGAAAAGAAATTATGTTCAACAAAATGAACGAGGAAGATAAAAAAGAAAAGGCTCACTCGACACATGAAGATGAGAATAAGTATTCTTTTCATGACCCTTATGAAGAGAAAATCGAGAAGTTACGAAGCCAACTCGATGCGTTAATGCACAAAAAGGAGTTGAAGGAATCAGGGATCTCAAGACCATACCCGCCTGAATGGGATTTGGCACCATACCCTAAAAAATACAAACCGCTCAAGTTGGAGCCATATGACGGGAATGGATCTCCCAGTCAGCATACTATTTCTTATCTCAAGCAGGATATTTAATGGGCAATGACCCAATGATGACCAAGATATTTGCAAGTACCTTGCGAGGACCTGCCTTCACATGGTTTATGCAGCTGCCCCCGGGTACTATCAATACCTAGTTTGACGTTGAGAAACAATTTCTCGCACGTTTCATTGAGAATGATACCGAAATATCGATTCATTCCCTCCTTGCAACAAAGTAAGGAGAACAAGAAACGGTAAAGGATTCTATAGAAAGGTTCCGGGAGAAGTCCATGCATTGCAAACACGGAATGGTCCAGGAAACTCTGGTGGAGATGTATCGGTATAATCTCAAGACCAACGTGCTCTTAAAAATGGGGACCGTAGAGTCTAAGATTTGGAAGGATTTGCTCAAATTAGGAGAGCAAGCCGAAAAATTGATCCGCAGAGTTGAAGAATCTTGTGGAGTAAGGAATCTGGGGAACAATAGACCGCACACACAAAACAATAATAAGAATAAAGGAAAAGCGGCAATGGCATCAGAGGCCGCTCCACAGAAAGCAAATCCTCCGAGCCCTAAATCTCAAAATCAAAAGGCATGAGACAGAATAGGCACCAACAAGAGAGGACATATACCTTTAAAGCGGAACAGACGCCTACACTCTTTCATCTGCTCCTTAGAAAGGGACTGCTAAACTTCCAGAAAATAGGGAACCGGAGGACGCTGGCAAAATCAACGATCCCAACTATTGTCTCTACCACAGGAATGTTGGACCCTACCTGGGACTGTTATCCTCTAAAGAACAGGATCCAAGTATTGATAGAAACTGGAGTCTTGACGCTAAAAGATGAGCAAAAGAAGGTCACTGCCAATATGGCAAATCTAGTGGTAGGAACCCATGAGTTCCCCGCGGGGGTGATCCCAATACCAGAGGGGAAGCTGGTCATGAAAAATCATGACCCACATAAAAAGGCACAGAAAGGACTTGTCCCTGTAGCTACACAAAGAGAGAAAGTCATGCGGGTCCACCCTGATCTATTACAGAATGAACAGTGGACCACCTCAAATAACCAGAGGAAAAAGCGGACTAATAATACTATTTCTGCAAAAAAAAGGAAGAATACATAGTCTCGGGAGCCTTCACAGATTCTGAAGAAGAGTCTGAAGTTATGGCCACTCATCAAGATGGGGCGGGCCTTCCGGCACTCAATCTGGTAAACCATACCTCAAAGACTATACCAGAGTAGACCCTAAGAATATATACAGGGAACTCGCGAGGCCTGTAAAACAAAAGGGGCTTCATTTCCAGAAAAATCCTGCAAGAGATGAAGAAGCCAAGGAGGCTGTATTTAAATTTGATATAATAGCTCAACTGGCAAATATTCTAGCTCGAGTCACGCTTTATGAATTGCTGCAATTATCAAAATCAACTCGCGAAGTATTAAGAGAGGCCTTGGCAGACTCTGAATCTTTCTTACCTCAAATTATCGAACCAGCCAACGAAGAACGGGACTCCTGCCCCTGCTGTCATCAAGTGAGGAGGCAGGTCCTGCAAATTACTTTCTCTCCAGAGGTGCAGATAAGGAATATAAAGTATAATAGGCCTTTATATTTTACCGGATATGTCGGATCCACAAAGATGGACCATATTCAAATCGATCCGGGGTCTGCATTAAGTGTTATTCCCAGAAAACTGATGCAGCTATTGGGAATCTCTCCCCATCGTTTGACACCAACAAATACTACAATATACTAGTTTAACGCTAATAATAGCTGTCCCCTTGAGAAAATCTGACTTCGATGTCAAATCGGAGATTTGAGGACAGAAGTTACGTGCTACGTCATTGACGCAGACACATCATATAACATTCTACTGGGACGCCCATGGATCCATAATTATATGATAGTCCCATCGACTCTCCATCAATGTATGAAATACTGCGATGACCAAGGAGAAGTCCGGACGTTAGTTGCGGATAGGCAACCTTTCAAAGGGCTAGAAAATTACTTCACCGATACTATGCTCTACAAGCAGGCCCATGAAGTCCCCAAAAACAACCACCAGCAGCCTCGAAAACCTGATGATAGCGGCAACGAGGCGGATACTGAGTACGAATCCTCGAAGAGGATAATGGGGTGATTACGAAATTAACCCTTGCATAAATCTTAAAATGAATTTTGATAACAGTGTGACTGATGTAGCAGAAGATGAGTGGATCATTAATGAAAATATAAAATTAGTCTACGAGCCTGCTGTAGCTACAGAGTCTGAACCTTTTTGTACCTCCACCGAGGCAGATGACCTATCCGAACTTGAAGTTTTGGCAGCATATTATTTGCCAATAAGGTCATCTCTTGTCTCTCGGTCTAAAATAACAAAAGTACGAGATCACTTCTTTGAAGTACCTCCGCGACATGTATCGCATAAACCGATTGTTTTTGGCAAAGTAATCGCGTCGCCTAACCAAAGGCAAAGTAGTGAAAGTGATGAACAAATATCACCTTAATTTCACTTATATAAACATAAATCCCGACAAATAATGGAAAAGATGGGTTATAATTTTACCAAAAAATCGGGATTGAACTTTGAAAAAGGGCGACGAAATCTCATACCCTCGTTTAGACCAAGAGGGAAGAATCCTGATTATTATCAGAAAACTCGAAGGGGGTTGGGCTATGTATCTACTCCTCTCTCATCACCATACAAATACGAAGAAAGCTCTTCGGCCAACGAGGACTTACATCCGCTCGACCATGATTCGGATCTAAGTACTGGCGCCTGGTTTCAATCTCTAATAGCAAACATGGTTTCAGCCGCACCAGAAAGCGACGAAGAACCAATTGATGTGCAAGATGATTCTTGGGTAAAACACATGGACACTCTCTGGGATGTCCGCTTTGAACAATGATGTGATAAATTACTGCAAGCGCACAGTATTGGTGTAGGGCTGTACAGGTCGTCCCACAGAGATTTAGGGTGTTTTTTCGATTCTTACTCTTTCCTTAGTCTAGCGGATTAACAAAGGATTCTAAGTTGAAGTTGGATTAATCTAAATAGTCTAGGATCTAGAATCCACTAGTTTCCAACCATGTATTTACTTCTACTATCTTCTTCTTTCATAAGAATTTGATCTTTTTAGTTTAATCTTTATTTAAAGTGCCCTAAGTATGAGCTATCAAGTGGTGTGCAAGCATAGCTCATCAAAGATACTACTTTTCATAAAAACAAACTAAATCTTTAGATAGTTCAATGAAAAAGATAAAATCAACAACCCCAAACCCTAACTAAGCATAGGCTATCAAGAAACCTAGTTCAAGTATAACCTATCAAAGTCTTAATCTTCGAGTTCTTGTATTTTAATCCTTTTAGAGAAAAATCATGTCTTTATTTATTTTTATTCAAGAAGAAAGATATTAGAAAGCAATTACATGGTGGATCCTACCTTCATCTACATCCTAGAGCTAAACTAATTAGCTACTCATGATTCTAGAAAGCAATTAAATATAATCTAGAAAGCAAATAAATCTATACTAGAAAGCAATTAAATCTATCTAGAAAGCAAATAAAGATCTCAAAACAATGGCTTACCTCTGGAGCACGGTATTGTGGCCGCCACCCCTTCAGCAAAACCTTAATTTTATTAATGAAATACGAGTACAAACTAAATCCTAATCTACATTAACTACTGCATAAAACCTAGAATACAAGGATACGGCCAATATATAGGCTTCGGAAATCAAACCCTAATTCTAGCAGAACTATAAAGCCACAAAATTACATCAAATCCTGGGAAGAAAATTCAGCATGTGGGGCCCACAGTTGGCCGCTAAATGGCGGTTAAAACCGCTACATAGCGGTTTTATTTCGAGTAACTCAATTGAAATTTCTTCCACATGCGTCTCGTGTCTTTTACATTATATTTCCTTGACTGTATTTGACTTTGCATCTCTGTAACATCGTAGTCTCGTAGTTTTTCTCACTTTAGAAACTTTTCGGACTCTGATTTCCTACTCCATCATTGATTTCTTGCCATCTCCTTGTACGAATCGAATTACCTGAAAAAGGCACTAAAAATACCCGAGTAGCATTTATTTATATACAAAAATAGATAAAGTATGAGAGGAAAAATACAATATATGATATTCATCACACCCCCACACCTATCTTTTGCTAGTCCTCGAGCAAAACCTAAATCTAAAAAGAAAAATAAAAATCCTAACTCACTTTCGCAGGAATCGCGATTGCACTTAGCACGTGCAATAAGCCTTTAAACCCCTAGGTTACCCTAGTGGATGAGTGTTGTCTCGTGAGGGTTTGCAGTGAATATACCCACAAAATTCAAGAAGAAAATAGATTAAGGAATAAAGAAAAGAAAAATAAGGATAACCGAAAATCAAGAAAAATAGAAATTTTATACAAAGGAAAGAAAAATCTTTTTTTTTTTTATGATATTTTCATCAATTAATCTCACTAATATACAAACTCAACAACGCATTTAGATTATCAATTTTCAAATCGAGCGTCATATCAGATACACTTATCATTTTAATCAAAAATTTAAATCCTATCTTTCAATACCTACTAACAGATAATTCATTGGCTCCTATACAACTACGTGCACGTGTGATAGTTTATTTCGGCCTTAGACTCAAACTCTAACTCATGATTCATCTCCTCTCTCATAACAATTTTTTTTTTTTTTTTTTTTTTTTTTTTTAAGAATATTTCACCTTTCATGCGAATATTCACGCTTACTTAGGTGCAACATACCCGATTACTTGGTTCATACTCTTTTCTTTTTTCTTTTTCTTTTTTTTAGAATATTTCACCTTTCATGCGAATATTTACGCTTACTTAGGAGCAAAGTACCCGATTACTCAGATCATACTCTTTTTTTCACTCTTGAGGTTATTGCCTTAATACCAGGCGCACCCCATTATTTTATCACTCTCGAGGCTATTGCCTTAGGCTCACCCCATTATTTTATTCTCACTTTTTTTTTTCTTTTTTTTTTCTTTTTTTTTCTTTTTTTTTTGTTTAGAGAGAGAAAACTTACTCAATCGTTATCATCTTTGTCCTTAATCTAATAAACTATTGTGAAGTGAAAAATAGATGTATATTTGCCTCAAAACTACTGTCAGCAATATTTATTTTTTGGATTTTGATCTTTTTCATAAAATTCAAAGTGTATCATCCAATCTACTCTCTTATCCAATTTCAAATCTAAATTTGTTCCTTTATCTGTAAGTAGTTTGATCTATTGATAAAAATACATAAGTTTTTTTAATTTATTTTTCTTTTCAGTTTTTTTTTTAATTTTTTTCAGTTTTTTTATTTTTTTACTTAGTTACCCTAAAAACTACCCAAAGTGTAAAATAAAGAAACCCAAAAATCTAAAAAAAATCCAAAAATCTAAAAAAAAAAATCCTACAAATAACAATAAAATCCTAAAAATCCTAAAAAAATAAAAATCTTCTAAAAACTACTCCCCCACACCTAAACTTATGTATGCCCTCATACACAAACCAAGGGTGGCAAAATAAAAAAGAAAAGAAAACTAATATACAAATATTATACACTTATTAGAAAATTCAAACGGTTACGACCTCTTGATCGCTTTCCACTTTCATAATATGTCCTTTTATGTTTTGATATGGATGAACTTAGGTTTTTTGTTAATTTTGCATTTAATCTCTCCATCTTACTTTTAATTTTTCTTAATTTATTTCTACCCTTCTTTCTTTTATTCAGTAGTAAAGTTTTGAGGTTAGAAAGCGTACCTTTATCGTCCATATTCGACCCACGAGCATCTTTCATGGCAGTAAGTATTTTGGTTTTATCAACATGTGAAATATCATACTCACTTTAATGTAACGGAATCATGAGCTCGATTTTGGATCGTCCTTCCAAACCATTGGGTACTATGACCTCTTCTTTTTTACATTCCTTCCTTCCCTCAATTATTATGGACTTGTCATGCAAATTTTCTTCAAATCTGTCATCAAAATTCTCAAAAAAAAATGCCATACTAGTGGACTTATCATTAGTCAAGTTATTATGAAGGGATAAAAATTCTTCTTCACAAATTTCTTTACAATTTCCATCAAAAGAATCAAATGATAATGTGTCAATAGCAAGCTCACCATCAAGCAAAATATTTTCTTTATCACTGGTTTCTTCATAATTATTGCCATAATGGTCTAAAATAGGTTGATCACAATGTTGAATTATAGACTCATCATGCACAAAACTATTTAATTCATTTTGAATCATATCTACTTCAGAAGATGACTGGAGTGATTGCTCGTTTGAGTCAGATATGTTCAAACTATTAGATGGTTGATCTATAAAAAGTTTAGCTTGAGAAATTACTTTGAGAAGATCTTCCATACAAGATTCAATTTTAGAGGATGATTTTTGAGATGATGATTTTAGCAAAGCTTCCATATCTTTCTCTATTCTACGTCTTCGTTCCTCAAACTCATGATCGTAATTTTCCTTATTTTTCTCAAATAATTGCATCTCGAGGTCATGAGTGAAATTTGAAGAATGATATGATGGATCCATGTACATATTTGATGACAGATATGAAGTGGTTGGAGGTAGATTCTCATGACATGCATATCTCGCTTCTAATCTTTTTAATCTTTCATCTAACAAGTTCAATTGAATATCTTGTTCATGATTAAATGTGGAACATGAAGATGAATAGCCCATAAAGAAAGGATTAGATTGAGAACTCTCTTGATATGGCTCTTGATTATATGCAAAATTAGAATTATTCATCCATTCATAATTATAATTTTGTGTATAAGAAGCGCTCGTAGGTTCATTATATGTATTGTGAATTTGATTATGACCTAGCCCTAGCGAACTTCCTATCCATAGACACTGATAATAATTGTGATATGGATCATGATAATGATAGCAACCAGTTTGATTTTGAAACATTTTTTTTAATTTTTTTTTTGTTTGTTTTGAAGAAGGCGGAGAGGGAAAGAGATGGAAAAGAAAAAAATAAAAACAATTGAAATTTGATTTTTATATTTTGTTTAATATTTTTTATAGAATCAAAAACCATAAATACAGACACAGACAAAATTGGAGGGATAAGTGGAAAAATATTGCCGCGAAACAGCGGTAAATACCGCTATTTCGCGATAAAATCTAGGAGATTACCTCTTGGCTTTTTATAGTGCGCTTCCACGACTCTTTTATTTCTTTCTGCCTTCCTGTATCTACAGTTTCAGATCTATACATACTCAACACACACTGTTAAGCCGTAAAACGTTAGAAAAAGCAAGAAAAACACCGTCGATCCCCGGCAACGGCGCCAAAAACTTGATGTGATAAATTACTGCAAGCGCACAGTGTCGGTGTAGCGCTGTACAGGTCGTCCCACAGGGATCTAGGGTGTTTTTTCGATTCTTACTCTTTCCTTAGTCTAGCGGATTAATAAAGGATTCTAGGTTGAAGTTGGATTAATCTAAATAGTCTAGGATCTAGAATCCACTAGTTTCCAACCATGTATTTACTTCTACTATCTTCTTCTTTCATAAGAATTTGATCTTTTTAGTTTAATCTTTATTTAAAGTGCCCTAAGTATGAGCTATCAAGTGGTGTGCAAGCATAACTCATCAAAGATACTACTTTTCATAAAAACAAACTAAATCTTTAGATAGTTCAATGAAAAAGATAAAATCAACAACCCCAAACCCTAACTAAGCATAGGCTATCAAGAAACTTAGTTCAAGTATAACCTATCAAAGTCTTAATCTTCGAGTTCTTGTATTTTAATCCTTTTAGAGAAAAATCATGTCTTTATTTATTTTTATTCAAGAAGAAAGATATTAGAAAGCAATTACATGGTGGATCCTACCTTCATCTACATCCTAGAGCTAAACTAATTAGCTACTCATGATTCTAGAAAGCAATTAAATATAATCTAGAAAGCAAATAAATCTATACTAGAAAGCAATTAAATCTATCTAGAAAGCAAATAAAGATCTCAAAACAATGGCTTACCTCTGGAGCACGGTATTATGGCCGCCACCCCTTCAGCAAAAGCTTAATTTTATTAATGAAATACGAGTACAAACTAAATCCTAATCTACATTAACTACTGCATAAAACCTAGAATACAAGGATACGGCCAATATATAGGCTTCGGAAATCAAACCCTAATTCTAGCAGAACTATAAAGCCACAAAATTACATCAAATCCTGGGAAGAAAATTCAGCATGTGGGGCCCACAGTTGGCCGCTAAATGGCGGTTAAAACCGCTACATAGCGGTTTTATTTCGAGTAACTCAATTGAAATTTCTTCCACATGCGTCTAGTGTCTTTTACATTATATTTCCTTGACTGTATTTGACTTTTCATCTCTGTAACATCGTACTCTCGTAGTTTTTCTCACTTTAGAAACTTTTCGGACTCTGATTTCCTACTCCATCATTGATTTCTTGCTATCTCCTTGTACGAATCGAATTACCTGAAAAAGGCACTAAAAATACCCGAGTAGTATTTATTTATATACAAAAATAGATAAAGTATGAGAGAAAAAATACAATATATGATATTCATCAAACAGCGTGACCGCCTACAGAGGATAAAGTAGTACAAGTTAATATGGGGATGGAAGAGAATCCGAAGCCCATTTTTATAAGTGACACACTAACTCTTTTGGAAAAGGAGGAACTTATATCTCTTATCAAGGAATACATAGATGTGTTCGCATGGAGCTCTGAAGACATGTACGGTCTTGACCTTCAGATTGCCACACACCGGTTAAATATTAAAGAAGACGCCAAGCCAGTTAAACAACAGCAGAGGCGTTTTCGACCGGAATTGATAGAGGCAATAGTCGCCGAGGTTAATAAGCTCATAAAATCGGGATTTATCCGTGAAGAGCAACATCCCTATTGGGTGGCTAATATAGTTCTGGTTCGTAAGAAGAGCGGTAAAATCCGGATATGCATCGATTTTCAGGATCTAAATGCTGCATGCCCTAAGGATGAGTTCCCACTCCCGATTACCGATGTAATGATTGATAGCACCTGCGGATACGAGAGGATATCCTTTATGGATGGCTTCTCAGGCTACAGTCAGATCAAAATGCACCCGAACGATAAAAAGCACACGGCTTTCAGAATATTGCTGGGGGTATACTGCTATACAGTAATGCCCTTCGGGGTAAAGAACACTGGTGCCACCTACCAACGTGCAATGAGCATTATATTTAAAGAATATTTGCGCAAAACAGTAGAGTGTTATGTGGATAACTTGGTGGTCAAAAGCAAAAATAAAGACGACCATCTTCAGGATCTAAGAACAGTCTTCGATCTTATGCGAAAATATCACTTGAAGATGAACCCGGCCAAGTCTTTCATGGGGGTGTCCAGCGAAAAATTCCTTGGGTTCATAGTTACCTCAGAAGGAATTTTCCTTGATCTTGAAAAAGTAAAAGCGATCAACGACATGCCGCCTCCCTGCAATCTTAAAGAATTAAGGGGGTTACAAGAAAAACTGGCCTATATCCGACGCTTTATTTCTAACCTATCAGGACGATGCCAGCCGTTTTTTAGACTCATGAAAAAGGAGGTTTCCTTTGTATGGGATGAGGCATGTCAACAGGCGTTTGACGATCTCAATGAATACCTTACCAAACCTCCCGTCCTCATGGCACATGTCCTTGGGCAACCATTCCTCATATATGTAAGGGCCATGGATAATGCGTTAGAAGCATTACTTACTCAGTATAATGAGCACGGCCATGAACATGCCCTTTATTACTTAAACCGGACAATGATCGGAACCGAGCATCGGTATACTCCGATTGAAAAGGAATGTTTAGCCCTAGTGTTCGCTGTTCAGAAGATGTGACACTATCTTTCAGGGCAAACAATTCATATCATATTACGGGTTAATCCCTTGAAAATCTTAATGACCAAACCAGGATTTTTAAATAGCCAATTGGCGAAATGGGCGTTATTGCTATCGCCATATGATATACACTTCGTTCCTCAAAAAGCAATGAAGGGACAAGCGATCGCCGATTTCCTAGCAGACCATCCAATTTGGTCCAACTCTAAACAGACGTCAGAGGTTAACACAACTAGCAAAGAACAACCATGGCAGATGTTCTTTGATGGTGCTACCAGATGGTCTGCTGTCGGAGTGGGAGTTGTACTGATATCCCCACATAAACACATACTATCTAACGGTTACTCATTAACAGAGCCGTGTACAAACAATGTAGCAGAATACAACGCACTCATTATTGGTTTAAAAATGGCTCTACAACTGGGGGTGAACTATCTAGAGGCATATGGAGACTCTAAGCTCATCTTCAACCAGATGATGGGTGAGTATGAAGTCAAACATGAAACCCTCATCCCCTATCATCAGCTAGCCATCAAGCTGGTAGGATATTTTGAACAGTTTTATATCTATCACATATCTCGGAATGAGAATGTCTATGCGGATGCCCTTGCCGCACTAGCTGCAACATTGGCAACCCCACCGGGTGCGGCTAAAAGTATAACTATTGGAATTAGAGAACTCCTCCATCCGGATACTGTCTTCCAAAGCAGGGAAGTGTGCTAGACAGGCTTAACTCTGGAACCCCGTGATTAGCGATTTCCGTTTGTGGATTATGCCTTATACAGGATATTGTCAGAGGATCCAAAGGAAGCCGCCTCGATAAAGAGGAAGGCCCCGAGATTTTACTATGATCATACGCCTCAAACTTTATACAAAAAGTCAAGTGATGGTCTCCTGCTACGCTGCATATCAAAGGCAGAAGCAGATGAAGTGCTGAGAGAAATGCATAATGGAGTATGTGGAGCTCACCAGCCCGGTCCAAAACTCGGGGACCGCATAAAAAGGTTAGGATACTACTGGCCAAAAATGATTACAGAGGCAATGGCGTACGCTAAACGGTGCCATGAATGTCAAGTACACGCTAATTTTATTCATCAACCCCTAGAATACTTCCACAGTACCGTTACTAGTTAGCCATTTGAAGCATGGGGAATGGATATTGTGGGGCCAATAACTCCCCCGTCATCCAGAGGACATCGGTTTATTCTCGCAATAACCGATTATTTTTCAAGGTGGGCCCAAGCCATGCCCATATGAGAGATAAAAACGACGGATGTGATTAAGTTTATTAAGCATCATGTCATTTACCGTTTTGGCATCCCCCGAAGAATCATTCACGATAATGGACCACAGTTCATCAGCCAGGGGTTCTCAAGATTCTGTGATAAGTTCATAATCAAAAATGTTGCTTCAACACCATATAACCCTGTAGCAAATGGATTGGCCGAAGGTTTCAACAAGACAATTATTAAACTTCTTCGGAAGTTCGTCTCCTCCAACAAACGAGACTGGGATGAAAAGCTGGGAGAGTGTTTGTGGGCTTATCGCACCACCATTCGCACCCCAACAAAAACTACCCCGTTCTCCTTGGTTTATGAAAGTGAGGCTGTCCTGCCTCTTGAAGTCCAGATACCATCATTAAGAGTGGCCCTAACCACTAAGATGATGACAGAAGAACGCCATCAATAAAGATTGTGAGAACTAGAAGCGTTGGATGAAAAACGTCTCCGGGCTTAACAGCAAATTGAGTTGTATCAAGCCCGAGTCTCGCAAGCGTTCAATAAGGGCGTTATACCAAGGACCTTTAAGCAGGGAGACTTGGTTCTGCTTATTAAAAGGTCAATGATTCTAACCCACAAGACTAAGGGTAAATTTAAACCCAAGTGGGAAGGACCGTTCATCGTGGAGACGGTATACTCTAGTGGAGCCTATCGCTTAATGAACCAGAATGGTGATAGAATGATGATGTCGATCAACGGAAAATTTTTGAAGAAATACTATGCAAAAATAAAAGGATATTATTTACTATCACATCTGGTTCATATCCCTAAAAGTATAATTATCCACTTGTTCAAGTTACGCATATGAGCACTTGAACTTCTTTATCAAACTAAGGCATGTGCAATTAGGCATCTCTGTCTAAGTTAATAATCCTGACCCGATCATCCTGGTGTAAGTAGTTAAACGCTTTCACTAAACTATTATTTAGCTCTGTTCAAAGGGCTTTATTGAGGTTAATAATTGTAACATGGTTGGTATTAACCGTCTAAGTTATACAGATGAGCCTTGGATTGTTTTTACCAAAACAATGAGCTATTTTATGACAAGTTATTTGTTGTACAAGAAAAATTTGTAGCCAACAGATAAAAAGAATCAAAAGAATGATCTTTATTCATGAATCAAAAGAATAAAGTTATAAAAAATAAAGAAATAAATAAAAGAATTCAAATAATTGTTGAATTCTTCTTATTACAAAGAGAAAAGAATAAATACATAGAGGGAGTTATGGCTCTCCCAGAAGCTTCAACTTATTCGTCGACTCATCAATAACTCGACGACGAGTCTCCTCCACGGAGTGTTGAGCTTGCCGGCGCAAATCATCGTCATTTATTGCGAGTTACTGGGTCAACCGCTGACGAGACTCTTTAAAGCACAGCTTCTTATTATGCCCTCCTGCTCGAGCTGTCCTTATTGAAGGACTAGCTCTTCCTGTCGCCTGACAGACTCCCCTAGCCGAGACTCGCTGGCTTCTAAAATAGCCTGAGCCTTAGCGATAGTCTCTTTGGCTCTCAGGATGGCTGTCTGGCTTCCCTCGATTTCAAAATCCACCACCACTAGCCCCCTGAGAATTGATTCCTAGCTAGTCTGTAGCTCCGCCAACTCCCGCGACCATCCTTCTTCCTGTCGCTTCAACTCCTCTTGACGAGCCGTCAACTCTGCCCGTAGCCGCGCCAACTCGATCTCGGTGATTGCTTCCACATCCGCTTGGCGAACTGTATTTAGCGTCTGCACCTATTCTTCCAAAACTTCTAGGCGGCCCGATAAGGAGCCGCTCGATCACGTCCCCCAATCCTTTCAATATTATCCAGATAACTGGACAACATTGGACGTCCAAGATTAAGGAAATCTCTTCCGTTCAGAATTATCCCAATACATCTCCTTAGTAGCCACATAAAATTGTTGACACTGTGATTGAAAAACTCCTCAAGAGGATCAGCAGTGTTTAAATTCAAAGCAGGCAGTGCTAGGGAAGATGTCGCCAGGAGAGGAGTGGTTTCTGTTGGAGTCGAGGAAGAGGAAGCCCGTCCCTGTACCAGGTTCATGACATGAGGGGCCAGCAGAGCCAATAAAGAATTGGTGGAACTGGGAACCCGATGCGAATTATCGCTAGTACAAGTCATTCGAGCAGCACCACTAGCAGGGGAGATGATGGAGTGTTTTCATCCGAAGCTCCTTCCGTGGCAGAAGTGATTTCGAACGAAAACTTCAAATTCTCTTCATCCCCTATTAGCAGATGACTTGAAGCGGGAGGAGTCACCGGTGTCTCGACAGCGACAATAGTAAAGAGCGTTAATACCGCTGGCTGAGGAGCAGAGGGC
The DNA here is from genome assembly GCA_036321105.1 of Dracaena cambodiana. NCBI lineage: Eukaryota > Viridiplantae > Streptophyta > Magnoliopsida > Asparagales > Asparagaceae > Dracaena > Dracaena cambodiana. The sequence continues at coordinate 4,967,934 of JAYEPQ010000016.1, read as the reverse complement.
ACACCAACAACTACTAAAAAAGTTTCCTCGGAGCAGACCATTGGTGTTGGAGATGGCAGACTTGGAGATAGGGGAGCCTCTCTTGCTGTGGCCGCGACGACGACCTCTGTCCTATCATCACTCCCGAGTTAGTCTATTGAAGGAGCTGAACTAGGAATAGAGAGAGGAGCTAGCGTGAAATAATCCATGCCAAAGGAATAGAGAGAGGAGCTAGCGTGAAATAATCCATGCCAAACTCCTCCGCCGAACTACCAAGACCACCCACTCAGCCGGTGGTGTCAGAGTAGTCGACCAACTCCTCGGACTCTACCCTGGTAGTTGAATGCATGGGAGAATGGAGCTGACTACCTGCATCTCAGAAAACAAAAAAAGGAGTGTTACAAATAATAAAGAAAAATGAACAGAAGATAGTATATAAAATCTGAAAGAACTATACCAAAGGATACAAGTCCGGTGGTGGGACTTGAAGGAGGAGCCGACCATCTCTAGAAGCACACCAGTCTCACTACCTAGAGGTTGCGTCGCAGTATGATCGACGGATTCTGCGGTTGGGGGAACCCGGACCTCAGTAGCGCTAGGGGCTTCTGCAGGTCTGCTCTCCTCTGCCAGCGCCGGAGGTAGAGTTGAGGCGAGCAAGTCCGTAGTGAACTAGACAGCTGCCTCTTGGGGGACTACTAGGGTCCCCGGGGCCAACTTTTTCTTCTTTTTGTATGGCTCTTCTTTTGGGGGTCTGCGGCGTTTGACAGTCGGAGTCCGGGAACGAGTGACTATAGGTTGGGAAGCATCTCCAACATCAGTGTCATCATCATGACCATCATCGTCATCTCCATCAGAGTCACCAACATCTGATGGGTCGGCCGCCGCGCCAAGAAATTCGTCCATTCTTTTTACCCTTACTCTCTTGGCTCCCTTGCGGCTAGAGTAAAAGGCCTTTATTTCCTTGCAACAACTCCGATTGATGGAGAAGTTGGGTACGTCAGCGTTGGCGACGCTGTACCACGTGCAGAAGCTCAGTATCAGGCTCAGTTCTGGCGACTTCTGAGGCAAGACGAATTCAGCCCCGGTTCCACCAGCTACAAAGTGGAACCAGCCGCGGGAACCCTCATACAGATTCCCTTCATAGGCTAGCTTCTTATTTGGGTTACCCACATAGAGTTGAGAGCACCCAAACTGACGAGCGAAGCGGCTCGGGGTGTATGGTTCAATGTAACACATGGTGTCTTATCGATACACCAAGTGCCCGGGTCGGATATTAAGGAGCCACCAGAATGCTCCTGAGGATAAGACAATGAAATTGTCTGTTCCTAAGATATCCTTGAATTTGGACCCGTATTCTCCACCAGGGAAGTCAGGGAAGACAGGAAGATTTCATAATTCTGGTGTTGGCGAAGTGTCTTTCGAATTTGAGACATGTAATGACTCTTCCATGAGGAGCGTTCGTATAACTCCACAAGAAAGGGCTTGTCACCTGAGAGATGTTCAGTTGCACTCATCAAAGAGGGGCAGTGCATGACAAGCCACGCCATTAAATAAGTATAGGGTATATCCACCCTAGGGTTTGGAGTCTTCGACTTGACAGTCTCCTTCGACTTGCCTTTTCCTTTCCCTTTCCCCTTATCGGCGGGAATGAAACCATTATAGAGCGCTCGTAGTCCACTCTGCAGGTTGCTCACCATGGCGGGAAGGAGCCCGAAGGGTCGGCCGTATGCAAGAAGAACTGCTGGATACACCACGTTCATTTCAATTGCCTCTTTTAGCAGTGACGGCATGACACACCTTTTTAACCATAGCATCAAAAACCCAGCAATAAGACCCCTATTAGACACTGGGAACTGAGCTTGGTAGTGGAAGCTCTTGAAGACGGTGCCAGGATTGAATCCACCTTCATTAGATTCGCGGTATAGAATATGGCACGCGTCTTGGCAATGCGGCGATCGATCTCCTTGACATCAACAGGAGCGTGGCCGCGAACTCTTGCTGAACTTTCTTTGGAGTTCAGATTTGCAAAAAGATAATCGGCCCACTTCTTGTGACCGATACCCTGATTACACACACCTGCCATGTCGGCGCAGATGCGGTAATGGCACATCATCTCCCAGTAAGTGGCATAGATGCGCTCATCCCTTGCCTTCAGTATATTCAGCTCCTTGGTAGTGGGGATGTACTTTTCATAAGGGACTTCGCCCATTAATAAACCCGAGACCTCGTACATCTCGTGTTGTGGAAGCCCCAATTCACCTACGGGTGTGAAAAAGGTGCCGGTCTCAGGGTTGTACATCTCCAGGAGACTGAAGAGATGGTAGGAGCTCTGGGGAATCCCAAATTGGACGTTTCTGATGGCTCTGTATAAGCCAATCTCCCTTAGAATTGGTTCATGGGAATCCATCATGTATTGGACGAGGCGGGTCCACCACATGTTGCTGGAAGAATAAATCCAGCCAGGCATCCTGAAATTGTTGGCTGGGTATTGGCCTCCTTGCGCCATGAACTCACTAAGGAAAGTTCGCGCGCGAATTGAGACCTCCCCTACTGGGTGTTCCTTGGTGATTCTTTTTGAAATAATCCGGTGATGCATCTTGTGGGACCATCTTGGTAAGCCCCATGTGAGCCCAACTTACCCATAGGGACACAGTCGTGCTCCTGGCTTAGCCCCCACTCCAATTCACGATGCATGGCTAGTCTTTGAAGATAGACTAGGGGATAGCTACGCTTCATGCTGGGTAGAAATATCAGCAGGTCGCTAGATTGGTAGAGCCATATGCACTCCTCTTCAAAGAGGATCTGGTCTGAGTGCCCCATTATATCTCAGGAGATAAATGCGGGCTTCTCTAACACTTCCCAATTGGTGGCCTCGAAGGCAACATCAGTGATAATCTCTCTTGCAGTAGCAGGGTGGTTCCTGATCAACTTCTCCCTGCATTCCCTCAAACCTGGCTTGTAGGCCAGAAGATCAGTAGTAATCGAAACTGGGCCGTCAGATCCGCACCCCAAGCGTATCCGAAGTAGTGCCTATGGGGGAGAGCGTCCACCGAATACTCCACTGCAAAAGAAGAATCAAGAGTTAGAAAAAGTTTTACAAAACTCAGAAAATCTTCTAAGTATAGAAACGCGGAGCTAAAAATAACTCCGCGCGAAGCTGAGGAGATAGCCTCGCGTTTCTGTAAAATGTGAAGCTAAAAAGTAACTTCGCGGCGATATGTAAAACGCGAAGCTAATAGTCTCGCATTTACAAACGCGACGCTAAAGTTCATAGCCTCGCGTTGGAACGCAACAGCTAGCAGAAATAGCCCTGCGTTTCCAAACGCGAAGATAACGCGATAGCTTCACATAGAAAAAGACCAGAGGCTTTTCTTCTTCTCCAAGCTGTACGGTCGAAAAACGGCGATCTCGCTGGTAAAGAAGTGATTGGTCGGTTAAAACCAAGCCAAATCACCCCAAAGTTGCTCTAAAGAGTCCAAAAATTAAAATTTTTAAATCCAATGGGCGCGGCATGGACTGGCTCACCGCTGTGGCCACTTCCTCGGTCGCTGCCGCCACTACTAGCACCGGCCGCCGATGGTGAAGAGGCGCGCGAGGTCGTACTCTTCTTGGGTGTTATTTTAATGGTGAAAATCGACGAGAAATTTGGAAAATATTGGTCGAAAATCGCTCGGTCACCTGAACTTTGTTCGCCTGGGCTATGATCTCTGGGAAGTTCTTCAAATGAAGTGAAGACAAAGAAGAGATAGACTCTATTTAAATGAAAAACCCGCCCCTTGGTATTCGGCACGAAAATCGGAGCGATTACTGAGCAGTTATCCATCGAAACGCGAAGCTATTAGCTCCGCGCAAGTATACAAAACGCGAAGATAATTTGGTATTTTAACTCCGCATTTCAGTTTGAAGATCCAAAATATTTCAAAATTTGCTAAGTTCTAAGTCATTTTGAAAACTTTGGAGGGGGTTCTGTTGGTAGTGAAAATTTCTAAGTAAAAAGGAGTTTTTCACAACAGAACGCGGAGCTAACTCAGTGGCTCCACGTTTGGCTATTTTAGCCTCGCGTTTGAGCAAAACACGGAATTCAATAGCGCCGCGTTCTGGTTTCTTAGCTCCGCGTTTTGATGCGATTAGATCCGCGTAAGCAGATTTCATTAGAATTCCAAATTGATTGTGATTGAGATTTGGGCTTATCCAAATATCCAAATTGAGTCCAATCAAAACTCTAAATCAAAATATTTAAATCAAAACTAAGATATTTGATTAGAGTCCTTGATGAATACAAATTCTATTTAAATAGAAACTCTCATATTGACCTAAGGTTATAAATGCCCCTTCGAGGAAGCCCTAGAGATCTTTCTCGCATCTTAGAGAATTCGAGTTATGCGTGAGAGCCTTGAATTCATGAAGATCAGCAGAGAAGATCCAAGTCGGCCGCCGTTATCTTCAAGAGAGAAGATCATCGTCGTCAGATCGTCAAAAGTAACTACTTGTTAGATCCTATCGCTACGAGAACCCACTTTATTTTGTAAAAGAAAGCGATAAATTATAAATCCTCTCGTTTGTTCTTTTTCTTTTTTACTTTCGTTGTAATCCAAGTTGTATTCAATGGAAGGAGGCAAAATTTTTGCTGCGAACACTCCTAATCGAACTAAACTGGATTAATTCAGTTTGGTTTTGGTTTCCCTTCCTAATCTGTATAATTTTATCAAAATTAATAAAAATCAAACCAAAAATGACTGATGCTCACCCTAATGACTGGTAAGGGAAAAGGTTGGAGCTGTTTAGATTGAGGAATTATGAAATGGAAATGAATTTACACTTTCAACCAAGGCCAACTTTCTCTTATTTGGTAAGTTGTAAATTGCGACTCGCGATTCACACCTTATCAAACAAGGAGAAAGTCATCTTTGCAAGTTTTAAGGTGTATTTGGCTCATAGAAGTACAAGAAATGAATACAGAAACTAAGTAGTAACTTTCAAGATAAAGGTAGAAGAAGAAACTTCCTCTTATGTTTGTTTGCAAATTTTTAGAAGATGAAAATATATTAGTAAGTAAAGGTAATATTATTTAGTTGATTAAATAAGACAATATTTATATTATTTTATTATTTTTTATGCATAAAAATATAACTTTTAAATGATAAATATTATATGCAAATAAAATATTATTTTTTTGCCTAGATCCTCTACTTCCTAAATCTCTTCCAAACTAAAAATATTAGACAGAAAAGTTTGAAAGAAAGGTGTCACATAAACACAACATCACTATTTAAGAAGTAACTTCCTACTTCTTGACCAAACAAACACTTGACTTGAAGTAATAGTAGTAGTTTTACTTTCATTGCTTCCATTCTCTATTTCCATGCAGACAAACACATACTTATACTCAAGTGCAAGCAATAACTCTATCAGGGCAAATAGACACTAAGAGTGTGTTTGTTTGCATGTAAATATAATGGAAGTAGTAAAAGTTACTAATTTAAGTATTTGTTTACTCAAAAAAAAAGTTAGAACTTACTTTCTATATAGTGAGGTGGTGCCTATGTAGCATATTACTTCCAAAATTTTCTTCCTCATACTTTGGCTTGGAAGAGCTCAAGAGAATAGAGAATCAAGACAAAAAATTAATTTTTTTTTTAATTTGCATATAATAATTACCATTCAAAAAATTATATTTTATACAAAAAACTAATAAATTATTATAATTATTATTTTATTTAATCAATTAAAATAATATTACTTCACTTTCTAATACACTTTTATCTTAAAAAGTTAGCAAACATAAGAAGATATCTCTTTTTCTACTTTTATCGTGAAAGTTATTTCATAATTTCTTCATTCAATTCTTATACTTTAAGAAGCCAAACACACCCTCAAACAATCAAAATGGACGATGCAGAAAAGTACAAAAGCGAGAACACCCATTTGAGGGAGTTTCCAAACGAACACACCGCTTTTCCTAATGAACCTATTATCTAGTGTATTTTTGATCCGGACGAGCCTTAAAAAGTGAGCTCACTAGGGAAAATGGTGTGCTCCTTTGGAAACTCCCCCATTTGAGCGCCTAAAGCTTATGCATGCTCTCACTTCCCTAACTTTTTCTCCCTAACTTCGTGAGTTTCTAGATGGGCACGCCATTTTTCCTAGTAACCCCACTTAGAAATTTATATCATTTTACAATTTTACCATCGAATTTTTTGGACCAAAATGCTATGTCTTCTTTCTCCCTTTTCGTTTTCTTTTCAAACGAGAGTTCAGTTAACAAAAAAAACTTAAATACTCGACTCAAGAAGTGGCGGAAGAGAATCAGCGGCGGTATTGTCTAAACCGATAGCGGCGAGTAAAAGAGAGAGAAGAAACGTTAGATATTGTTGGATTTAAAGAAGAAAAGAGGAAGGAGGAGTCGAATATTTGGATTAGAGAAAATTTTTTAGAAGAAAAGAGAAGAGAAAGAGGAAAGAGGAACGGGAAGAGAAGAGGAGAAGGGGAAGAGAAGAGGGAGAGAAAAAACGGTTTAACAGGGAGAGAAAGGGATAGAAATAAGAAAGGACAAAATTGAAATTTTTAGTGTGCTTACTAAAAATTTTTCTCTTTTCAAAAAAAAAACAGGACGGGCTAATTAGAAAACTGGGCTCAGTGACAAAAATGTTGTGCCCTTTTGGAAACTCCCCTAACTTCCCCTGTTTGGTTTGTGTGATGGAGAGTACAAATACTCCACGCCTCTGAGACTCCATCTATTGCATGCAATGGGGAAAAGGACAGTGCAGGGTTTTGCTAGGGCTTGGGTTTGCAGAGGAAGGAAAAAAAAAAAAAAGAAGCAAGCAGCGAAGTAGCTGTAAGCTAGCCTTAAAAGCAGTGTAAGCTATGGCTAGGGATTTTCTAAATGAGCACCATATTTTACTAGTGAGCATTATATAGTACCGCATACTATATAGTAAAGTGATTTACAACATGGGGGAAAATGGTGCTCACTAGTACAATATGGTGCGTATTTCGAAGTTCCTCACAGGGATGAAGACAATGGAAGTATGTACGGCCAAGTTCTCCGCCCTTTGTCAAGACAATGAAAGGTTTTGTATTTGAGTAGCCCCTTCTGTCAACTCAACTCTCCCCAAGGCGCCAGTAGCACTCTAGCTATGGGGGAAGTTCTAACTGCGCACCATATTTTTCTACTGAGCATCATTTTCCCCTACTCTGTAAATCACTTTACTATATAGGATGTGGTGTCACCAGTAAAAACTGTGGCGCGCATTTAGAATTTCCCCTCATGTGACCTTGATTTTCTGTATAAAGCAGCCAAAAGAAAAAAGAAGAAGCAAGTCTCTTAATTCTGGTCTGTTCGCACTAGCCATATAGCTAGCTTTGAACTTTGAGGTGAAAGACATGCTCTCTCTCTCTCCTCTCTCTTTCCCTCTCTCTCTCTCCTTTCCCTCTCCGTCTAAAACCGGACGGAGAGAGTAGTATTTTATGTCAATACCAGTTTTGTATGTTTAAAAGGTGGTTTTTGGACTTGGAAACAAATGATGATGGATTAATTTGGAAGGTCGCGTATCCCCAAGATTACAAGTAAGTTTGTGGGTATAAAACAAAACTAATCTTTAAAGAAATTGTAAAAAAAAAAAAAAGGGTAATATTCTCTATATGCATCTTTGGTGTAGTGGAAACAAAAGCTAGTATATATCCTATCCCTGCCAGTTCAGTTCAGTTCATGGGAGAGGCATGGCTGCCAGCTAAGGATACCAGTCGGTGGATTGGTCAGTCGATTGGTCGAAAATCGGAGTTTTCCAATCAGATCTGATGATAGAAGGTTCCGACTATCGTCGAAAAATTTTCCGACCAAATTCTAACCAATTTCGGTTGAAGTTCGGACAAAATCGCTGGAATCGGTAGGGGAGTTTGTCTTCCGGCATTCAGTTGGTCGATCAGTCGAAAATCGGAGTTTTCTGATCGTTTTCGAAGATAGAAGATTTCGACCACTACCGAAAAAGTTTTCCAACCAAACTCCAAATCGGAGTCGGACGAAGTCGCCAGAGTCAACGGTCTTGTTCACCCTAACCGTGGCTTTACTTTAGTTTCTACACACAAATATATTTGCTACTTGAAAATTATTGCCTATACAAATAAGGGGAAAATTCTATTTGAGCACACCACTTTGCTCAGTGAGCCCACCCGAGTAAGTTGGATATTAGTCTCCGAAATTTGTAAGAAATTTGTAATTTTTTATAACTTTAAGGGGTGGGTTTACTAAGCAAAGTGGTGTGCTCAAATAGGACTTCCCCAAACAAACTTTCTATCATTGCTTTACTATTTTCAAGCTCTCTTTTCCAATTAAAAGCTGCTACTCTCGGAATTTAGATAGCACTTGCATGTAGAAAAGCAAAGCGAGGCCAAATCACATGTCCTGTTGCTTATGCCCTTTGCATCAAATCTACCATTGGAACTGTGTACTTTCTCCTTTGCAGTGGTCTTACATGTTGATTGCTTTGCTTAGGGGATATACTTTTATATTACTCTTAATCTAATTTTGCAAAGCGTAATACTTTAACTAAATTTTTTTATACCCAATGGTTCTTTGTATTTAGTGGTATCGTTCTTTTTTAATTTATAAGAGGTTCTAAATTCGACTTTCGATTGAAACTTAATTTGAGTAATATTGCAAAAAAAAAAATATATTTATGAATTTGAATTAAAAAAAAAAGACTAAACAGTCAAACATTTGAGGAACGGTTTTGTTAGGATTTAAATTTCAAATCCAAGTAAATCATATGCTCACTCTCATACGATTATATAGTAATATATAGGAAATTTACGTGCATCAAAATCAAAATAAATCTAAACTAATCTATTAAAATCCTAATAAATCTAAACAAATTGTTGAAATCCTAACTAATCAAATCTTAGCCAAATCTGAATAAATTTTGACCTTTATTTGTTTCCATCACCTTAGCCGTCTTGGTTTTGATCTATTCATTCTTGTTAAGAGACCTCCTTAATTTTTTTTCCCCTCTTTCTATTTCTTTTTTCCTTGTTGCTTAGGGAATCCTCATATTTTTGCAATGCAAGTTGCCTATTTTGACAAATATGCTCGCATGCTACAATACTTAGTTTTTTTTTGTTTATAAAAGTTCAATCTCGTTTCATTAAAGAGTGGTTAACTAAATAATTCTTCAAAGAGTAAACAGATATAAATGTACATCTTCTGAAATGATTTGTTACTAAATTAATGATAATTTGTATCATCTAATAATTAGTTCAAGTTGGTTTTTATAAACTTTAGAATAAAACCATGTTAAAGTTATCAATTTTAATCATTTAGTAAACATAACGACTTAAGATATTTAGTGTTAACTGTTAAGTTCAATCTTGAAATAGGACAATAATGTTATTAGAATTGTATTGTGAAGGTTGTTCGGAGATGTTGGGCACTGGTGTACGCCCGAAAAATTGTAATTTTCTTCTATTGAAAATTTAGTTTAGAATTACACCAATAAAAGAGAAATTAGAGAAAAAAAAATTCAAGATTATAAGAATGAGAAACGATTGATTTCGATTCCCCTTTATTTGTGGGTTCTGGCAGCGGTGGAGTCTTGATTCTGCACTTCGTTGACGATCCGATCTCTCTGAAACTTCTTTTCTGGACTCTGAAGAAGACGTAGATCTCCCACCTTTCTCTAGATTTTCTGATCTCTGAAAAATCCTCCTCCCAAAAGAATGTCCTTTCTGAACTCCGCTCCCGTTTTTTGTAGATTGAGGAGCAACCGTTCGCTTCAAATCTGGCTCAAATTCTCCTTTTGAATCCGGGTCAAATTTATGTAATTAATCCCTAAAAATCCGGATCACTTAATCGAAGTACGGGAGTGAGCAAAACTGTGGGAGCAACCCGCGGGAGCGCTCCCGCGGTGCACTTTTACGGGTGCGCTCCTGCGGGAGCTCTCCCGCTCCCGTGGGTGGGACCCGCGGGGCTCTCCCTCTTTTTTTTTTTAGTATCTACAATTGGTAAGAGTTGCTAGTTTTGTTGTTATTCTATCTGTGTCTGAATTAGATAGTAGGGGCTTACGAGAGGCACTTATGTGGGCTTCGATTATGATCTCTAGTCAGATAATTGTGTTGCAAAGTGACGTTCAAGGCATCCTTTTCTCTTTCCTGAGTGCCACTGGTTATGGGTGTCATCCACTCTTTCGAGATGTCCGGTTTATGGTTTCATCTTTCGCAACTGAACATTCAACATATTTGGAGAGAGGAGAATATATGTGCTGATTTTATATCAAGCGAGAGCCCTTTTGGGTGTTTAAGATTATGTGACGTGAAAACTTCCCTCGTCAGCTTATTAATCTTGCAATGAGGTATGTTAATGGATATAGGTACGAAAGATTATAATTCTTAGTATCTGTTCTAGAAAAAAAAAATGAGAATTGTATTGTGAAGGATGGATGAATAATAGCTTTTGTAATTAAAACATAAATGTAGGACATGCTTACAGAATAATTTTAAAATAGAAGGATATATACATGGAAATATTAATAAGCCAAGAAAAATATCCTACTTATAAAAATTATCTGGATATATTTTAAATACTCTAATATTTAATTTTAATTTCTCATCAATATATAGTACACTTTTCATTTTTAGCACAAAATAGTACACTTTTCATTTGAATGTCATTTTTAAAATGTTTAACTTGAGAAAGATTGTAGCATATTTTTGGTAACATAGTGTGTTTTATTATGGAAATGGTAAGAGATGTTTGTATTTAATCACATATTAAAATTAAAAGCAACAACACTAACATATATTTTTTTTTTTCCTTTTCTTGTCATTCATTTCTACTCTTTTCTTCTTTATTCTTCTCCTAATTTTATTTCTCATTGGATGGAGGGTAACCACCTTCATTTTTTTTTTCTTTCTAGGAATGAGAATATGCAGATCTAACTTAGTCCATCCCATTCAAAAATTTGAGTTAGAAAATTAAAAGTTTCATTTTAAATTCAAAAATCTGAATAGTGCTAAAAGTTAACCCGTAGATCCGCCCACTCTCATACCTACTTCTTTCAGTACTAAATCTACTTTCAAACATAACTTGGTGGGACACGGACACTTATATTTAGAGATGCTAATAGACGCGTCCATGGACTAAATTTTGGTATGATTTATACAAAATTCCGAATTAAAAATAAAAATTTTATTTTCCTAATTCAAAATTTTATATAGGAAAAGTCAAAATTCGACCTGTGGACGCGTTTATTATCATCCCTACTAGTTAAGCAATTAGATTCTTAGGCCCAGTTTGATTTGAGGAAAAATGAAGGAAAAGAAAAAAAAGAAAAAAAGGAAGAAAATATTTTCTATTGTTTAGTTGGAGAGAAAATTAAAAAAATATATATTTTGGTTTTCCACCTCTTTTTTTTTTTTTTTTTCTCTTTCCCAGCCTCTTTCTTTTTCTTTCCAACCAAACACAACCTTAGTCAAAAGAAAGTGAAAATTCTAGATCTATGTCACATTTTGAGTGAAGCTGTGTTTGGTTTGGTTTAAGTGACAATGATGGGAAAAAAAACGGAAAATAAGAAAGAAAATATTTTCTATTATGTAATTTGAGAAAAAATTAAAAAGAAAAGAAAATATTTTTTTACGAATCAAATATTAAGGAAAAATCAATTTCCATCTTTTTCTTTTCTCTTTTCTTTCCTCTTTTTTTTTTCCATTTTCTTTCAAAATAAACACAGCCTGAGAGAAATATGAAAGTGTTCCAATTTTAAAAACAAATAAGCAGTGAGCTTCATAAAGCTACATGAGAAATATAGAAATGAGCTGACAACTCACGTAAGTTATCTGAGCTGCAGTTTATTTCCACTATCTCCAATAATCTTTTTAAAAAAAAATTCTTTTGGATTATAATCTCGACCCCCTAGTATTCACTCATATCCAATTTCTTGGATTTTAGTTTTGATTAGGTCCATCAAGTTAACACAAAATTATCGGCTTTCAATGAATACAACATTTTGTATGCACTTGATGAAATGATAAATAAACTCCAAAATTTATGAAATTTAATCCAAAAGAAGTTAAGGAAGTAGAGATAGTAATTTGTAAAAAAAATTGAAGAAAAATCATTGGATCATTATAGTTTTGCTGCTAGCTCAAGTAACTTTTACTGAGCTGACGGCTCACCTATAGTAATCATATATATATATATATATATATATATATATATATATATAGAGAGAGAGAGAGAGAGAGGAAACGGAAAATTCACCGGCGGTGAAGGGAGCTTCTTCATCGCCGCTTAGGTAGCCCAATAAAATTATTATACGTGGCGTCACTCAAAGGGTGGTTAAGAAAGTTTTTTTATTTATTATTTTAAGTGGCGTCACGTGTAATAATTTTATTGGGCCATCTAAGCGGCGGTGAAGGATCTCTCTTCACCATCGGTGAATTTTCCATTTTCTCATATATATATATATATATATATATATATATATATATATATATATATATATAGTTGCATATAAATATATAATTTTTAAATAATTCAGTTGGTTTGGTTCGATGCGGATTTCAAGCTTGAAATCGAAATCAACTAAATTATTTTGGTTATTTTGGTTTTGTTCAGTTTTATTTATTCAGAGCTTTCAATCGGTTAATTCGGCTACGGCCGAACTCTGCTCACCCCCAAATTAGTAATCTAGAAAATCATCCCTCCTCCTTGTTCCTTGCTACTACCTACATTTTAAGATTGATATTGATAAATCAAGAGATAAGAATGTAGGATTAGTGGATAGAGATGATAAGACGATGACAAAAACATTTGAGAGGCAACAACTTTGTGGCCTTGTTGTGTACCTAATAAAGGGGCAACATGAAGGGAAAGTGAGATGCCACCTTGTCGGGAATTTCTAAATGAGCATATACCACACCTCCTAAAGTTGTAAAAACTTACAAGTTTACCACTTTATTTAGTGACTTTGTTTTTCTTTTTCTGCTCTGGTTGGCATTGTGAAAATCCTTCAGAAATCGTTCTCCGACTCAGAAAAGTGTGCTCACTAAAACTAGTGCTGTGCTCGTTTAGAAATTCCCCAACTAGTCCCTCAAAATGATGTGTCCTTTGGTATTTGGTTAGAGAAAAGTGTAGACTAAAGTACTCCAAACTTTTTTCCCCACAAAAGTGAGGCATAGGCATCAAAATGCAGGTGAATGGCTTTAGCCAATTCTCTAAATAACTCTCTCTTACAATGAAGAAGAAAGTAAGAAGGTAAGGATTAAAAATTTATATTAAAGAAAATTTTAAATAAAATTTACTTTTAATAAATTAAGAAACTTGTGTCAAATAATCCGCTACACTTTCCTCTTCACAAAAGATATATATAAATTTTAACCTTCCTATTTAGTAGAATGAAAGCCATGCTTACAAAAGAAAGTCGATTTTAGACATAATGTCATTCATGTATGTCCATGGAGTGAGAATGTAAAGGTTCAGAACCAGTTATTGATCCGCCATATTCCGAATTTTCAATTAGAAAAATATTTTTTTTTAATTTTTAATTTAAAATTTTGAATAAAACACGCCAGCCTTTATACGCGCACATTCTCGTACCTTCTAAGACACCCTACGAAACTTGGGAGTTTCCAAATGAGCACACCATTTTTCCTAGTGAGCATATTTTATAACTGTCTGAGATTTGAGTCCGAACAAAAAAAACACTGGATTGTGGGCTCATTAAGAAAATTGGTGTGCTCCTTTGGAAACTCTCCAAAACTTCCATCAACATCTTTAATGAAGAAAGTCAAAGGCAATATAATTAGTGTTGCATGAGTTGTGGCCAAATCCTATTGGTTGGGTCAAATTTAGAGGCTTTGGTTTTTTATGCAAGTTGGCAAAGAGTTGTGCAGGAGACTAAGGGCTCCAAATCTATGCGATTAGCTCGAAGTTAGCCCAGACCCCACGATTTTTGCTCATGTTGGTGACAAAATGGCAATAAGGTGACCAACTCTCTCTCTCTCTCTCTCTCTCTCTCTCTCTCTCTCTCTCTCTCTCTAGACACGGAATTAAAAAAAAATCATAACGGGTTGCACCCGCGGTGGCGACCCGTAGGAGCGCATCGCGGGCGGCAACCCGCAGGAGACTCTCGCAGGTGCAGGAGCGCTCCCGTGGGTGCCACTCGCGGGTTGCTCCCGCAGGGTTGCCCACTCCCGTACTTTGGTTACACGGTTTGATCTAAATTTTTAAGAATTAATTATGTAGATTTGACTGGGATTTAAAGGAAAGATTTGATCTGGATTTGAAGCGAACGATTACTCCTCCATCTATAAAAAAGAAGGAGAGAGTTCAGAAAATGGGAATTTTTCCAGAGGGACCGGCTCTTTAAAAAAAAAGAGATCTAGGCATCTTCTTTCGGAGTTCAACAGAGGAGTTCCATAAAGATCCTCGTCTTCCCAATCCAGATCGGACCGTCAACAGAGTGCATCAACGAGGCTCTACCGCTATCAAAACCCACAATTAAAAAAGGAGAATCGAAATTAATCGATCCCTATTTCTGTAATCTCGATCCATTTTGTAATTTTTCGTTTTGTTATTGTAATTCAAATTAAATTTGTAATGGAAGGAAAAAGTCAATTTTCGGGCGTACAGGAACACCCGCGGGAGCACTCCCGCGGGTGCCACCTGCGGGTTGCTCCCGCAGGGTAGCCCAATCCCGTACTTCGGTTACGCGGTTTGACCAGGATTTTTAGGGATTAATTACGCAGATTTGACAGGAATTTGAAGGAAAGATTTTATCCAAATTTGAAGCGAACGATTATTTCTTCATCTTTATAAAGGAGAACAGAGTTCAGAAAAAGGGAATTTTTCCAGAGGGGCCGGCTCTTAAAAAAAAGAGATCTCAGAGGCGCCTTCTTCCGGAGTTCAACAGAGGAGTTCCAGAGAGATTTTCATCTTCCCAATCCAGATCGGACCGTCAACGGAGTGCGTCAACGAGGCTTCACCGCTACCAGAACCCACAATTAAAAAGAGGAATCGAAATTAATCGATCCCTATTCCTGTAATCTTGATCTATTTTGTAATTTTTCTTTTGTTATTGTAATTCAAAGTAAATTTGTAATGGAAGGAAAAGTTAATATTTCGGGCAAACAGGAATTGGATGTAAGGTCCAACCCATGGGTGCAACCCGCGGGTTGCACCCCGTAGGTACAATCCGTTGGTTGCATCCTGCGGGTGCAATCCCACCCCATGGATGTACGCACACATAAAGACAGGCACCCTCTCTTGCGCACACTAGATTCCTCAGTACAGCAACTGCCTATGCTTCCCCGTGCGCCTTTAGGCTCACGTGCAGGGAGCGCACGGAGCACACCTACCTTTTTGGTCACGCTGTCAGAGGTTCCCTCTGGCTCATCCACAGAAACACACAAAGATATGCTCATGCACACATCTTCGAAATCTTCTTCAAATGATGAATATACTCCAGATAAAACTCATCAACACCTTCGGAAGCATAAATCAGAGGCGCGCGAGGCCCGCACAAATGCACAAGCCAGTGCGCACTCTAAAAGACCCCATAAAGGAATTGGAGGTTGTTCTAATGCTGAAAAAGTGATTAGCACTGAGATCATGCAAACTAAACAGTATTATGAACAGAACTTACAACGCAAAAGACGTCAAATTGCAAATATGAATGAAAACAAGTCTCGAGACTTAAGAGACTATCTCACTCAGAAGAGGAGCGCCCTCCAACCCACTTCTCAATGTCAATGTGAACGGTTGATTTCAGCCATTTTGACGAACTGTGATTGCAAACCAAAGCCGTCAGTTCTTGATCGGATTACCGAACCGAAAATAAGACGGATAGTAAAGAAGATATATTCCGGAACTGATTTGCCCGCTTCCTCATCTCATATGGTTAGTAAAGACAAACAAGTTGTTGAGAGCGATTCTTCAGATAGAGAATTCACTCCAGGATTAAGAGGAGTGTTTGTAGAGGCACAGGGTGTGTATCAGCGCATGCGGGCCAGGAGAGGAGTTGCCATACCATTATACTATAAACGGTTGGCTGGAGAATCCGATGAAGAGGAAGACAAACATTCTGCCATTGTGTCTTCATCTTCGGAGTCAAACAAAGAGTTGGAGGCTGCAATGAACATGGCCAACCTTCCAGAAGAAGTCTCTAGGAGACTTGAGAGATAAGAAGAACGTCTCAAATAGCAAGAAGAGATCATGGAAGAAATAAAACGACTCCTAACCGAGTTATTGGTTCAAACAAAGAAAGGTCAATCCTCGTCGTCCTCTTCCAATCGGCGGGAAGGAAAATAACCTGTCAATGTAGATGAAGAGAGCGAAGATGAGCATGAGGAACCACCTCCATACTCAGAAGAGAAAGAGAAGGTAAAGGTTATAATCAACCCTCATGTAGAGAAGATGGAAAAAATGGAGAACCAGCTAATCGCAAAAAGCTACAAGAAGTGGGGATAGTGCGTCCCTATCCCATAGAATGGAAAACTATGCCCTATCCTGCAAACTATAAACCATTGAACTTTCAGTCGTTCGATGGTAAATGCTCGCCACAACAACACATCTTCTACTTCCCGTCGTAGACAGGACACCTAATGGGGAATGATCCAACTTTGACAAAGATATTTGCGAGCACCTTACAAGGACCCGCATTTACTTGGTTCGTGCAACTACCCCAGGGGACAATAAATCATGGGCTGATGTAGAACGTGAGTTCTTAGCCTGATTCTTTGAAAATGATTCTGAGGTCTCTATGCCATCCTTGCTAGCAGCAAAGCAAGGAGAAGGTGAAACGGTGAAAGCCTTCATCAAGCGGTTCCGAGAACTTTCCATGAGATGTCCACATGACATGATGCAGGAAACTCTTGTAGAAACTTGCAGACACAACTTACTGATCGATGTTCTGGTCAAAATGGGTTCGGTTGAATCCAAGTCGTGGAAAGACCTGCTCAAGCAGGGTGAACAGGCCGAAGACATACTTCGACGCCTCGAAGATCAGCAATCCGCGAGAAGAGGTGCTACAAATAAAATTCCATCCCATTTCTCCCGTTCCAAAGGGAAGGATATAATGGCGTTGGAAAATACGCCAAAGCCGAAAGAAGTGTCAGCTAAAAGTAACACAGCGAGGCTATCCAGATTTCAGAAACAGTATTCATTTAAGGATGAGCATGCTATTACCATGTTTAATTTGCTCATCAAACGCAAAATGCTCAAGTTGCCGAGAGCAAGAAGCCTGAAGAAGTTGGGAAGACTAATGATCCGAACCACTGTTTATATCATCGGATCGTAGGTCACCCTACTAAAAAATGCTTTATTTTGAAAGACAAGATTCAAGTATTGATTGATGCTGGAGCAGTTCTACTCAAAGCTGAACAAAAAAGAGTTACAGTTAACTCGGCTACCTTTAAAGTGGGTGGTCTAGAGGTACCACTTGAGCTCACACCTACCCCAAAAGGTGAGCTCAGGGTGGTTAATTTAGACCATCATAACTAGCAGAAGAAAGGGTTAACCCCTTTTACAACAGAGAGGCAAGAGGTCCTTTGGGTGCATCCGAACCATATCAAGGATGACCAATGGACAATAGTGGCGCCTAAAAAGAAGGCCCAAGTAAGAGGAAGACAGCGCACGTGTAATGTTGTCTCCGCAATAATTGAGAAGAATTCAAATGACGCACTTCTGTTAACAGATTCTGAAACAGAGACGACTGCTCTAGCAGTAGAGCATGAAGCCACGTCCCTTTTAGGCACCAGGTCTGGAAGACAATATCTGAAGGATTATGCAAACGTAGAAGTCGGCTCCTCTAAATCAACAGAGGAAGGCAATGAGAGAATCACCAAGCAGTCTTCTGACAAAAAAAAAACATAAAGAGGTCAGGTACAACCGGACATTATGGAAGGATGCTTCCGAAGAGCAAAGCTCTTCTTTGACATTTGATGTTATGGCACAGCTGCGAGTATACTGGCAAAAATAACTCTATACGAGTTATTGCACTTATCTAAGTCTACAAGAGATACCCTAAGGGAAGTTTTAGTAGATTCAGAAGCCTTTCTGACCCACCTCTTTGAAGAGGTTGAGGAGGCATGCCCACACTGCAACTCAGTGTCGAGGTGTGCCCCTTACATTACTTTCACGTCAGAGGACATGCAGTTGAAGAATGTTAAGAACAATAGGCCTTTGTACTATACAGGATACATTGGCTCAACAGAAGTGTGTCAGATTCAGATTGATCTAGAATCTGCCTTGAGTATTATGCCGCGAAAACTTATGCAGTTCCTCGGGATCCCTCACCACAGATTGACCTCAACTAATACTACAATCTTTGGTTTCAATGCCAACGGCAGTCATCCTCTGAAAAAAATCAGACTCAAATGCCAAATTGGAGATCTCAAAAGCGAAGTAACCTGCTATGTGATTGAAGCAGACACTTCTTTCAACCTTCTTCTAGGGCGACCATGGATTCATGCTAACATGATCGTCCCGTTCACTCTACATCAATGCATGAAATACGTGGATGAAGATGGAGAAGTACACACCCTAATTGCTGATAAATAACCATTTAAGGGGGTTAAAACTACTTTGTAGACGCCCTCTTATATACTGAGAGTGTTGAGATCGATCCACCACTACATGATGGATATGATAGTGGGAATGAGGCTGACACTGAGTTTGAAGCGTTAGTCACCAAAGAAGGGTTTAAACTGCTTGTAATCAGTCTTGAGGATTTAGATATAAATGACACCGCCGATGATGCAGGCGAGTGGGAAATAAATGAAAATCTAGAATTTACATACTTGTCTGGAGTTGCAACTGATTCTGTATCTTCAGCTACTTGTACGGATGCAGATAGTCTCTCAGAATTTGAGACTTTAGCAACCATGTACCTACTAATTAGGTCATCAATGATAATACAATCAAGCATCGAAAATGCAGATGGGGCGGTGTTCAGAGTACCTGCCCGTCGATCCAATCAAAAACCTATTTTTTCGAAGAGTTCAACCACAAGTAGCCCCATCCAGTAATAGTAAAAATGAAGCTTAGGAAGTCCCTTAATTCTATCATTATGGACTAAGGTCATTCCGAATGATGGAGAAAATGGAATACGACTTCATCCATCAATCCGGATTAAATTTCGGCAAGGGACATCGAAATTTACTTCCCTCATTTGTGCCCGAAGGAAAAGAGCCGGATTATTATATCAAAACCGGCAGGGGGTTGGGATACGTCACAACACCCGATCCTGCAGATATCGAAGACATGATTTACCAAAATGCAGAAGATTCCAATTGGGATTCAGATATCAGTCTGGGAGCATTGTCTAAGGAACTGACTGTGAACATGACATCTGTCAGCCTAACCCCAGATGAAAATGATGAACTGACTCCTCTTCAAGATGAAACCTTAGTTAAACATCATGATGCCCAATGGAACATGCGCTTCGAACAACGCAAGCCACCTACCGAGGATAAGGTAACTCAATTAAATATGGGTGATGAGGCTAATCCTAAACCCATATTTATAAGCGAGAGTTTGTCTTCTAATAAAAGAGAGGACCTTATATATCTCGTTCGAGAATATATAGATATTTTTGCGTGGAGTTATGAAGACATGCGAGGCTTAGAAACTCAAGTTGCTATGCATCGGCTTAATATTAAACTAGATGCAAAGCAAGTAAAGCAATAACAGAGAAGATTCCATCCAGAGTTAATAGAATCGATCGAGGATGAAGTGAAGAAGTTTATACAATCTGGCTTCATCCGAGAAGAACAACATCCCGATTGGGTAATGAACATTGTTCCAGCTCCCAAGAATAATGGAAAAATCCGAATTTGCATTGATTTTCAAGATCTCAATGCTGCATGTCCTAAAGACGAATTTCCGCTTCCAATAATGGACGTTATGATTGACAATACATGCGGATTCGAAAGGATGTCTTTCATGGATGGATTCTCTGGGTACAATCAAATCAAAATGTACCCTGAAGACGAAAATTATACTGCTTTCAGAACACCGTTTGGCGTGTAATGTTATACAGTTATGCCATTCGGTTTGAAGAATGCAGGTGCAACATATCAACGTGCTATGAGCATAATTTTCTGCGAGCATCTCCGTAAAACGGTAGAGTTCTACGTAGACGACCTTGCTATCAAGAGTCACAATAAAGACGATCATCTCCGAGACTTGAAAGCAGTGTTTGATATTATGAGAAAATACCAACTAAAAATAAATCCGACTAAATCTTTTCTTGGTGTCTCTAGTAGCAAATTCCCTGATTTCGTGGTTACATCCAAGGGCATCCATTTAGACCCAGAAAAGGTAAAAGCGATTCAAGAGATGCAACCACCAAAGAATCTCAAAGAATTTCGGGGATTACAAGGGAGGCTAGTATACATTCGGAGATTTATTGCTAATCTCTCAGGACGATATCAACCCTTCACCAAGTTAACAAAGAAAGGAGTGTCATTCGTTTGGGATGAAACTTGTCAACAAGTTTTTAAGGATCTCAAAAAGTACCTCACAAAACCTCCGGTGTTGGTAGCCCATATATCAGGAAAACTATTCTTTATATATGTTCGGGAGATGAACCATTCACTTGGTGCCCTGTTGGCCCAAATGAATGACTCAGGCCACGAACAATTCATTTATTACCTTAGTAGAACTATGGTAGGCGCCGAGTATCGGTACATTCCAGTAGAGAAAGAGTGTTTGGCCTTTGTATTCGCAGTTCAGAAAATGTGACATTACTTAGTGGGCCAAACAATTTATATGATTTCTCGGGTAAATCTCCTAAGAGTGCTCATGACCAAGCCTGGGTCACTCAATTGCAGGTTAACCAATTGGTCGATCATGCTATCACAGTATGATATGCAATTCATACTGCAAAAGGCAATCAAAGGACAAGCAATTGCCGATTTCTTGGCAGAACATCCAATATCGAAAACCTCTAAACTCTATGAGGATATTCCAGATGAAATGGTGGAAGCCAACATGATTTCCAAAAAACCAGTTTGGCTGTCATTCTTTGATGGGGCAGCTCGAAAAAACTCTTCCGGAGTGGGGGTAGTTTTAATATCCCCGCAGAATTATGTAATCCCCCGAGGATACTCACTCACTCAGCTATGTTCTAATAATGTGTCTGAGTATAACGCATTGTTAACGGGACTGCAAGTTGTCCGACAACTGGGAATTCAGCGTTTGGAGGCCTATGGAGACTCCAAACTCATAGTAAACTAAGTAAGAGGAGAATACGAGGTCAAGCATGACATCGTACCTTACTATGAGGTAACAATCAAACTTGCCAATTCTTTCAAGGAGTTTTACATTGACCACGTGTCACGGCATGAGAGTGTATACGCTGATGCCTTGGCTTCCCTTACAGCCACATTAGCGCTCTCTGCTAAATCGAGCAAAAGGATTGAGATTGGAAGTCGCGAGCTTCTTTGCCCTGATGAAATACTTGAGGCGAATGAAGTCCAGACATCAGGAATTAACTTCGAACCCAGAGACTGGCGATTCATCTTCGTCGACTTCGCACTCTACGAGATACCGTCTGAAAGTCCCAAGGAAGCTACCAAAGTGAAAAAAGAGGCAGAAAAGTTCCATTATAATTCGGAACTTAATACCTTGTATCGGAAAACGCCATGTGGAGTTTTACTTTGGTGCCTATCACAACAAGAAGTATAAGAGGTACTCAAAAAAGCACATGACGGAACTTGCGATGCTCACCACCCAGGACCTAAATTAGGAGACCAAATAAAAAGAATAGGATTTTATTGGCCAATAATGATGTTAGACGCCATGGCATATGTAAAGCAATGCCATGCCTAGCAGGTGCATGCAAACTATATATATCAGGCTATGGAGCACTTACATCCAACCATGATTACGTGGCCATTCGAGATGTGGGGAATGGATATCATTGGTCCCATCACTCCACTTTCCTCTCGTGAACATCGGTTCATACTAACTATAACCGATTACTTCTCGAAATCGGCAGAAACTATCCCTTTAAGAGAAGTGAAAACGAACGATATGGTCAACTTTATCAAACACCATGTCATCTATCTCTTTGGTGTTCCTAAATGAATCATCAGTGATAACGGCTCTCAATTCACTAGTAAGGCCTATATTAAATTTTGCGACAAGTTCAGAATACAGAATGTATTTTCATCCCCATACAACCCGGCCGCAAATGGCCAAGCAGAAGCGTTTAACAAAACCATTGTGAAGCTTCTGCAAAAGTTTGTCACCACAAGTCAGCGTGACTGGGATGAGAACTTGGGAGCTTGTCTGTGGGCTTATCGCACAACGGTAAGAACACCGACAAAAGCCATACCATTTTTTTTTGTGCATGGATGCGAGGCCGTGCTACCTCTGGAAATTCAAATTCCCTCTCTTCGAGTGGCATTAGCTACGAGAATGACTACCAAAGAAAAACACAATCAATGACTTCAGAAATTAGAAGCGTTAGATGAAAAGCGCTTAAAAGCTCAGCAACAAATAGAGCTCTATCAAGCGCGAATATCCCGAGCCTTCAACAAGAAAGTGAAAGAATGAACTTTCAAAGTGAGCGACTTGGTCTTAGCAGTCAAACGACCAATGATACTGACACATAAGACTAAAGAGAAATTCCAACCAAAATGGAAATGCCCATTTGTAGTAGAGACAGTCTATTCAAATGGAGCATACTAGTTGATCAATTAAAACGGTGACCGGATGATGATGCCAATCAATGAAAAATTCCTGAAGAAATATTATTTTTAAAAGAATAAAATCATCTGATCTCTTCTTCATTACAGAAAATGAAGAAATACTGACTTGCCACTAACACACAGTTCTACACCTCGACTGGGGGTACAAAATGGAAACAAATTTTACGTCTCTAAGACTAAAGATAGAAAGAAAATTGGTAAGAAAGCCCAAATAAAATCCTTGCTAACCCTATCATGCTGAGGGTAAAAGCATGAACTACTCAATACCGTCAAGGTAACGGGAAGAGAATCAGTTTCTCGCCAACTCATCATGCTGGGGTTAAAGGCATGAATTGTCCAACACCGTCAAGATAATAGGAAGAGAACCAGTTTCTCGCCAACTCATCATGCTGGGGTTAAAAGCATGAGCTGCCCTGAGCCGCTAAGGCAAAGGGGAGAGGAAAAGTTTGGCATATAATGCCAAACGAAATTCTCGATAACTCACCATACTGAGGGGAATAGCATGGCTAGCCCAACTCAAACGGTAGTTGGTAAAGACAAATCAAATCCGCTGATAACTGGGGGTTTGCTAAAAATTCCATGACAAATATATTACAACAGTATCCTTATTCGATTATAAGGATACATTATCGTCCTAAGCTGCTAAGGTAGAAGAAAGAGGAAATGTCTGGCATATAAGCCCAAACGATCCTTGACAACTCACCATACTGAGAAAAATAGCATGGCTAGCCTAACTCAAACGATAGTTGGTAAAGACTAATCAAATCCGTTGATAACTGAGGGTTTGCTAAAAGCCCTAATGAAATCAAATCTCCTGTCACGTTAAGATTTTATCTCTGACAGCAAAACCTTTCTCGTCAATTTTATCTAGCAGAACCAGTGACACTCCAAAATATTTGTCAAGTTAAGATCATATCTCTGATATCATAATTCAAAATGAAATCAATTTTCTCTATGAGATCAAACACAACCAAATCTCCTGTCATGTTAAGCTTTTACCTCTGACAGAAAAGAAAACTTACACTTCATCAAGTCCAACATCACAACCTCTGATGAACTTGTTATTTATATCGTTAAGTTAAAAATTCTAACTGACGAAAATCATCTCCCTATCAAATTAACAGTTACCTCTGATAGTCAAATTCCAAACTGAACACGTTAATAGTCACCTCTATTTAGTCAGCTCTTTCCTATCATGACTAGATCCTCTGAATAGATCGAGTTTTAAGACATGTTTAATGATACATTTGTCTTTTTCAAATCCATCATATTAGATGTCACTAACGGTTTGTATCCTCTAAGCACGTTAACATCATGCATTTGCTTGTCATCCT
Source organism: Dracaena cambodiana (assembly GCA_036321105.1). NCBI lineage: Eukaryota > Viridiplantae > Streptophyta > Magnoliopsida > Asparagales > Asparagaceae > Dracaena > Dracaena cambodiana. Next base: position 4,943,914 of record JAYEPQ010000016.1, on the reverse strand, counting down.
ATAAATACGTTAATATCATATATCTGTTTGTCATCATCTAAGCACATTAACATCATACCTCTACTTGTCATCACATAAGTGCGTTAACATCATACTTCTGCTCATTTTCCAGCTTCCATAAGACACGTTTGTCTTAGCCTCTGAACAAGACTTCAAAAAATATTTTCGCATGCAGATAACAAATTTTCTGAAGTGAAGCTACAAGCAAAAGTCTGGCTAGGCCGCACAAGCATAATAGCCAGTATCAAGAAAATTTACTAGAAGTAATCTCTTATACATTGAAGAGGGTCAACAATATACCTCCAACAACAAAACAGCTGAAAGATAGTGATTTCAGAATATGATTCACAGTATATTATAAAAATCGCGTCACACAATGAAAACTATAGAGCCAAAATTAAAAGAGTCCAAAGTGTTTCGAATTCGTTATAAATCAACACAAAATTTCAAAAACTTTGGAGAAGATTATGTAGACACGGAATTAAAAAAAAAAATCATAACGGGTTGCACCTGTGGGAGACTCCCGCGGGTGCCAACCCGCCGGAGCGATCCCTCCCGTGGGTGCCAACCCGTGGGAGTGCTCCCGTGGGTGCCACCCGCAGGGTTGTGCACTCTCGTTCTTCGGTTACGCGATTTGACCTGAATTTTTAAGGATTAATTACGTAGATTTGATCGGGATTTAAAGGAAAGATTTGACCCGGATTTGAAGCGAACGATTACTCCTCCGTCTATAAAAAAGAAGGGAAGAGTTCAGAAAAGGGGGATTTTTCCAGAGGATCCGGCTCTTTAAAAAAAAGAGAGATCTAGGCGTTTTCTTCCGGAGTTTAATAGAAGAGTTCCAGACAAATCCTTGTCTTACCAATCCAGATCGGACCGTCAACAGAGTGCGTCAACGAGGCTTCACCGCTACCAGAACCCACAATTAAAAAAGGAAAATCGAAATTAATCGATCCCTATTTCTGTAATCTTGATCTATTTTGTAATTTTTTTTTGTTACTGTAATTCAAATTAAATTTGTAATGGAAGGAAAAAGTCAATTTTCGAGCGTACAGCGTGTGGGGATTATTATAGGCATGTTGTTTGAATTTATCTAGGAGACTAATGCTTTACCAGTCAGCAAGATTTGTCAGCATGGTTTGATTTTTAATGCTTTATAGTCAATGATGTACTAAGGGTAGTAAGCATTTTCATTTTGAGTAATTAGGATGAATCAAGATAACTCCTCGCTACAAGAAAATTGGGCTTACTTAACAAATATTTAGTGAGGAAAGTAAAAAATTGTCACTAAATGAGGATTTTTTTTGTGACACTAAAAATATATTTTTATGATGAATATAAATACTCATTACTTAATTCTAATTTTTAGTGGTAACATATTAAAACTTGTCATTAAATATATATTTTTAGTGACGATAAATTTTTATTGTTACAAAACTATACTTCAGTGACGAATACTTAGTGAGGAAAATTAAAACTGTCAATAAACGAGAGTATTTTGCGACAACAAATAAACCTTGTCATTAAAATTAGGGTTTTTTGTGACGAAGATAAATACTCATCCCGTTATCCAAATATTATTTGGCAACATATTAAAACTTATTACTAAATATTTGTTCTTAATGACGATAATTTTTTGTTGTCACAAATTACCAGTATAAATAACTGGCATTATGAGATGTGATTATTGACAAATCTTGAGAGAAAATACGTTTTTTTTTTACATTAAGAAGTTTATCATTAAAAATTTACTAGATCAAGATTGCAAAAGTAGTATATAAAAGATGGAAAAATCTGAAATGTAATCCTTCATAATATAGGAGCCTTAGTATTTGACCAATCAAAAGTAGTCACAAGAAAATGTGATGCATTTGTTTTTAGAATTATTCCAAAGATTGTAATCATAATATTAAATGATCAATGTTTTCTAAGGATGATTTAATTTTTTTTTTTAAAAAAGATAAAATATCTTCAACTAGAAATTAAATCCATGACCTTTTCATTCTTATTTCTAAGTACAAACAACTAAGTTAATTTGAATTTAGAAATGATAATGGATGTTTTAACTGGCCAAATTTTGGCTGTTCTTATATAATGTTTTGAATTAAAAAAATCATTTTAATTTAAAAATTTTCTATAGTTCGGACCAAAAATTGATCCATGCATGTGTCCCTTACCATCTCTAGTTGGATATGTACCCAATAGCAAATACCCATTTTGAAAACTTAGAAACCTAAAATATCTTTTAACTATCTTACAAACAGGGAGTTTCTAAAGGAGCACATCATTTTTCCTAGTGAACCCACTTTAACACGTCCAAGCTGAAAGCCCGAAAACTGTCCAAGCTAAAAGTCCGAAAACTATCTAGTGGGCTCACTAGGAAAATTGGTGTGCTCCTTTGGAAACTCCCTACAAACACAGTGAGATGGAATTTCAAACCCATTATACTTTTTTCAGACCTGTTACGCTTTTTTCAACATAAAATAAGTGAGTTTAAAATATCAGAAAATTTCCTTAAAATAATTGAAAATCATGTTAATTATTTATTGTAAAAGGTGAATACTCTAAGAACTCACTTAACCATGTTATTCAATTAAACTATTTTGATTTTTATTTAATTGTATAGAAATAATTTTATTATCGTGTTTAGTTGATAGTACAAATGATTTTGTATTATGGTTGTCATCTTCGAGCTCCTTATACTTACCTGGCAAACTAGGCATAATCATATTTAAATGAGATAATCTGATGGTTAAACATATTGAACATATTCTAAGTAAAGTATTTATTGATTGTAAACTGCTACAGTTTAAACGTAGACCTAAAAATACACCAATTCGACGAGAGAAGTTTATCAATGTAGGAAATACCAAAGAAAATATGGATGGAGGTGATACAAAAATATATGGATTCTAGAGGTCTAAATGATGAGATATTACTTGATAGAAATGAATGGAGAAACACTATCAACGTGATCGATCTAACGTGATTTTTTTTTTTTTGGTTTATGTAGCCTGCCTATCCAAGTACTTGAGATAAAAAACTTTGTTGTTGTTGTTGTTGTTGTTGTTGTAGACTGATACAATTTAAATTTACTTTGCAATAGATTGAACAGTGTCAATGAATATGGCTGACAGTAGGATGATAGATAAGGCTACCAGAATAATACTGAAATGAAAGTGAAATGATACTGATATGATATTGACAATTGAATGGTTAACTTGGAATACCACAGGATTTAGAGAAAAATTAAGGGTTAATTACACTCAGACCCCCTGTAGTATGGGCATGTAACACTTAGACCCTCTAAAGTTTAAAACTCTCACTTAGACCCCCTGGATCAGGGGTCTGAATGTAATTAAAACACAATGATTTAGATACTTCAAGGGGTCTAAGTGAGAGTTTTAAATTTCAGGGGGTCTAAATGTTACATGCGTCATACTATAGGGGGTCTGAGTGTAATTAACCCAAAAATTAAATATAAAAAAGTATGGTAATTTTTAAGTATTAACTTGTACAATTGAAATTGAGGTACCACGACGAGGTACTAATTTCAGTTTCAGAGGCACTAGTCCGTGTTCTCGGGTATGCACGAGATACATTTCAAATATTAGCATTTCCAACTGTTAGTTTTCCACCAGTTGTTACTATTTATTAGCAGCCGTTCCGCTTTTAGCTTATGAAGCACTAGGACTTTTTCTCGTATATTTTGTTTTTATTATTGAGATAAAGAAGTGTTTAGTTGATAAAAATTATTTATTTTTTTTGAAAAATAATTCTCTCCATACATGTCCTATTATAATAGTAGTTTCATATTTTCTAGTTGGTAGTTAGACTTTTTTTTTTTTATTATAAAGGGGTTTTACATATCTATCCCTTAAATCTTTAAAAATTAGAATTTAGTCCTCCAAATCTTCATATTTATAATTTAGTCTTCCAAATCTTTTAAATTATATCATTTTAGAGATTAACTGGAAGAGATTAATTGGAAGGTTAGAGAGAGAGGAGAAAAATGGAAAGAGAAATCCAATAAGAAGAGAACGATAGGAGGAAGAGAAAAGATAAGACTAAAGTGAAGTAACTCAGAGATATAACGGAAAATTCAGGCTAAAAATATGGCTAATGGACTAAAGTGAGGTAAGTTGAAAGATTTGGGAGACTAAATTATAAATATGAAGATTTAAATGGCAGATATGTAAAAAAAACTGATTATAAAATTTTTCAGTAGTTGTTAAGTTAAGTACGTTGTATATTTTGGAATTTGTATTTTATATAAATTTAAAAAATGGCTAAAATTAGGGAAGTTACACCATAATTTTATTTTTTTTTGGGATTTTTTTTTTATTTTCTAAATTGAAAGTTCTCTCTCTTTTCTTCATTCTTCATTTAGTAATATAAAAAGGTGTTACCGATATTTCGTGATACACCTGTATACTATATTTTTGGTGGGGATGGTAATAGATAGATCTGCAAGTCAATTTTTGATACGTTCTATTTAAAATTATAAATTAGATAAATAAAAATTTTATTTTTTAATTTAAAATTTTGAATATGCCATCCCTCGGTTTTGGAGAACGACTCCTGACATGACGTTGAACCTAAGGCTTGCTTCCCCCCTAGCATTGAAATGATGATCATAAACTGAGCCATCTGAATGCTTCAGCCGTCTGGTTGATTTCAAAAGCAAGAAATGAATAACGTAGACTCCACGCCGGTGGAGTTCAACAAGGCGGCTGAAGGGACAAATCAAGGGTCGCACTCTGAACGCTCAGTTCAAGTGGGAAGGCCAACATTCAGTGCGGTAAATATCCCATTCATTCAATTCCAAGCTGGCTCAGCTAGGTAGCTAGTTGTCATGCAATCAGACATCCGTGCAGCGTTCATCCACAGCCGTTGAAATTGACCGTGAGGTCTCATTCTGGGGAATTTCTAAATGAGCACACCACTAGGTGCGCACACCCTCCCTCTCTCTCTTGTTTTTTTTTAAAATAAGGTACACCACATTTTCACCCCTTGTCATTTCATCCTCCAAGTGAATACACCAAAACTCTCGTTGTCAGACCATACAATCATAACGCTCCATCTCCTCTGATGAGAGTCCTAGCCCGTCGACCGTACGGTAAATAATATCTTCCGTGATCTAACTCCAGATAAGTAATAATACATTCTAAGATCTAATTTCGGACATGAAATAATACCGTCCGGATCTAATCTCGGCCAGAAATATATAATTTTTTTTTTTGAAGAGATGGAGATTGAAGACAAGCACACTAAGATCTGAAATTTCTAATGGCAAACTTGTAATATAAGGATTTTAGTAAAGTGTGCTTACTAAGACCAGTAGTGTACTTCTTTAGAAATTCGCGGTCGGTTGGCCTTTTTCCAAATGCAAGTTAGTCAATTGGTTGTTTAATTAGATTGTCTTGATTCGGACATGTCAAAATCATGGAGGTAATTTGGTGATGCTTTTCTACGCCTTTTTCATATGAAAATGACTGATCAGTTAATAGTAAGGATAATAATATATGCATTCATAAGTCAATTTTTAGTCTACCATAAATAAAATTTTGAAGTAGAAAATTGAAATTTTTATTTCTAATTTGAAATTTTGTATAAGACAGACCAGAAGGCTCTGCTTGACAACGGGTTAAACAAGGAGTTAAGAAGGTGACAATTTGACAAAAAAGTGGTTTAACTAAACAAGTTTAAATAGTGGCGCTTTCGGATTAGGAAGAGTAAACTGCTAGTTTTTTTTTTTTTTTTAGTAGAATTTTTCAATTTATATTCCTAACTATCATCTTAATATACCAAGAGAGATGGATAATCTAGTGAAGCTATTACAAAATATTCATTTATAAGTGCGCCAATCTCTTTTATTTTGGTTCATAGTTCTTTTTTTTTTCTCTCTATATGGCTCATGTACAAGAGAGATCGAGTTTGAAAAATAGTGAAGGGAACTATTACTACATAAGTATATTATATAATTCCAAAATTTCAATTGCGTTTATATCCATCGATATCGGATATATACAAACATTTCCCACCCACTTTTCACTGATGGAGTGCAGTTCGCTCGACAAATTTCTACCTCTATCGAACTACCAATTTTTCTAGGGGTATTTACTGGTTTGTCCCTCAAATCTTTATATATTATGATTTAGTCCCCCAAATCTTCATATTTAGGATTTAGTCTCCCAAATCTCCTAAGTTACTACAATTTAGTCCCCCTCCTCAAATCCCCCAAATTTTTGATCTGATATTACCATTTTATCCCTCCTTATTCATTCTTTCTCTTCCTCCTCTCTTCTCCTCCTCTCCTCCTCCTCTCTTCTCCTTTTCTTCATTATTCCTCATCTCTTCTCCTTCTCTCTTCCTCATCTTTTCCTCATCTTTTCTTCATTGGGAGAAGAGAGGACGAAGAGAGAAGGAGAAGAGAGAAGGAATAATGAAGAAAAGGAGAAGAGAGACGGAAGAGAGGAGGAGAAGAGAGAAGGAAGAGAAAGAATGAATAAGGATGGGTAAAATAGTAATATCAGGTCAAAAATTTAGAGGATTTGGGGAATGAGGACTAAATTGTAGTAACTTAAGAGATTTGGGGGACTAAATCCTAAATATGAAGATTTGGATGACTAAATCATAATATATAAAGATTTTAGGGACAAACAGTAAATACCCCATTTTTCTAATAATAGAGTTAGTCAAAGAGTTTCTTGACATAAAATTTTGCCATTGGTTGGACTCGATCTTTAAGGAGGCTGGAGTTGCCAAGTTATATACCTAATATTAAGCTCTTTAAATAATAATCTAAGAAAATGATCAAGCTCACATTATACAATTTGTTGACATGTCTCAGGATATAAAATTTCAAATAAATTATTAACCCCTGTTTTAATATACCAAAAACAAAAATAATATGAACAAACAAATAATATATTATCAAATTTTGTTTTACATTTTGACTATCATGGATCCAAAATTAATAGCATTTACGAGTTTACTAAAACTTGATTAAATTTGATGAACTTGTAAATAGCCTTATATAAAAATGGGACAATAACGACCAAATAACACCAAAGCATAAAAAATTTAAGTAATATTTTGTAAAGATATAACAACCTCCCATTTATATTCTTTAGTATTATCTAATTGATGATTAAGGTTTAGACCGTTAAAAACAGCAATAAATACAAAACAGTTCTATAGGAAGTAGTAGTAAGGGGTGAGCATCAGTCGGTTCGGTTTGGTTTTGGAAAAAAAACTCCTACCGAAAACCAAACCGAACTAGTAGAACCGAAACCGAAACCGACCGAATTTCGAAAAAAACCCAAACCAAAACCGAATTTTCAGTTCGGTTAGGTGGGTTATTTGAATTTGAAACTAAATATGTAATAAATACTTATATTTTATAGGAAAGATAATAATTTTTCTTTCTATTTTTTTTTCTTTTTCTACCTATTAAAATAACAATAACATGTTTTTCATCAAAGATTTAAAAAATATATATATTAAAAATAAATAAAAAAAAAAGAATAAACTACAATTTGTTATTACTAGCATTATCAAGAGTAATAGTTAAAATTTTTATCAAAAAGTTCGAGTAATTCTTGATAAATCTATTATGCATGATTTTTTCCTTGTATGTATCATAAAAAAAAAAAAAAAAAAAAAAAAGTAAAATAAATAATTTTTTTACAATTGCAAGAATCACCAATCCAATAAACAATTATGCATAAAAAAGACTTTGGGACTCTAACATATCAAATATCCTAAATAATAACAACTTTGCACATAAGATTCTGAAAATAAGGAATTATTTTTCTTCTTTTAATTGCACAGACGTTACATTGACAGGTTAGGCAAAAAAAGAAGGGTTTTTTACATATTTGTCCCTTACATCTTTAAAAATTTGAATTTAGTCCTCCACATCTTCATACTTTGAATTTAGTCCCCCAAATCTTTAAGTTATCTTACTTTAGTCCCCAGCCATGTTTTTTGTCTGAATTTCCCGTTATAGTCCTGAGTTACTTCACTTTAGCCATCTCTTCCCTCTTTCTCATCTCTTCCTCGTCTTATTAGGTTCCCCTCTCCATTCTTCTCCTCTCTCTCTTCTCTTCCCTTCCAGTAAATCTCTAAGTTGAAGTAACTCAAGGGAACTCGATAAGAAGAGGAGAGAGAGGAGAAGAATAGAGAGGGGAACCCAATAAGAAGAGGGAAGAGAGAACTAAAGTGAAATAACTCAGGGGTATAACGGAAAATTCGGGCCAAAAATATAGTTTGGGGACTAAAGTGAGATAATTTAAAGGATTTGGGGGATTAAATTCAAAATATGAAGATTTGAAAGACTAAATTCAAATGTTTAAAGATTTAAGGGATAGATCTGTAAAAACTCCAAAAAAAAAAATGCAAGAACAAAACTATATCTCTAATGTAATAAATAGACCATTCTTTTAAAATGACATACTTGATTATCGTCTTATATGTTTCAGTCGTATCATAAGAAAAAGATGAAAAAGATGAGAGACAACTGGTGTTGGAGACTCGAGAGAATAGATTTACTAAATATCAAATTGGCCTCTTGACCTTTGTTGTGGAACTTCTTATGTCGGATGATGTGGGTTACCTTTGTTGTGGAACTTCTTATGTCGGATGATGTGGGTTACCTTTGTTGTGGAACTTCTTATGTCGGATGATGTGGGTTAGCCCATGCATATGATGCGCATGTAGGAGTATCCACAGTTAGGGCACTCCGCCTCGATGTCGGTGACATTGTCCGTATCGTGTTTGACCTCGATTCATTTGAAGAAGCTCCTCAGATCGGGATCTCTTTATTGAAGTTGAAATAGTTGGTTCGTCAATTGGACAGTTAGACATAACTTTCTAGATGGTAAGGTCGGTAGGTGCAACCTACTCCTCCTCATCAATATCGATTAAATATAAGGATGACGTGTCTTTGAAGGGAAAAAAAAATTTTTTTTTTTTTTTTTTTTTTTTTTTTTCCCTTGAGAATTAGAGAGGAGAGGAATTTTGGTGGGGAAAAATTAATATGGGGTGTGTCTATTTATTTTATAAAAGCAACCCAAATTCAAAATCACTAAAATACTTCCACAAGGTAGTAGTTTTGTGGCCAAACTATCCCAAATAGTCCAAAACACACTAAATAGCCATCAAGCATTTGCAACTCTTGAGCATTCTGGAGCTTACATTACATGGGCAAATGCTTGCTTAGCCGATGAAACTGCCACCAAAGTTGTGCGTCGAAACTTATGATCATGCTGTACACAACAACATCATGATCCCATCGGAACCTAATAATGTAGTATAACATTTGATCAAATTTAACAACTGTTGCAATACAATGCCATGTTCGACTTTTATGCGCAACTCCAACATATAACTTTTTTCGAAGTCATTCAAACATAGTAGGTTGATTAAAGCAATTTACGTCGTATATGTTAACAGATGCACAGTAAGTTACTACAATTTAGTCACTCAGTTTATATTTTGGTCCGATTTTTCCATTTTATCCCTGATTTTCTTCACTTAATTCCCCCTTTTATCTTTCTCCTCTCTTCTTAGTTCTTACTGGGTCCCCCTTCTTCTTCTCTTCTCTCTCTATTCACTTATTGGGTTCTCTTTCTCTATATTGAGACCAAATGTATTATTCTCCACCAAATGTATTAAATTTAGAAATGAATTAATCCAATATAAGGAGGGAGAACCCAATAAATGAATTTATATTGAGACTTAAAGGTTTAATATATTTGGTGGAAAATAATACATTTGGTTTCAATATAGAGAGGGAGAACCCAATAAATGAATAGAGAGAGAAGAGAAGAACAAGAGGAAACCCAATAAGAACTAAGAAGAGAGAAAGAAGAGGTAAAGGGAACAAAATGAAGGAAATCAGGGATAAAAAGAAAAAAATCGGGCCAAAATATAAGCTGGGGAGACTAAATTGTAGTAACTTAAAGGATTTGAGGGACTAAATCCTAAATATGAAGATTTGAGGGACTAAATTATAATTTATAAAGATTTAAGGGACAGGTCTGTAAATACTCCTAAATAAAAATAAGAATTAATTACACTTCAGACCCCCTTAATATGGAGAATGTCAGACCCCCTTAATATAGAGAATGTATAACTTATCACCCCTAAAGTAGGTTCTGAGTGTTAATTAAAACACGGTGATTTAGATAGTTTAAAGAGTGTGATTTAGATAGTTTAGAGAGTATAAGTAAGAATTTTAAACTTTATGAGTGATAAATTATACAATCACCATACTACAATGGGTCTGAGTATATTTAACCCTAAAAATAATACCAAAAACATGTACATTAGGAGCCAGCTAAGACATATTGTTAGTGTTTTCAACAAATATGTGGAGCTCTTGAATCTCATTCAAACTAATGTTTAAAATAGCAACTAATGTTTAAAATAGCGATAACGGTAACATAACATTTTATGTTATATTAAGTTACGTCACATATAGCGTAATGCATAACATAGGATATGCAATTTTCTATTTATTTAATAAAAATAAGTATAAATTATATAAAACATTTTTTATAAATTGAAAAATAAATTTAAAATTTCTAAAAAATATATATACATAATACATAATCTATTCTAATTTTATATTAAATTTTAGAATAATTTTCACATTTTTCATAAATTATATTAAGTCTACGGTCGTAATTCCAGTCATTATCTAAACAAGAAAATAAGATTCTAATTTTTTATTTTAATTCAGTTATTATCATTGTTGTAATTTATATTTTGTAATGTTCAATTTATTTTATTTGTAATTATTGATTTCAGTTTAGTTCAAAATTCAATAGAATCAACAAGTTAAATATTTCAGCAACCAAAGAGGTATTACAACAAGCGAACAAACAAACATACATAAATTAGTTAGTTAGCAATTCCACAAATAATTTAACAAACCAACAACTAATCAAATATGAAAATTTAAGCAATTCGCTAATAATTAAAATAATAATCAACAACAATCAGTGTTTTAAATATCGGCCGATATACTGGTATATCGGCCGGTATATCGGTAATTATGAAGAAACGAGACGATATGGCATTTTTTTATCGGGTATCGTTTTGGACCGGTATGGGCCGATATATCGGCCACGTGGCGATATATCGGCCGGTATCGATATTATCCAATACCGGCCGGTATTGGATAATATCGGTTATTGGGTTTTGGTTACGGGTTAACCCGTTAAGATCCGACCCGTTAAGCAATAAAACGGGTCGAAAGGAAGAAAATTTTTATTCTCTTTCGCGTTTTCTCTCTCTCTCTCCCGGCGATCCGAGCTCTCTCTCCCGCGACGAAAACCCTAACCCCAAATTTCCACAAATCAGCCCTAAATCTTCTCCGATTCTTCTTCTTCCACTCTCTGGCTCTCTCTCTCGTTCTCTCTCCGCGTTCGTCGGCCGATCGAGTCGAACGGCGCGAACCCTAACCCTAATTTCCCAATCCATCAAAAAATCTCTCTCGTTTTCTTTCTATCTTTTTTCTCCGCTCTCCGATAGCTCTTCTCCTACTCTGCGAGTTTTTGAAGGGTGCTCGTCGTTCTCCAGTAGGGCAGTCGCCGCCGGCCAGGTAAGTTTAGTTTGTTTTTTTTATGTTAATTTGATTTAGAGTTACAAAGTTTGTCAATTTCTTTTATATTGTGCTATTTAGGTTTAATTGATTGCGATTTATGTTAGATTTTTTTTTTTGGTGTAATTTGAGGGGAATTGCTAAGTTGACGCACTGTTTATCGGCGGTAGTCTACAGTGATTAATCGAATCACTGATTTATACTGAATCAGTGATTTGATTCACTGATTCAGTGTGAATCAGTGAACCGAATCACTGATTCAAATCACTGATTCACACTGAATCAGTGATTCGGTTCACTGATTCAGTGTGAATCAGTGATTCAAGAAATAATTTTGTATGTATGAGTTTCATACTAGTTAAAATTTGTAAATTTGAGTATTTATTATTTATATGTATTCACTGTTGCAGATTTACTGTTTCATGCAACAGAATCTTGTCATTATTCTAACTGTTGTTGCAGATTTACTGTTTTATGTATGAGTTTCATGCTAGATTCATTGTTGTTGTGCATGTGGACTGTATCCATATATGTTTTTTTGTGGATGTGTTGTTGAAAAAAAAAAACAAAATTTGATAAAGAAAATCCACTAGTTAGCATGATGACTTACTTTTTAGCATGTTTCAAAATATGTTGTAAAAACTGATATTTAAAGTTTATAGCATATTTCAAATAAACTCATTTAAAGGATAATGTTGTAATTTTATAAATTATATCACTTATGTATTGCAGAAACACTTTGCTTTTATCTTGAAAACTTATTTTTCTTTATTTTATGATTGTATTTCGCTCTGTCTCTGTGCATATGCGAACGTTCTAAACGATATCTGCAAATTCGTAAGTTGAATGTAAATAAACCAATGTAAGTGCTATAAACTCATTTTATGCGTTTTATTATGTTCTATATAGCTAATTATATAATTATTCTTTAACTGGTATGACACCGATATGACATTCCGGTATTTAGGGTCATATCGCGATATCCCACCCGGTATCCGGTAACCGGTATGTAATTTGGCTGACCGGTACGAAACCGGTATCCGATATTTAGAACACTGACAACAATATAGAATTACTAAGAAAATAATTATAAATAACGTAACATAATATAATTTACCATAACATTACGTAATATAACATAAAATAACATTAAAAACATACTGTTTCTCAGTTATTTTTAGTTGTTACGTAAAACTGAAGTTCTCTTAGATTTCATAGCGCAATATAACAAGTTTCATAATGTGTTATTTTCAATATTGATTCAAACCACAACTCAGCAAAGAACTCAACTACCTCTCTGACACTTATGCAGATTTTTTTTTATCAAATACATAGAGGAAAGATGTACTACTACAAACATTGCTTGCTACTGCAATCATGTAATTTAATCCAGGAGATCATCAGAAGGTATTAAATAAAATAAATGAGATACTGTTGAATTTTATCATGCTGGTGTCTGCAAACCAAGCAATCAAAGTGAATACCTAACCAAGCCCTGGTCCTGCAACTTCTTTGCGAGGTGCATCAGCCTTGATTCTGGCCGGTCTGAGAATTCGGTCAATTAGTCCATACTCCAGGGCTTCCTGAGCATTGAATCTCTTCATTCGACTCAAATCTTTGTGGATCTGGAAAAGAGCAGACGTATAAAGTAAATAAATAAAAATATGGGCAATGGTGATAACTTGGAATAGTTCTATTTAAAATTTAGGACATAAACGAAAATGATGGGATAATATTATATATATATATATATATATGAGAAAACAGAAAATTCACCGGCGGTGAAGGGAGTTCCTTCACTACCGCTTAGATGGTCCAATAAAATTATTACACGTGACGCCACTTAAGATAACAAATAAAAAAACTCACTTAACCGTCCTTTGAGTGGCGCTACATGTAATAATTTTATTGGGTCATTTAAGCGGCGGTAAAGGAACTCCCTTTACTACCGGTGAATTTCCCGTTTATATATATATATATATATATATATATATATATATATATATATATATATATATATATATATATATATATATATATATATATATATATAGGGATTACTGTAGGTGAGCCGCCAGCTCAGGAAAAATTACGTGAGCTAGCGGCTAAAATATAGTAATCCAATAATTTTTGTTTAATTTTTTTTTTAGAATTAGGATCTCTATCTCTTTAACCTTAATAAAATTAAATTTTATGAATTTTGAAGTTCATTTAAACTTTCATCAAGTGAATACAAAATGTTTATTCATTGAAAACCGTTAAAAATTGTGTCCACTTGATGAAGGCCAAATCAAAACTAAAACCCAAGAAATGGAGTATGAATGAACTCTAAGGCGTCGAGATCATAAACCAAAAGAAATTTTTTTAAAAAATTATTAGAGATAATGAAAGTAAACTGCAGCTTAGGTAACTTATGTGAGTTCTCAGCTCATTTCCATTTTCCTCATATACATATATATATATATATATATATATATATATATATATATATATATATATATATATATATAAGGAAACGGAAAAACTTATATCATAGCCCCTCCTTTAACGCTTAGATAGACCAATAGAATCTTTACATGTAGATTGACCACATGCACTAAAAAGTGTTGTTTTAAAAAGAAAACTCCACCTAATGCTTTTTTCCAAAAAAAGCCCTCCACATGTAAAGATTCTATTGGTCCACCTAAGAATCATAGGAGGTGCCCCTGCTATGACATAGTTTTTGCCGTTTTATATATAGTAAATAAGAAATTCACTAGCGGTGAAAGAAGTTCTTTTACCACCGCTTAGATTGCACAATATAATTATTACACGTGGCGCCACTTAAAGGTAACAAATAAAAGAGCTATATTAACCGCCCTTCGAGTTATTAGACCACCTAAGCGGGGGTAAAGTAACTCCCTTTACCGCCGGTGAATTTCCCGTTTACTCATATATATATATATATATATATATATATATGTTAACCCACACCTAAAAAGGACAAAACATACAAGTGCAAACTATGAAAGAATATTCTACTTGGGAAAACATAAGTTAATGTTATTTTGATAGTTAGGTATTAGCACAAGACTTCACTGTAAAAGTCATGACCGATACACGTGATACAAATGCTAAAGCTGTCCAAAGAATGACAACCAGCCATCCATAAGAACAAAAAAGGATGCAATTTATGTCATTGTCTCTAGTCATCCACCTCCATAAACCACAATAAGAAATATTCAAAAAATCGATTCAATTTATGCAAGGTCTTTGGCCATCTACCTCCATAAACCACAACAAGAAAACTTCACCGTATCTAAGTAGTTCTCACAATATTCCAGAAAAAAAAACACTCTACCTGCACATTATGTCTAGTAATTGGCTACTAGATTGGCCGCAAAGATAGGCGTCCAAACTCCAAATACTTTTTAAGGAAAATAAAATACGGTAGCTCTAATACTTACTACTTTTTTGCATGAGCTTAAATTATATGACGATATAACCACCAAGGTTTCATGGTTCTTGCTTATATGAAACTTGAAGGGTAATTCGCCACCAATTCTAAGAAGGCTGAGGTGAGCTTGACAGCCCGGTCATAAATTTTCCAACTCTTCCATGGAGCTTTTCCCAACTCCTACTCCTGCTTTCCGACCAACTTCATCTTAATGGCAAGGTTTAGATGACGAAAAATATTTGCAATTTTCATCTAGTGACGCCAAACAAGCATAGAACTAGATTTGAATTATGACTTCAAATTGCATGCCCAGGTTGATAAAACAGACAGAATTATTTGATCAAACATGCCAGTACGCAAGTCAGAGAAAGAGAAAAAAAAAAAAATGATAAGTTTATCAAGCTCTTCTGAAAAAGCAATATGCAAGACAAAGCAAATCATGGCTCATTTTATCAGACTGCATGTACCTTTTCTTCAGGTTGTCCAGTCTTTTTGGCCAACTCATTAAACAGATAGTCTCTGATACGAAGGAGCTCATTTGCTTCATTGCGAATATCATCAGCCTTTCATAAGACATACTGACATGTAAAGATCATTGAATTAAAGGGTACTGAGCAAGTTAGATATGATTAATTGAAGATAAAGATTAACAGACCTGGCCACGAGCTGCTCCGGCAGGTGACTGGAGTGCAATTCTACTGAGAGGCATAGCGACACGGGTACCCTGCATTAAGATAAAAGCCAGATGAACAAGATAAAAGTGAGATGAACAAGATATATATATTCCAATCAGACAGTTGAATCCTAATCTGGATATAAATGTAAACCAAAGTTTGGTGGTAAAGTGTAAAACAGACGCAAAACAGCCAAACCTTCTCTCCAGCAGCAAGAAGAAATCCCGCCAAGTTATAAGCATAGCCTACACAGTTGGTAGCCACTGGACTCTTCAAGCTTTGCATTGTGTCAAATATAGCCATGCTCGGCGTAAGCTGCAAATAAATTAAGTTAAAATATTGTAAGCTATATGAGAAAGAGATTAAAATAAGGTGGAAACAAAAATAAAACATGTTCAAGAAGGGTATTCTTTGACATGTCCACAAAAATATAGATCCACGAGATTAGACCTGCTCGATACAAGCTACAAAGGGACTTGAGTACTAATGGAATTGAGTTTCCTCTAACAAATAATGTGAAGTCATATGTGATGAAATGAAATATGTTCATGAAACTATGGAAGTTAAGATTTAACTGTAAATAAATATTTAAGAATCCAGATTTATTAGTCTTTGGTTTTACAAGGAATACACATCATGAATCTTTACCCTCAACAATTTCGAACATTGAATATAATCAGGAAGTCTATGCCAGCCTAAATTTTGAAAATTGATCAGAAAAAATGGGATAACTGCAAAATGACTCAAAAAAAGGTATGGGGCCCTGAATTCTCTTGTTTGCAGAGAACACGTAGGTCTCCAGCAGGTCAATACTCCTATGCTCTTATCATGTTGAAGCAGACAAAGTGCTTAGTGAGTAGAAGTCCATCAGCATCAGCTCCTTTATTGTTTTGCAAGAATGTTTTTTTTTCCCTCTCTATTGTGCTGAAATAAAAAATTGCTTCAGCATTCATCACAACAACTAAGGAAATTTTTGACATAATGGGGTAATGGCAATGGATTGAAGTAGAATAATTCAGGTATTAATTGATTAAGGAAGTAGTTTAGGTAATTTAAGCTCAGAACAAAAAAACTTGTTATGGTTGTGTACCCGCTAAAAATCTATACGAAATTCTTGACATGTGATAAATTAGTAGTCTAAAAAAACTGGAGATGGTGAACCTTACAGTTTAATTATAGATCCAAGATTCCAAATCTTTATTAATGTTCAGCCAAATGAATAATGAAATTGGAGCCACAGAGATGTAAAAGATGCAAGTTACCATGAAGTCGAAGTAGTTTGTTGTTCTCGATGCTACAAAACATGGATATTTCAACGGTGGTGAAATTTCAAAGTTGAACACATATTGGAGATGATATAAAAGACGAAACTTCTTGGCATGTCCTTGTTGTTTCACGTGTACTTTCTAAAAATTTGTTCATATCTGAGTGATACCATGTTGGGCCCTCTATACGCACCTAGGACTTATTTTCTTCTTCTTCTTCTTCTTTTTTGTGTTTTTGTGAATAGGACATGGCCTAGTGCAAGTAAGGTTTGAACACCACAGAATTCGGTGATAAGAGGCTATCCCATTGTGTTTCAGTGACAACTGCCATACACAAGTTTAGTGCAATGACATAGTTCCCTTTCATGTACATTACAGATCACACTACAGTTGTCAAAAGTTACAGTGATGGACACTTCAAATATCTTGATACTTGACATGTATGTCACATTTCTAAGCAACGCTATTTAATAGCATTAATAAATAATAATCTCAACCATCAAAACCTGATCATCTTTTCTTTTGCATATGCTATGATTCGGTACACCTCTCTATCTTCTGCTGCTCTTACCTCTTAGTTCCTCTTCCTATCTGTACTAATGGTAATGTTCCTTGCTTCCTTTTTCTAGCTTATTTGTTTCATCCTGAAGATGCCAGTCATATTTTATTTTTCTTATATCATCTCCTTCTCTTGTTTATGAGCACATAGTTGTACATTTTAATTATTAAATAATGCAATCAATCAAGTAACACTGACAAGCTTTTATATAGCTAATGTTCCGGGAACCTATATCTGCGAATTTCAAATGATATAAAATACTGAGTGGAATGAAACCTGCTTCAGCTTTACACTATCAAACTGGAGACATAGACAGCATATCACTTCTGAATCTTTATTCATTCCCTTTCTTCTATACTTCCTTTCTCTCTCGGTCTCCTCTCAGCCTTCTTCAGCTCTTGTTTTGTTTCTATCCTTCTCTTCTCAACATCATCTTCTTTTTCTCTTCTCTACTTATCTCTTCTTTTTCCTCCTGCTTCTGTAATTCGTCTGTTCTTCTCATAAAGTTGTCTCACTTCAGTGATGTGATGTCTTGCCTTGCGTCTCAAGGGACAGGCATTATAAGCAACTTGCACTGCTGGCCTCATGCCTCAGCAACTTTGTCAACAGCCAATGCCAACTATTTATGGCATCAAATAAATTCATAAACTAATTCACTCCCGCATCAAACACCTAATCAAGCAACTTAACAAATCTCATTAAAAGCTAAGATTCATTCCCAAATAAAAGTCAAATTATACTCTAACTTAGTAAAACTCCAAAATCCTATCGCCCTTCATCTAGATTCACCTTTTCGTTCCAATATGTCACTGCCCAATTATAAAAGTGTCCAATTTAAGCACCCCTAGGATGCCATACCCTGCAAGGTTTAGGTTTCCAACATCATAATGCCTGAACAGCAAGTACTTTAATTTGCATGACAGGATAATTCAGGAGAGATTTGAAATCAAACTTTGACAAGGAAGAGCTAAGGCATAGGCGAGAGTATGGAAATTTAACTTTTAGTTCAAGTAAAATGGGAAGGATGAAAAGGAGGGGGTTATTACAGTGAGAAGAGTGGCTAATGTTTCATCATAGGCACACTATTTTAGTTGTTTACCACTCTGCGTTCATAGCCATCAACTTATTAGGTTTAGTATGGTCATATATTTTTTGGTTAAAAAAGAGGAAATAGCATTACAATGAATTTAGCCCATGTCACTTGTAAAAATATTATTGAAAGGCTTATGGGTTTATTTTGGTTTTGGCGAAAACTGTAATCTGGAATGTCACGTTGAATTTCCTCCATATCAATAACAAGGACAGAATTTACAAATGCAGAAGATAATGCATATTGATGCTTCCAGCCTCAGAAAAGACAAAACCTACAAGATAACCTACAAAGACTAGTCTTCTATTGTAACATTTTGATTGAAATACATCTATAACTCAAATTTGAAATGCCTTAACTAAGAACAAGCTTCTAAGCTTTGAAAGATAGAAATTGAATACTCAGAAATGACATTTGCCGGATTTTAGAAAAAGATGGTTTCAAATGAGAGGAAGAAATTTAACATAGCTTTGAAAGAGAGAGTGAATACTCAAATGACATTTGCCATGTTTCAGAAAATGAAGGGTTTCAAATGACTGGAAGAAATTTAGGTCCATGCTTGATTAAAGCAGTGATCCAGCATTACTACAATTTGATTTTAACTATTTGTTGTATGCAAAACTTTTCTGTTTATATTCAACCTGCAGTACAACATAGGCAGCGCTCACTGAAAGAAAAGGGAAAACCTCAGCAAGATTACATCCTATCTTTGTCACTATGCTGCTACTTATCACAGATTCAATCACCCATAAGCAAAAATACTAGTTGTCACAGCTGTGTCAACAAGTTGCTATTACTTATAAATGTTAAAATTCTTGAAGGAAAAAATTTCAAGAGCATAGTGTTGTATTTCATCGAATCTCATTACATGGACAATCGTATGCTAGTACGAACTCTTCATTGGTCCAACTAAATCAACAAATAATCTGAAAGAATTTGATAAGACTTCTTAATTAGATATATTTGGGGAAATGCATACACGAGTATATGTTTATAAAAACATAATGAATTACTCACATCACCGCCAGGGCCGTTAATGTATAAATGTAGGCGTTTTGATGACTCGATGCTATCAAGGTACAACATTGTTGCCAAGACTTGATTGCTGAATTCTTCATCTATGTGTTGTCCGATAAAGATAACACGCTCCCTATACTGCAAAAAGCTAAAAAACTCTTAGTTTTCAAGAATGCAGGTGCATAAAAACAATTAAAAGGAATAGATAAGTCCAGTGTAGAACTTTCATCTTACAAGAGCATTCCAAAGATCAACCCACTGCCAAGTTCCTTCACCAGGAGTACGGAATGGCACTCTTGGAGTACCAATGGGCATCATAGATATTCTTGCCCTTGGTGGGTTTGTGTTGGAAGCCCTAAAGCACATGAGAGATTTAGGTATGCAATTACATAATCAGGGCAATGCTCAATAATAGAAACTAAGACATAAATTTTCTGAAAATTATTTAGTGCTCTCTCTCTCTGAAAAGAAACATCTGTCAGTTTACAACTTGAGAAGCATAACAAAATCAGAGGATGAACTGGATAAAGTTGTTTAGTTTTCATTGTTCACAGAAATATGGAGCGAGGTATAATGACTTCACTAATGCAAACTGTTTCACTATGCACCTTATCATTAGTTGCAATTACAGCTTTAGCTAATGTAAAGGCACAAATTACATATTCACCTTTGTGATTCCCTATCTCCTGACAATCCACGAGCTATATTCTCACTCAACACGCCTTTCCATTCATACTTTACTACCCTCCCAAGTACCAAATAATAATAGTAACACTACATTGTTTGTGTTGTTGGTAATCTATTTGAAATTTTGAATTGGATACTAATCTGGAACAGGTAAACCAAAAAAGGGAAAGCATATGTTGGCTCAGTAGAAAAGGGGAGAAATTAAATCACTGAAAAAAAAAAAGATAAACGAAGCAAAAAAATCCTTGCTTGTACCTATAAAATATTTGAGAGATAATTAAAGATAGAACAGTTATGTAATGACCACTACCCATATAACATTTTTTTTCCTATAGTATAATACTATTTTAATTACTGTATTATATTAAGTTTATATTAGTATTTTAAATGCCAGTCTTTAAAAGAGTAAATAAAAATATAATCTGTTTTAAAATGATATTTTTATCTAAAAACCATCTATTTTAGTTTCTAGAATTTATCCTTTCTTTTCTCAAACCCAAGCCAATTATAGTATGGCTCAAAACCTAAAGTAAAAAGAATATATAAAAAAGTGATTTTGTGGAGGTTTGAACCTAACACTCATCCACTTAAATCAATTACCCAAACACCACTGGGCTATATTGCTAGTTGAAGTAAAGAAAGATAATTATTGTTTTCAAACTGCTTTTGACTTTTCATTTTTTTCAATCTCCAACTCTCATCTCTTTGTTTTTCCTCTATTACTACCCACATTTAACCCTTTTTAAAACTGAAAATTAACTCTGTTAAAACCCTTAATTCCTAGAACTATTTCACCTTTTTAACTACTCAGATTTAATCCTAATAAAAGCATCTCCTTCTCAAATCAATCCTTTCAAAAACTCCAATCTCTCTCCAATTTTCTTTACTTCGGTGGATCGCAAACCACCGCCTTACCAACCACCATCTCGCCTTACGGCCAGAGTCACTGCCGCCACGGGCCAACTTCTCCTTTTTTGGGTTCTAAATCTTTGGCTAGAGGTTAGTGGTAACTTCTTTTCTTTTCTTATTAGATTTAAGTTTAATGGATCCTAGATTAGTTCAAATCCACTACTCATTAAATCATAATTTGAATATTATTTTGAAGCATCTTATAAACCCAATAAGATAGAGATTTGACCCATTTAACTCATCCAGACCAGTTAAGCCTTATGAACTTAAAAATAGACTTTTGAATGCTTAAAAAATATAAGAAAAATACCTAAAATTCACTAGATTTCATGTTATTCAATTGTTTACAATTTTATAATTGCAAATCGAATCGCAAGAACAAATTGGACCAAAGTGAGTTTCTGTTTGTTGGACTCACTGAACATGTTAATTTTCTATAAAAATATTATTTCAATTATGTTGTTTAATTTATACAAAATCAATTTGTTATTGCAAACGAATTATTATGTTGTCAGAAATTCTATTTTATTGTTATGGATTTGATTTGGAATGAAACCTTGTTAAATATCATTAGATAGCTAGATTCATGAATGATAAATAGATATATATTGGTAGAATCACGAAGAATTTATAATCGTAAAAAAATTGCTTGTGATATTATCCTATATCGGTTTAAGCAAGAGTTCAGTAACAAATATTGAAAAGATCAAACTGAATAAGAGAAAACCTCCCACTCTCTTACTTTTGCCTAGCCGAGTTATCTCCATAATGTCCCAAATCAGCAAATTCTTTGTCTAGTTATATTTTGATGGATTCAATAAAGTACAATCGAACAATCTAGTTGAATAAGAGAACTATATTGTTAACAAGTTACTCAAACTGAATCGAAATACTGTACTTAATATGAACCATACTTGAATGACAAAAATATGACTTGAACTACACATGAACTATACTTGAATTCTGATAGACTATAGATTAACTATGTTGGAGAAATAAACTAAATGATAGACATATACTATGTTTCGGTTGTATTACTTGTCCAGTTGTACAACTATATTTTTGTGCTTCATGAATGCATGGTGAGTCCTACCTGTTCTCGTCATGCCTAACAACAGGACCAATTTGGTACCGCACATCCAGGGTCGACCATCTCCCAATTATGTACGGGAAACAAAACATTAGTAGCCCATTAGTTTTTCTAAGATGATAGAATTCTAGATCTAGAACACCTAACATGTATATTGAAATATAAGTGTTAAGTAATATTAGACTAAATATTATATTCAAGTTGTTCAAATAACTGATTCTGGATTCTTATTTATTCTTTAAACTCTATATTTTTTTCTATAAAGTATCACAATATCTTATGCTCAAAACCATATTATTTCCACCACTTTCAACATATGTATTTTTTGTCATGATCTGACGACTTTAATGTGCATATCCAGGCCTAAACACCAAAGCTAATCCGTTGTAAATTGAAGAGCAGGCCGAAGCCAGTAGGAAATCAGACTTACCATGTTTCTTCTTATTAATCTCATTGTTAGTCTCATTGTGTTAGTTCATTCCATTTTATTTAAAATTATTCTAATCAATGAAGAATGGAATTCTTGCCAGGTTTTATTATTTGTTTTTTAATATTATCGTATGTATATAATTAATTATTGATATTGTACATAGGGCTTAGTATATTCTAGCAAATATACTTCCAAGCACTCCGCTACTCCGTTTTGGGTAGGGGCATTATCAGTTACTTGAAATTCAAAATTGAATCTAAACAAGTAATATCTTTGCAGGATCAAATATCAATAATCAACAATGATGCTTGAGTTATAACTGTTGAGACTAGAACACTTCCATTAACTTCATGAAATTCACTAGGTTAAATAAGATAAAGTTAGGGGGAAATATGGAAAGGTTTCCTTCTACTTCATTTCTTTCAGCTAAAATATACCACACTATATATGCTTTTGCAATACACTACCATCAACTCTCTAAATACAAAAACCTACCATCAACTTTTTCCCCTTCAGAATAAACTACTATGATGTTGTTAATGACAAATTGAAATTAACTTTGTTACCCCTATATTTATAGGACGTCCAAAACCTCTCTTCTTCTTTAAAAAAAAAAAAACTACCTTCCCAGTCTCCCTCGTCTTATCCCTGCTTGGTTCGATCCAATTGGAGATGGCATTGCCATCATCCATGGCAATGGGCATGAGAAGCCCTAGTTCAAAACAGAGATGAAGATGGAGATGATGACAATGATGATGATGATAGTGATTGTCGAGGAGGAACTTTATATATTGTATTATTTGATCCTAGCCCTTATTCTGTGGAGCAGGTATGTTACGAAGACATGCTAAGTTCTTCATCAAGTTCATGTTTCTGCTTGTTTACGCCTTGCAGAATCTTTATGGGCCTTAGCTATAGAGATTCAATGATCTCAATTCCACTAAAAGTAAGCATGTTATTGTAATCTGGAACCCACGCTTAGTGATTATTCTTTCACTTTCTACTCCCTCGCTTGCTGACCCTCAGTCAGAATTGTTTCTATAGAAGTAGGAGTTATATGTTTTCAGGCTCTTTTATTTAAATCCAGATACGATTGAAAATTATAAGCGAGAGGGAGACAATACAACAACCAATGTTATGCTTAAATATTGCACCAACATTTTTTTTTGGCATTGAAGGTTGGAGAAGACATGAGAAGTTTGTGAGAAAAAACAAAAAGAGAGGTGAGAGCGAGGAGAAAGAACCAAAGGAAAAATATGAGAGAAAAAAGAGAAAACTTAAAGCAAAGCCCTAACACGTGCATAGCATGTGAGATCCGAAGTTATTTTCGACAACAAAGTCACATGATAGCCACAAGTCTAACTACTAAGCATTTGGTTTGCGGATGGTGGTTTATTGCACAAGTATGGACAAGTTGGTGGTAGTTTTTTTTAATTTCATAGAGTTTATAGTAGTTTATTACAAAAAACGATAATTTTCATGGTACTTTAGTGTATTTTAGTCAATTTCTTTTTTATTTCCCCTTAAAATTTAAGACCTCTCTCTGTCATTTTTTTTCTATCTCATTTATTTAAGATCATTCTCTCTCATTTTTTTTCTATCTCACTTTTTTATACCAAACAAAGCCTTAGGATTTTAATCATTACCAAGTTTTAGAGTTCAGCTTTATAAACAAACACATTCCACAGGGCTAATCTCAGTTTCCACACTCCATATCCATGCCATCATAACCAAGTATCAATATCCAATAGAAAGGCCTTTGTAGAGAATCTAGACACATATAAGGCTAGTCTGCCGATACATTACCTACATTACTGTTTGCATTAAATCGAAGGTATTCTTACATATGAAGAGAATTTAAACCAAGAGAACAAAAGGTAATTGTGGTATAATAAATTATATGGTATATTATTCCAAAATACAAATTATAGATAGAAAATTAATTCTTAAATGGCATCAATCATGAACAAGCTCACGCATGTGGTTCCATTGGAACAAAAACATTAACCAAGAAAAGACTTGTCGGAAAACGGATCCAAGACCCTAATACCTTCTTTGCTGGAGTTACCAACAAACAAAGTAACTAACACAAAAATCCCGTGTCCAACAAGATAAACAATTTTCAAGGGAACCATTATGCAGTATTAAATTAGCCTGCCAAACCTAACCCTCTCTGTTAATGTTCTTAAGGCTCTCAGTAAATTTTTGCAACCAGATGAACATTGGATGCCTCTACAAACCACGTTCAGAAAATTAATATTATTTCAAAACGTAAACTAGATCATAATGGATAATGTAAATTGGATCATAATGAATAACTAAGTGTCGGAACTACTTTTCGTCAAAGATAAGTACCTCACTCATTAAGTAATAAATATGGCATATTGACAATGAACTATGGATGTCAGTTATATCAAGGCATCTTAGTCGCAGTTTCAAACTCTATTCTAGCAAAAATAAATTAAAAGCACCATAGCAACTGGAGAGTTAATTTGAGGGCCGAGAATAACTATTCTAATAAATTTTACTACAATTATACAGTACTGAACTAGTATGCATCAAATTACGTCAATTAAAATAATAGATATCGTCGACACAACAAGATGAGAAGTGAATTTAGGCCTGCTAATGGATTACAAACAGGATACATTATCTACCAAAATTTTATGTATTCATTCGGTAAATATTCAAACTTGAGAGCGGCAATTTTAACACCATCAGCAATAATGGGGGATAAAAACTATTACTAAGTACAACTAGATTATAAACACCATCACAAACAAAAAGAACCTTTTTTTTTTTTTTTTTTTTTTTTTTTGCAATTGCAGAACAACTGATCCAATGTAGAAGAAAAAATGGCACCTTACTGAGAGACTTTTATGTACCCTTTTGTAAAAATCAACATTTGCATTGGGCCTCCCAACACCAAAGGCACCTGCTCAATCGAGCAAAATCATTACTTACATCCAATTATTTGTTATGAAGATCAAATTGAAGTAATAAACCAATCCATTACCCGCTGATTGGGACTTTAGGCCCACAAAATTTTTTGTCGTGCAACTGTAAACAAGCAGAAAAATAATTAACACGCACAGGGGAATGCAAATTTTGGATAAAAAAGTGAGCTTTCACCTCAGAGAGGGCTTGGGATCGGTGCTGAGAGCGTGTAAGCAAGAGGAGGCGGTGGAATTGAGAACGAGTGTCATCTCGTACGCTCACTTCTCGCTGTTTCGTAAGAATAATTTGAGTAGAAATTAGGGTTAGGGTTTGTAACGATAGGGCCGGGGCTTGGGGAGACGAGGTCTTGAAGGGGGAAATTCTAAATGCGCACCGCATTTACTAGTGAGCACCACATACTACATAGTAAAGTGATTTACAACATAGGGGAAAATGGTGCTCGTAGTAACATATGGTGCGCATTTAGAATTTCCCTCTTGAAGGATGGCGTCGGAGCTAACGGATGCTAAAGTGGGCCGAAACGGGTCGGGTCTATTGACGTAACACGAGAAAATTTAATTTATAAATTGGCATTTTAGATTTTACAAATGCCTAATAAGAGAGTTGCTATTTTCAAAATGTCAAAAATTATTAGAAAAAAATACATCGATAGTTATTACTTATGTATTATGGTAGATAAATTTTCAAGACTCTTTCTAAGGAAAATACACTGAAATACATTAAAGTTAGGATTCATTTAAAATTGCGGAATTGCAAAATACAATGTTAGTATATATTCTCGCTATTGAAAAAACACGTTAAAATATAGACTAACATGTACGTCGTCATATTGAATTTGTATTGTAATCTTTAATTAGATTTAAACAAACCATTTCGTCTGCCTTCCACGATATAATTTTACTATGTTCACTTTTTGCCTAATTATCGAACATTTATCCTCTTTTATTTCTATTTTTCATTAATTGTTGGCATTACCGTTTTCAACATAATCGTTATCGTTATCTCTTCTTATCATTTATTTAATATTAAAGAATTTCCCAACAATTTTTGCTTCTTTTTTTTTTCCCATTTTCACCTCTTCCACAAACATTGACATCATTATTTTTTTTTCCATCAACTTTTTCTACTCTCTCTCTCTCTCTCTCTCTCTCTCTCTCTCACAGTATATATAACTCACTAACTCTTTCTTTTCAATGGTTATTTTCTTGTCTCTCGTTATCAATTCTTTCATATGTTAACTTTTTTTCACACAAAAGTTCCTCCTTTTCATTTTTGCTAACAATTCTCCATCATTCTTGTCTTGTCTTCCATCTTCATAGGGTGAGTATCGGTTGTTTCGGTTTAGTTTTGGGGAAAAAAACTCCTACCGAAAACTGAACCGAATTAGTAGAACCGAAACCAAAACCGACCGAACTTCCAAAAAACCGAAACCGAACCGAATTTTCGGTTCGGTTCAGCTCAGTCGGTTTTCGGTTATTTGAGTTTGAAACTAAATACGTGATAAACACTTGTATTTTAAAGGAAAGATAATAAATTTCCTTTCAATTTTTTTTCTACCAATTAAAATAATAATAACATGTTTTTTATCAAAGATTTAAAAGAAAAGCATATTGAAAATAAATAAAAAAATAAAATATAATGGTAAAATTTCGATTTCGGTTGGAGCTAAATCCACCGAAACCTAAATTGAACCAAACCAAAAACCGAATACGCTTCGGTTCGGTTTTCTCGGCTCAGCCCTACTTCTTCATTCTCATGGTGTTTATCTCTTAAATATTCATTTTTTTTTTCAAAAAGCTACTTAGCTGGATATATCAATTTCCTATCTTTTTATAACCAGGTGACTCACCTTTATAATAACCTCACTAATTACTATTTGTTAAAAAAACAAAAAAAAAATTTGCACGTGAACCGATTTAAAACTGCATAGTTTTAATTAATAAATGTAAGGGGTATTTAAAGATTTGTCCCTTAATTCTTTATAAATTATAATTTAGTCCCCCAAATCTTCATATTTGTTTAGTCTCCAAATCCTCTAAATTACTACAATTTAGTTCCGCTCCATAACTTCCGTTAGTCCAATTTATTTTTTGACCTGATTTTTCCATTTTATCTCTCCTTAATTCTTTTCCCTCTTCCTCTTCTCTTCTCCTTCCCTCTTCCTCCTCTCCTCCTTTTCTTCATTCTTCCACCTTTCTTCCTCTTCTATCTTCCTCTTCTCTTCCCATTCTCTCTTCCTCCTCTCTTTTTTTTTTCTTTATTGGGTTCATTGGCTTCCCTCCTTCTTCTTCTCCTCCTCTATCTCTCTATTCTTCCCCCATTTTTCTTCATAGGGGTATTTAAGTTATTTATTATTTTAAAAAAGTAAAAAATTAAATTCTGCCATTTATTTGGATGGAAAAACTAACGGATGAACTAAAATGTAGTAATTTAGAGGATTTGGGGACTAAATCCTAAATATGAAGATTTGGTGGACTAACTCATAATTTATAAAAATGTAAGGGGCAAACCTGTAAATACCCCTAAATATAAACAAAGCACGTTCATAGGTGAAAATCATTCTGTGGCTCTCTAGCAAAAAAAAAAAAAGAAAGAAAGAAAGAAAAAAATAGTATTTGAAATCTTTATATATCCATCCCCTCCTAAAATATATTGCTTCTCTTATTAGAGCTTGCCAAAAGTTGTATTATCTGTACTAGCATTACTCTCTTCCGCGTCAATTCTCAAGGAGGAAAAAAACTCTTTTGAAATCTTGTATTGTATTAAGACCGTTAAAATTCTAGTCTATTTAACACTAAATTATTAGTTTATAAGTTGTTGCCGTTAATCATTATTATATCTCTCTATATACTAAGCGAAGAGAAGAGATAATAAGCCAAATTTTAAAATTAGAAATTAGGAGAAAAATTTGTTTGGATTTTCTTAATTTCCTAGATTTTCTTAATTTCTTAGATTTTTTATTTCTCTAAATTCTTAAAGTCTGCCTATAAAAAAAGAGAAGATGGGGTTGGTTATTAAACCATCTAACCACCTCCAAATATAAGAAGAGATAACTCATATAATTTAACCCACAATTATCTCTCTAACCCATAATTACAGAGGGAAATAACTTATATAATTTAACCCATATAAAATTGACATAAAAAGTTAAGTTTTTTTTTTTTTTTTTTGGCATATTTCCTTTTACGTTATAATTTTTTTTTTTTATAAAACAAAAAGAACTCTTTAAATCTGCCACAAAAAATAAATATTTCTATTTATTATTGCTTTCAAATTGATCCAATTTCACCTATATTATTGATCTAATTATATATTTTTTACATACAAAAAGTAAGTTATATATACATTATATATAAGTTACATATACATTATAAAAGAGCGAATTTCGTATAGATTTTAAAAGAGCGAATTTCACTTTACCTTTTTCAAAAATAAATACATCTAAAATTTTCAAAGCATTGCGAGGGTTTCCCACTTGTTTATAACTAAGAAACGCATTGCCATCAGCCTTGTCTCTAATGATATTATCTCTCTCACATGCTAAATTGATTATTTTTATTGGACTAAAGTTGGAATAAAGAGTATAATCTAACCACTCTTCTACATTGAATGAGATCCCGTATATTTCTTTACTAAGTTTAGGGACCGGCCCAGTTATAACTCAGTAGTGCATTGTCCCCCTCAATATATATATATATATATATATATATATATATATATATATATATATATATATATATATATATATATATATATATATATATATATATATATATATATATATATATATATATATATATATATATATATATATATATATATATATGATTACTGTAGGTGAGCCGCAGCTCCGGAAAAGTTACGTGAGTTAGCAGCAAAACTATAATGATTCAATGATTTTTCTTTATTTATTTTTTTTAACAATTACTATCTCTATTTTTTAAACTTTTTTCAGATTAAATTTCATAAATTTTGGAGTTAATTTATCCTTTCATCAAGTGTATATAAAATGCTTTATTCATTGAAAACCGTTAATTTTGTGTTAACTTGATGGAGGACCAAATCAAAACTAAAAGTCAAGAAATTGGGTATGAGTGAACCCTAGGGGGTCTAGATCATAATCCAATTTTTTTTTAAAAAAAATTATTAGAAATACTGGAAATAAACTGCAGCTCAGGTAACTTGCGTGAGCTGTCAGTTTATTTCCATCTCTGTGTGTGTGTGTGTGTGTGTGTGTGTGTATATATATATATATATATATATATATATATATATATATATATATATATATATATATATATATATAATGAGAAAGATGTAAATGAGCTGACAACTCACATAAGTTATCTGAGCTGCAGTTCATTTCTACTATCTCCAATAATCTTTTTTAAAAAAATTCTTTTGGATTATGATCTCGACCCCTAAGGTTCACTCATACCCAATTTCATGGGTTTTAGTTTTGATTTGGACCTTCATCAAGTTAATACAAAATTAACGGTTTTTAATTAATAAAACATTTCGTATGAACTTGATGAAAGGGTAAATGAACTTCAAAATTTATGAAATTTAATCCAAAATAAGTTAAGGAGGTGAGATAGTAATTGTTAAAAAAATTGAAGAAAAATTATTGGATCATTATAGTTTTGCCGCTAACTCACGTAACTTTTCCTGAGCTGGCGGCTCACCTACAATAATATATATATATATATATATATATATATATATATATATATATATATATATATATATATATATATATATATATATATATATATATATATATATATATATATATGAAAATGAAAATGAGCTAACAGCTCACGCAAACTATCTAAGCTGTAGTTCATTTCCACTATCTCCAATGATATTTAAAAAAAAAATTCTGATTATGATCTCGACCCTCTAGGGTTCACTCATACCCAATTTTTTGGGTTTTGATTTTGATTTGATCCTCTACCAAGTTAATACAAAATTAACGGTTTTCAGAAAATAAAATATTTTGTATGTACTTGATGAAAAGATAACTGAACTTCAAAATTTATGAAATTTAATCCGAAAGAAATTAAGAAGGTAGAGACAGAAATTGTTTAAAAAATTTTGAAGAAAAATCATTGGATCATTATAGTTTTGATCTCTGAATTTATTCTCCATGAATCTAAGATTTAATTTTTGACAAGTCTACGATTTGACCTTTTGTTTAATTGAAGTCCTTCTCCCTCAGATATTTTTCCCAATTCACGTTTTCATAAAACTTCCTCCAAGTAAAATCCTAATGACATCTTATTTAATATATTGGCTACTTATTTTTTATTTATATTCTTAGCGGATCTTACAATTTGGAACATGATATTTGATATTTTTTTTATTAATATTTGTTGCAGAGTTTGCATCTTCAAGTTCTTTTTCGGCTCTTTTCCTTATAAATTTATAAAAGAGCAAGAAATTAGAGATTGCTTATTTGTTGTTAAAATTTCTAAAGAAGATTGTAGTTGTTTAGCTTAGAAATCCAAACAGAAAGAATTGATATTTTAGTTGAAATTTGCAAGTAAAGTCTTTAGAATTTATCTGCAAAGCAATTATACAGCTATCAAGTTTTGTGCTTGTGTAAAAAAAATCACATGTAATTTTGCTTCCTCGGTTCAAATTCTTGGGTATATTCTTGCCCAAGTTTGTTGTAGTTTGAAAAGTCCAATTTAATTAAATACCTTTTAAATTATCCAACTCTCATCTAAGATTTTAGTAAAAGCGGGATAATTTTAGAGGAAGATCTATTTAAATTGTGGAATTTATAAAAGGGATAATTTTCTTATTGGACTTCTCTTAATTACTTCACTTTAGAGATTAACTGGGAGGGAAGAAAGAAAGGAGAAGAATGAAGAGGGGAACCCACTAAGAAGAGGAAGGGAAGGGCAAGAGGAAAGAGAGTACTAGAGTGAAGTAATTCGGGGGTATAATGAGAATTTCGGATAAAAAATATGGCTGTGGACTAAATTGTGGTAATTTAAACGATTTGGAGACTAAATTATAAATATGAAGATTTAGGAGACTAAATTCTAATTTTTAAAGATGTAAGGGACATATATGTAAAAACTCTATTCTATAAATTTGTTTTGAGAAAGTTCTAAATGCACAATTCTAATTTCTAAATACTTTCAATAAAAAATTGATATTTATTATAAGTTTAACATTATAAGTTTATAACGAATTTGTCATTATCTTCTCAGTTAGGAATTATAATGTTTTTTTTTGCCCTATATTATTCTTTCTCTCTTCAGTAAACCCTCATGTGCAAATTTCTTGACTTTTTTTAACACTTCACTATCTCGTAGAATTATTCTTTGTTTTATTGCACGTGTATGGCACATGCCTCCAGCAGACAATTTTAAAGTGTCAGAAGGCGACAACGGTCTCTCTTGATGTTACGCGCACTTGCTACGGGAGTTTCCAGAGGGGCATATCTTTTTTTCCTGAGCCCACCCTCCCTTCTGAAAAAGGAAGGCTTAGTGAGCACATCAAAAAAATACAAAATTATCGTCACTTCCACTATAATGGATTCAGGACCGTAAGTCCGGATACACCTAGCTGTCTAGTCCAAATCAATGTTTGGAGATTGCAGTGAAGAACGAGCACATCTTTGATCAATATTTGGAGCTTGTGGTGAAAAACGAACACAACTTTAATCTCGTCGTCACCATTTTCCAACCATCTCTGTCGCAACTGCTCCTCTTCATCTCCGTCGATACAACCAAAACTTCTTAGACCGAAAAAGAAAAACTCATAGTATCGATGCAAAGAAAAGAAAAAACTCAGAATTAGAATTTTGCTAGGGATTAATATTGTCTTAGTAGCAAAGGAGGGCGGCAGTGAAAAAGTAATGATATTGGAGGAGATGAGAGAAAATAGAGAGCATGAACATAAATTTTTTTTTTAAGTGGACCATCTTGGTGCGCTACTTTGGAGATTCCCACTTGCTACTCTCACTCTTAGCCTCACCTGCGATAATTATCCATCAATCAATCCGCAGCTCGGCCATGGCGACCGACAACCTCAACTGCGTGGTGGTGGCGGTCGATGGCAGCGAAGAGAGCATGAACGCCCTCCGCTGGGCCCTCCAGAACCTCCGCCTCCGCCCCAAGTCGGACGACTCCGACGCGGGATCATTCGTCGTCCTCCACGCCCAGTCCCCGCCCACCATCGCCGCCGGCCTTAACCCCGGATCCATCCCCTTCGGCGGCCCTAGTACAGAATAAACCCTAGCCCTAACCCTAACCCTACTTCTTCTTGCGGTTTGAATCTTGTCGATTTTGATTTAATTGGTGTTGGATTTTGAAGGCCGTGTGGAGGTGCCGGCGTTCACGGCGGCGATCGAGGCGCACCAGAGGCGGATCACGGAGGCGATCATGGCTCACGCGCTACAGATCTGCAAGGAGAAGAATGTAAGTTTGAACTGTGTTATCCTCTTTAAAGGATACATTTTGTCGATTTATCGAACATTTTATTTATTTATTTGGAAATGGTGTTGTATTTTGTTTCTTGAAGGTTGAAGTGAAGACAGAAGTGGTGGTGGGGGATCCCAAGGAGAAGATATGCGAGACTGTGGAGAGATTGAAGGCGGATTTGCTGGTGATGGGTTGCCGAGCTTACGGCCCCATCAAGAGGTGAAATCTTTAATCTAGGATGTTCTTGTTAGTTACATCTTAAAGTTAACTAGTTGGTCCGTGATAGTATGGTAGAGAAATTTCTACTTGTTTTATGGATTATTGGGATGAACCGAAATTAAAGAAGTAAATTAAAAAAAAAAAAAAAAAACCGTTATCTGTTCGTGATTGTTTGGGGCCTTTATATCTCATCTAACAATCATAGAACCAATCCTAGAACTAATACTATAAGGAATAAGCTACTCCAGGGTGATGAACTTGAAGGACTGTAGTAACTACTACAGTCTTTATAAGTATATGATATTTGCTCGTCAACAAATATCCCCGTTTATATGCTTACTTTTTTTTTTCATTTTTCTATTAAAATTTTGACATTTTCTGCATTCAATTCTTATTGTTAGATTTATGTAGGTTGAATTTGGCTTTATCAGTGATAGCTAGTAGCTACGTAGACCAGAAAATCTCTTTCTAGTTACTGAGACTATCCTTTAAGTTACACATATTATGTAGTTACTAGACCGTAAAGTTATCGGCAATCGCGAGGAGGTTGCAAGGAATTGTAGGACATGGGAAGAGAAGTGGGTGAATTAGCAAGAGGAGGTGCAAAAAGAATGTTGGTTTATCTTTATATGTGTCATGCATCTGTGGACAAGTTCCGAGGATATTACAAGGTTCCTGATGTATTGAACCTTAATATACTAGTTCCATAGAGGGAGGACATAAAAAATGACCTATACTGTTCCTTCCTAGCCCATTGTGCAAATGGAGTGATGTAGTTTGAATGATTACACTGCTCTTAACTGTTCATACTTCCCTATTCGCTTTAGATTTCCTTCTAATCGGAAGGGTTCATATAACCTTTGGTTTAAGCGTGCAATGGTCCTAACTCCTAAGAACAAGGATGGAAGATGAAGGTAGAATCCGGGAAGAATCTTAAAAAGATTTCCTTAAAGGTGAAAGGTTTATTTGTTTGTTTTTATAAAACTTACTATTTGATGTTAGACCCCCCAAATCTTCATTTTTTGAAATTATGCATCCAAATGCAATTGTTTGAAAGTAGACCATTGTTGGACCTAGTTTGAAATGAAAACAGTCTAGTTTCCATTTTTCTTGTGGCAAGAGCCCACAAAAGCCTTGGAGGTCTAATTTAAACTATAAAGCTTTTTGGAGGTCTAATATCGACAGAGGTTGGGTCTAATAAAAGGAAAAAGAAAAATAAGGATAAAATTGTTTCAGTTATTTAAAAAAAAATACGAATAGTGGAGCTGAAAGAGCTGAAAATTTCGGATCCTAAGAACTTTGGGCAGCAGACTGTAAAAAAGAATAAATGACTGTAGTGAACTTGGCATGTTTGCGAGTGCATAAGCTGAGGTTTGCATGTTGGTGTAGGGAAAATATTGCGAGACTTAAAAGAGTATACATAAGTATTAGAGTGAACAAATAGCTAGCAATCTATGTATGGCATGTGCAAGCATCTTGACCAGTAAATGGGAGTCATCAAGAAGCACCAGTGTGTTGGCTCCATGGCTGAACATGTTACCTACTGGTGATAATAGGTAGATGCAGCAGACAATATAAAAAAATGTTGCAAATGTGGGGCATGGTTTGAATTCCAACTAAGCAAAGACATTTTAAGGATCAGACTCTAATAGATCACCTATGCCCAACATATGTTTGTCAGTGCTATGTTATATTAGAATGTACGCTAGCATATGCCACAAGGACAAGATGATATGCAATTTGTCTGTGGGGCTGAGCAATGTGAAAATGGGAATGAATCAGTATGAGACAAATGTCATATGTATATGAGGATCCTTGTAAATCTGGACAAATGCAAGTCATTAAATGTCATCTAGACAAGACTGGTGGTATCAGAAAAATCAGCAGCAAGGATTTGGGTAGGCTAGTGCAGTAAACTCAATTACGATGAAAGATTGTAGCGATAGATCAAAACGTGCTTGAAAGATGGCTAATGACATGCATGAAGGTGTAGTCAGGGGTTCATAAACATATATAATTGTGATTTGTTGGTTGGAGAGAACTGGATCATATGAAAATTATGCAGTTGGTGGATTGGTGGATAGATTTTACGTTGATATGGTCATGCAAGTGAGACGACTGATGGAATGAATTAATGCATTTATTGAATGAATTATCTTATTTTATTCGTTCCCCCCCTCTAGGGATGCTACATGAAAATTAGTTGAGAACTTATCTACATGGAATAAAATTATCAAGGGTCTATACTGGTCATAAGTCATAATACCACATGTCGTGGAATTAACTTTCTGGGCCATGATGAACTGAAGGAATACGACGTAATGGACCTTCATAAGATCCTACTACTTGGGAGCTCAGAGGCCAACAACTTGTGATAGCATGAAAGTTCATGGGAAGATTTGTGCATGAAACTGGGCATTTAAAGTCCTCAATAATTTTAAGTCATGTACCTCATATATCAAAGGAATAACTTTTCCACAACATAATAAACCAAGGAGAAGGGTTTGTTATTTTTGCATCACCATGGTGCTAGGCATTTCTATGCACCAGAAAGGCATTTGTAAGGGTTATGCGTTATTATCATCATGGAATCAGTTTCTGATCGTGAGTATTGAACTAAAAAATTATAAGGGACTATTTTCATCATGTAATCAGTTTCTATGTCACATGATGCCTGATGTATACAAATTAAAGACGATGGAGAATTTTTTTTTTTTTTTGGTTGGGGGGGATTATCACTTAAATCCACTGTTCTATAAATTCTCTAATAGATTCCAAATGTCCTAGTTGATGGCTTGCATGTGCTGTGCCAACATGAGCTTCTTTTTGTTTATACCAGGTAATTATTAGGAATGAGTTCGCTTTATGATGATGAAACTAGGGGCATCTAATATGCATTGGCTCATGATGCTCAGATAGGATTAGGATGTTTCCATAAGTTTGAACTCGGGGCCTGCTTGTCCTGGGTATGAGCTGTACATGTAAGGGCCAACTAATTAAAGATAATTTAAAATCATGCTGGGCTCAAGGTTGTATGCCCAACATGCCTGGAAGCTTTGTATATCCTTTAAGGGAGGCTAGGGAGCATAAAAAGAAAATGGAATTATTGCATGTATTAAAGAGCACTTAAATCACTATCATGAAACCTTGACTTCTTACCGCAGTTCAGTCAATTTCTTGACAAATCTCATGTATGTCCATAAAATTTATCCAAATCCTCTATTTTAAATATAGAGATGGTTGGATGTAGATCAACTTGGTTTATTGTTCTCTTTTGTGCCTACTTTAAAGGCCAATCAGAAGCTCGTGCCTTTTTTTTTTTTTTTTTTCCAGAGAAGTTCAGGTTGTTCAATCTATATGGGCATGGCCTGAGCATGTGCAATTTTTGCTAAGACTTGGGCCTTAGTCAGCCCCTAGGGTGTGATTGGGCAATGACTTTCCATGCCATGTTTATCTCAGCCATATATGTGTATTTGGACCTTGGACTTTGCCTCGAAGGGTACAAAATTGGAACCCTATAATTAAGCTCTCCTGGTTTGATTAGTGAACTATCTTTAAAATAATCAAGTTGATCTTGGTTCTTTGGCTTTTTTCATGCCTTGAGATGAATATCATTTTGGCAAAGACTTTTGATAGCCTTCCTTGTAAACTCTTTTTCGGTTTTGTTAGGCAACAAGAGTAGAGGTTCAGATAGTATGGGGTGTTTAAGACGTTTTTAAGAGAAGGTTTATAGAGTTGTATCAATTTATTAGGTATCATCAGATGTTAAGATAACATAAACCAAGAGTTGATCTAATAACACTAGGGCCTCGTTTGGTGATTGGAGTTAAGCAGTTGGGTTTACAAGGTGTCAAGTATTTTTGAGAGAAAAAGTTGTAGGCCTCATTTGGCTATTGGAGTTAGAAGGTTTTAAACTCCTAACCCCAGCCAAACACCACTTTTTGGTAGGATTTAATCAGTTTTAGTTTTGCATTGGAATTCGTGTTATGACCCATTGTTAGATGTCATGAAACCGAGTCAAGGGGTGGAATTAGCTACAAGTGGCATGCCTAAGGGAAAGCTGCTGTC
The DNA here is from genome assembly GCA_036321105.1 of Dracaena cambodiana. Taxonomy (NCBI): domain Eukaryota; kingdom Viridiplantae; phylum Streptophyta; class Magnoliopsida; order Asparagales; family Asparagaceae; genus Dracaena; species Dracaena cambodiana. Next base: position 4,906,462 of record JAYEPQ010000016.1, on the reverse strand, counting down.
CCACAAGTTTATTTTTCCAAATCAGTTGTTGAACCTTTCAATAGTGATTTATGGCCATATGTTTAATTAATGGTCACTGATTAAAATTCATGGATACAGGGGGCTTATATAGTGATTATGCCCACTGGTAAATTTATGTTCAAATTTTCTAGCCATCTTTTACTTATGATTGTTGCTTTCATCTCTCTTGTGGATAATTCAAATGCATTCTCCTCACCGTGTATATTCGGAAATTTCAATGTTCCTCCGAATGGTGTTAACTATTTGGTGTTTTTCATGCTGAATTATTGTTTCAGTATGCTGAACCTGCTCCTTGTTTGGAAAATTTGTCTGTTGAGTGGAATCCTTATTTGGTTAATCATACTTCTTTATTTAACTTAGTAATGAAAATATATATGTAATGTAATATATGGAGAGAGATTTTGCCTAACCAGCCAAAAGTAATATTCACTCATTGACTCCAACCAAATAAATTTCAACATTTCGGGATTCATCTCTTCTAGCCAAAGGAGGTTCAACATCTTAAAATTTATAATTTCAACTCTTTCTAATTCTTATTCTAAAACCTCCTACGTCCTAAATGCACTTACCAGATTTAAGTGGCCATCTCAACAGTTAGCATAACATCGACCCTTGTATGGGGTTGCTACACCCCTCTTCCCCCTAAATGCAAGGTTATATTTTGCATAAATAGTTTCAAAAAATAAAATTACCCGTACACCTCATCTCATCATCATTGTCCTACTCTTGCTCCTTCATGATTGTTCGATAGCAGTTAGAAGGTGTTAAACACTTAACACATGCTAACTCTTGTTGCCGAATCTCCAAAAATGTAGGGGGCTAATTAAGTGCATATTTTTAAAAGTCTCAAAATTGTTGTTCGGTTTTGTTTGGCAACAAGAATTATAGAGGAGCTATAATTTTAGAAGAGAGGTTTAGGAGGTGAATGAATATTTAAAGAAACATTTATTTAAAAAAAAAAAAAAATCCAAACATTGCTCTTAGGCCTTGTTTGGTAATAGGAGTTGAAGACTATGACTTAGAATTTTATGAAGAAAGGTTTAGGAGGAGTTGGTTCGTCACATCAAAGTAATGGATTTAAGCTCAACTCCTCTTTAGGTGTAGGAGTTAGAGGTTTTGAACTAAAAGTAAGGGAAAACTGAATAATTATATTTTTTTTCCCAAAAATTTCATGTCCTTCGTTCCAATTATGATTACAGCTGACTATTGCATGCTTTCTAGTGTTTGTCTGGAGTTAGGAGCGAAAGTGTGACTCTCTCCAACTCTTATTGCCGGACAAGGCGTTAGGCTCCAGCCTATCATATCATGCAAACTTTTGAAAAAGTCTTGATTTTGGCAAGAGTTAGTAGTTTCTCACCCCAACACCTGCTATCCTTATTACAAAACAAGGTCTTAGATCTGTTTGGCTGTAGGTGTAAGGATGTGGGAGTTAAGCTTTTTTATGAGGTTCAAGGGGATCCCATCACCCATTTGGGTCCCTTCAAAAGTTGACTCCTACTTCATCTTTTTGGCTGCAATAGGAATTAGGCTCCTGTCCTGAACAGTGGATGAACCAGAAATTCTTATTAGTGTGAAAAATTATATGTTAAATTTATGTTTAAAACAAAAAAAAAATTAATAAAATAAATATGAAAAAAGAATTTTCCAACAATTGATTGCTACAATTTTTATCCAGCAATTCTAGTCTACTTAAAAATGTTTATAAGTAATAAGTTTTCTTTACCACAATAAGAATCTTGTAGGTGAATTGCTTGCTCTCAGCCAACTGAAATCAAGTTAAGAGGTTTTTCCCATAAGAGAGTAAATTATGAAAAGGAAAAAAACAATATATCTATAGCATGGCCTGTTCGCTCGAACAAGATAAAAAAACAATTATAAAAAGAATAGGGAAAGAAATCAGTATATTGTTCTCTTCATTCTTTTTTGCACTTCCTTTTTTTCTTCCTCTACCTCGTCCTTTTCTTTGTGCTTTATTTCCTTTCTGGAAAGTCAAAGGGTATCTAACAACATGAGGGGCATAGATTTTCATCTTCTTTTATAAAGAAAAGGAATTAAGGGTAGAAAAGGTATCGATTTTTTGGTTTCCTTTTATAAAATAAAAAACCAAATAAAGGAGGAAAAAAAATAATCATGTTATATCGTTGAGACTTCAGAGTCAGTAGAAAGAGGGAACGGAAGAATTTGTTAATTTAGGATTCTTCCCATTCATTATATTAGTAATTGAGATAGTATATTTAAAACATTTTGATATACAAAGAGACAGAATATAACATCCTCACTAAAATACAGCACATGATATTATACAATATGGTTGCATAACATAGTCAAGTAATTAGTATAATTAGAATTTCTATAAATTTTGAGGGGGCAAATTACACTTTTGTGGTTCCAAATTAAGTGTGGGCAATTTGCCCACGTCTAGCTCCATCCCTGCCCTAAAAAATGGCAAAGTTCTTAAGAATCTTATAAATACCCCAATTTACCCCTGCTTGCTTTTATGCTAGGTAACAAGTTTTGGGCATTGGGCTAGAGTTAACTAGTGTTACCAGCTAACTATTGCTGCCAAAAAACAGCCTTAGACCTTGCTTGCTAATGAGAGTTAGCTGGATGTGAGAGCTAACTCATTCCAAACAGATATAATGCAACAAGAGTTTTGTGGGTTGGGGAGGGGGTGATGATGCAACAGGGCTAAAGAGTAGAATTATGCAGGTAGCACCTTCTTTTGATGCCTAACTAAAGTTAAGGAACAGCAGCAGTTCATGGCTGGTGTTAGCTAACTCTTGGATATGACCCTGCTAAATTTGACTTTGAACCTTTTAAGAAGTACCTAACTCATAAACCTTACAATTCCAGCCAAGCAAAAACATGGGCATCATTCAATAGTAACACTAAATGATGCCAGATGCTCAAAATCTCTCTAGATTTAAACATGTAGTGATAAGTGAAAGCAAAGACAATATTGGATATCGTCAAAAAATTTATGCACTTAGTCCTGTACTGTTTGAGAAGAGCTTTGGTGTTATTTCAGCATCTCTAGACTTGGGTTAACTCCTGATGTGATCCCTCAACAATGATTTGACCCTATACTTCTTCCTCTCAAAGTTGTTGAACATCCCATAACACCTGTACTGTGTTTTTTGATGCCAAACACAGCCCTAGGGCTGCTTCTTGGTGCATGGGCTTAAATTGCACAGAGGTAGCTTCTTCATGGATTATCAGGTTTCATGTCAAGACCCTGTTTTGTTCATGGCATACACCAAGAGTGACCTGGAGGTCTTGTTTGGCCGTGAAAGTTAAGGATATATGTGTAAGCTTTATAACAAGAAGGTGTTTAGGGGATGTAGTGACTAGTGAGGATAGGCCTTATCACATTATGGATTACTAACACCAGCCTAGAGCTGGTGTAGGAGTAAGAAAATTGGTGCGACACTGCTAAGTATCTTTTCAAGAATTCCAATCTACCCGAGATGCCCAACAGTAACTACCATCAAACTCTCTTTGGGCTGTTTGGCAGGGTTAGCCTCTTATACCAGCTAACCCCTCTTTCCAAACAAGGATGGAGGGTTGATGTCAGCATGAAGTGAACCTTCTGAAATTTCAATATGTAGCTGTTCTCTATGTTGTCCCATTCTAATGTAAAAAAGGTGGTGGATGTTCTTGACAATGAAGACCTAGAAACGGATGGTGTTGAAGCATAATCTGTGAGTTCTCATAAACTGTATGTGTCAAGCTTGAGAGTCTTGGTACATGGCTGATAGGTCCAATATGGCATTTTCATCTGATCAAAAGCCTATTGGGATATCTAACATAGTAATAGTTGAAATCCTTGTACGTAACTTGCTTCTAGTTTAAGATGAGTCGACCACTCTCATCAAACTCAAGCAGGTCGTGACAAGTCTCAAGTGTTCTAGTTCATAATATAGTGAGGACTGTTGAGTTATTCAGTAACAAGAATGATGTCAGTACCTTATGCCATCTCCCACTTCATGAAATGTTGTTTGGGTACTGGGAGCAGAATTCATTGGCTTTTTTTTCATTTAGTCCATTTATATGAACTGTAATTTAATCTTTTTTAATCAATTCAGGTTTAACTCCTCAACCACTTAAAGGAATAAAGAGGGAAAAGAGGACTAAATGAAGAATGGAAGAAATTAATAGAGGCTGGTTAAAAGTTCCACCTTTATGAGAGATGTCTTTGTAAAAATGTCACTAGCAACTTCTGGTCGAGTGAAAAATGTGATGATTTGGATCTTATATGAAATAGTAAAGTGGCACAGGTCTTATTCCTTTAGATTAGTAAGAGGACAATGCTCAATACGAAACTACACATGATCTTAAACTAAAATCTCTGAAAGGAGGAGAAGCTTCCTACCTATATCGTCCTGAGATTCACTGATAAATGTTTCTTTAATTTGAGTTTCTACAGAAGACATTGAAATACGTTACATCTTACTAGTCATTTTCGTTATCTATGTGATTCTGGCCTTTCCTTTTCCTGACTCCACTATATAGTAACCATGGTGTCTCTTAAACAATTCAACAACTCACTGAATATTCACATTCTTCTCATCACTGCAGGATGTTCTTGGGGAGCGTTAGCAACTATTGCATCAACCGTGTCAGCTGCCCAGTTGTCGTCATAAAAGGCAAAGGTCCCTCAAGTTCTTGACGGAGTTTGCTTCATTGCATTCCTCGTACCACCAGTTGATCAAGTGTGCTGATCAAGTGTGTTTGTTGTCGTGCATTTTGGGTGTTGGTTTGATGTGCCAGTGTATATTCCTGATCGATTTTCTGTACATTAGCGGATTGGTTTGTTTGTTGTTTGCTAGGGCCATCTATTGTTGGTTCTTGCAACTGTACAGTAATCGTCTGTAAAACATGACTCACAAATTTGAGCTTTTTGATGATATGATATGAGATTATCATTGTGTGCTTTGTTGAAAGTTTGATCTGCACCTGATACAGAGTTAAGTTATTTATTTATTTTTTTTTTCAAAATTATAATGGAGCAACAGTTAATCTTTAAAGGGGTATTTACATATCTGTCCCTTAAATCTTTATAAATTATAATTTAGTCCCCTAAATCTTCATATTTAGGATTTAGTCCTCCAAATATTTTAAATTTCTACAATTTAGTCCTCCAGTTTATATTTTGATCCGATTTTTTCGTTTTATTCTTGATTTGTTTCACTTAATTCCCCCTTCCCTCTTCCCCTTCTCTTTTTAGTTCTTGGGTTTTCTCGTTCCTTTTCTTTTCTATCTCTATTAATTTATTAGGTTTTCCCTTTCTATATTGAGACCAAATGTATTATTCTTCACTAAATGTATTAAATCTAGAAATAAATTTATCTAATATAGAGATGAATAACCCAATAAATGAATTTATATTGAGACTTAAAGATTTAATAAATTTAGTGGAGAATAATACATTTTGTCTCAATATAGAGAGAGAACCCAATAAATGAATAGAGAGAGAAGAGAAGAATAACCTAGAAATGAATTTATCCAATATAGAGAGGAATAACCCAATAAATGAATTTATATTGAGACTTAAAGATTTAATAAATTAAGTGGAGAATAATACATTTTGTCTCAATACAGAGAGAGGGAACCCAATAAATGAATAGAGAGAGAAGAGAAGAAAAAGAAGAAGGGAGAACCCAATAAAAACTAAGAAGAGAAGAGGAAGAGGGAAGGAGAATTAAATGAAGGAAATCAAGGGTAAAATGGAAAATCGGGCCAAAATATAAACTGGGGACTAAACTGTAGTAACTTAACGGATTTGAGGGACTAAATCTAAATATGAAGATTTGGAGGACTAAATTATAATTTATAAGATGTAAGGGACATATCTGTAAATATCCATCTTTAAAAGAATGCTTATTGTGGGCTGTATGTGAAAGTCAGTTTGATCTGTACCTGGCCATACTTTCCTTTTCGAGCAATTGACAGTCACACTACTTGGAGACGAACCAAAAGAAATTGTGATCTCTTGTATACTAAGTGAAGAGGAGAGAGAATAAGTCAAATTTTAAAATTAGAAAAATTAGAAATTAGGAGAAAAATTTGTTTGAATTTTCTTAATTTTCTGAGTTTTCTTAATTTCTTAGATTTTTTATTTCTCTAAATTCTTAAAGTCTGCCTATAAAAAAGAGAAGATGGGATTGGTTATTAAACCATCTAATCACCTCCTAATATAAAGAGAGATAACTCATATAATTTAACCCACGATTATCTCTCTAGTACACAATTATAGAAGGAGATAACTCATATAATTTAACCCATATAAAATTGACATAAAAAGTTAAGTTTTTTTTTTTTTTTTTTTTTTTGTATATTTCCTTTTACGTTATAATTTTTTTTTATAAAACAAAAAGAACTCTTTAAACTCTTTAAATCTGCCACAAAAAATAAATATTTCCATTTATTATTGCTTTCAAATTGATCCTATTTCACCTATATTATGGAGCTAATTATATATTCTTTACATACAAAAAGTAAGTTATATATACATTATATATAAGTTACATATACATTATAAAAGAGCGAATTTCGTATAGATTTTAAAAGAGCGAATTTCACTTTACCTTTTTCAAAAATAAATACATCTAAAATTTTCAAAGCATTGCGAGGGTTTCCCACTTGTAAATCTCTAAGCAAGTGTGTAAACGCTAACCAAAAGAAATCATGATAAATCTCTTAACAAGTGTGTAAGCTACAGGTTTGAACCCCAATTCCATCCAGCTACGCCCTTTGACAGGGAGATTGGAATAGAGATGACTTCGACCTTCGTTCCAAACCTAATATCTTGTGCATTCTTCCAAATTAGTAATTTAACCTCGTAAAGGAGTGTAATTAAATAAAAGGAAATTCTATTTGAGCACACCACTCTGCTTAATGAGCCCACTTTTAAAGTTGTTAAAAAAAAGGGGTATTTACTGGTTTGTCCCTCAAATCTTTATATATTATGATTTTGCCCCTCAAATCTTCATATTTAGAATTTTGCCCCCCAAATCTCATAAGTTACAACAATTTTGCTCCCCTCTCTAACTTTCCCTAACACAGTTAAATATTTGACCATTTTACCCCTCTTTTCCTCTTTTATTTTCCTCCTCTCTTCTTCTTCTCTCTTCCTCATCTCTTCTTCTTTCTTCATTATTTCTCCTCTCTTCTTTCTCCTCTCTTCCTCCTCTCTTCTCCTCTCTTCCCTAATACAGTTAAATACTGAAAGAAGAGAGGAGAAAGAAGAGAGGAGAAATAATGAAGAAAAGAAGAAGAGAGGAGGAAGAGAGAAGAAGAAGAGAGGAGGAAAATAGAAGAGGAAAAGAGAGGTAAAATGGTCAAATATTTAACTATGTTAGAGAAGGGGACAAAATTATTGTAACTTATGAGATTTGGGGGGCAAAATTCTAAATATGAAGATTTGGGGGGCAAAATCATAATATATAAAGATTTGAGGGACAAACCAGTAAATACCCCTAAAAAAAAATTATAAGTTTGTCGTTTTTTTTTGTCTTGGATTGATCCTTGAACGGTATTAAACTCATCTAGGGAATAATCACCAATGGTGTTAAAACAATTCGAAGGACTAATTCCTGACTTGGAAAGATAGGCTCACTGAGCAAAATGGTGTGCTCAAATAGAATTTCCCTTAAATAAAAGAGGTACCAATTTTCTAGTTATCGAAGGATAAGATATGATTTATTTATTTGAGATTCTCAAATTACCAATTTCAATGAACTAGAAAAATGGGGAGATACGAAGGTTGGATTGTCATGCTGATAGTTTCATTTTTTGTTTAGTTTGAAAGAAAATGGAAGGAAAAAAAAAATGGAAAAAGAGGGAAAAAAAGAAAAGAAGATGAAATTGGTTTTTGTTTAGTAAGAAAATATTTCTTTTCTTTTAAATTTTCTCTCAAACAAAACAATAGAAAATATTTTCTAGGCTACGCTGTGGTTTGAGAGAAAGAGGAGGAAAAGCAAAAAAGAAAAGAAAAAGAAAAAGAAAGAAAATATTTTCTATTGTTTAGTTTGAGAAAAAAAATAAAAAAAAAGGAAAATATTTCTTAGTAAATAAACATTTGTCACTATTCGCAACCATATCAAGATAATATTGAAATGATTAGTAAGAACAAGAAGAACGGCATCAGACCAAGTGCATTAAGGGAAATTCTATATGCGCACCACACTTGACTTTGTGAGCGCCATTTTACAATATGTCCAAAACATGTTGCTCATCATTTTACAACAGGATGTGGTGCTCACTTAAGTCAAGTGTGGTGCGCATTTAGAATTTTCCTTGTATTAGACAGCACTCATAGGCAGCACTGCTGCTTATGGTATGTATTTAAACAGCATACCAAATGAGGGAATCCTCAATTCAATGCCCTCTTTGAAATCTGTACGCTCCAATCAAAATATTTTTAAAAAATTTTCATGATTTGGTGGTGTGCAACCAAACGAGTAGCCAACTCACACCCCCACACAGCATTTAAGAAGTGGGAAATCCAAAGGAGCACACCAAGCGTCCCGGTGAGCACACCTTCTTAGTGCGTTTTTCTGGTGTGCCCACCACCTTTTCCCCCCTTTGCCCTTTCTTCCTTCCAATGAGCATACAAAAACTCCTATTTTGAAACCTTACAATCTCATTACTCTATTTCTTCCGATCCAAGCCTTAACCTTGCCGACCGTATGTGAATCTGCGCTCGATGCCATTGCAGGCCCCGTGCTCGATGCCACCACAGTTCCGCACGACCTGCGCTCGCGTTACGGGAAGTAGTATCGTCTAGGATCTAATTCCGAATAGAAAATAATACAATCCGGGGTTAGATCCGGATGTGAAATAATACCGTTCAGGATCTAAGTCTAGAAGGAAAATACTATTGTCCAGAATCTAATTTCAGATAAGAATATTCTTTTAGAGGGATAGAGGTTAAAAACAATGACAATATAATCTGAAAATTTTAATGACAAATTTATATATAAGGTTTTTAGTGAAACATGCTAACTAATGCTGTGTGTGTTGAATTCATTCACTAATTTGAACATTAAATTGAACCAATTCACTAGTTCAAATTAAATGAATTAAGTGAATGGAAATTGGCTTCAAAAGTTGAGTACATAGCAAAGGAACAAAAGAAAAGATGAAAAGATAGTTCCACATTGGATAGAGTATTGTAAGGATGTGGGTTTATATATGGTAGCTTGTTCCATTACTTTATTTATGTAAGAAGATGAAAAACCTTGAGCACAACGAGTGGTGCTACGCACCGCCCGCACAGGCACACACGTGTGCGAGGGCGAATGGGCGTTTAGGGCGCATTGGGCGCTTTAGAGGCGCACTTTGCACAGTCACCGGTCGCCGTCAACAGTTGCCGTTAAACGGTCACAACTGTTGAACGGCCAACCGTTGTGACTGTTGAAGGCTATAAATAGGGTCTGGGTCCAGAGTTTCAGTACATACGAATTCTTTTCTTTTCTGTTTCCTTTCTTCTTCTGCAGACAGAAGTTCCTCAACTTCTGTCTACAGAAGAACCAGTCCTTCTGCTCAACAGTCCAGTCCTGCATTACATCAATTATCAACCAAAGAGAACCTTTATCAGATTCGCCAGAGCAGAGGGATTGCGGCTTCCTTTCTTTTGCAGACCGATCGTTGTATCCTGGGAGATCGACGTCCAAGAAATCCAGAAGCAAACAGTGGAGGGCGAATCGATTTTAAGGAGATAGTGTCCAACACTAGTCTCGATCTTCATCCGATCTTCATCCTGTCTTCTGTCTGCATCAGTCTCTTTTTTTCTATAGTTCTGTTTTCTACACTTCTGTCAACAAGTAAGTTTACTTTCATTTTCTGTACTACGGTAGCAAACCAGTAGACACATTTGTATCAGTACGTCTAATCAATCTGTAATATGAATCAATCTGTTCTTCTTTAATTTTGTACTTCTGTGCAAACTATTAATCTGAAACGTCTATACTCTTGCGTTAATCTAAAACGTATCTGTATGCAATAACAATCCAACAATCTTAAAATCGAATTTTTCTTGTTTTAGATTAACTTTTTAAGAATACAGTTCAAACATTTTTAGTTTAGAACCTACATTCTTAAAACCGACCTTTTGTTTTAGGATAATATTAGCATTGATAATTTTATATACTTCTGGAAAAATTCTGATTAGAGGAATAAACTAATTAGAATACTGTCATTGCTTCTGGAAAAATTCTGATCTGTCAACAAATGGCCACTGTATTTGATATCACAAATCCTATCATGATTGCTCCAACTGTGCCCTCAAGCCAGTATGAGAAACCAGAGAAATTTAGTGGTACTGACTTTAAGAGATGGCAACAGAAAATACTGTTTTATCTCACTACACTGCATCTGGCCAAATACTTAAAGGAGACTGTGCCAACTCTTGTAGACAATGATCCACAGTCTACAAAAACAGTTGATGCATGGAAACATGCTGACTTCTTGTGTAAGAACTATATCCTCAATGGTTTGGACAATAAACTTTATATTGTTTATAATTCAATTGCTATTGCTAAGGAACTTTGGGAATCCTTAGATAAGAAATATAATACAGAAGATCCGGCTCTAAGAAATATGTAGTCGGTAAGTTTCTGTATTATAAAATGGTTGATTCTAAAAATGTAATCAACCAAGTACAAGATCTTCAAGTGATCATTCATGAAATTCATGCTGAAAGTATGACTATTAGTGAATCTTTTCAAGTGGCTGCAATAATTGAAAAATTGCTACCATCTTGGAAAGAATTTAGATATTACCTAAAACATAAACAAAAAGAAATGACACTTGAATATCTAATTGTACGATTGAGGATTGAAGAAGATAATCGCCTTTCTGAAAAGAAAATTGGAAATCCATACAATATTTCTAAAGCTAACGTGATGGAAAATTCCAATAAGTCTTGACAGGAAGAGTAAGCACAATGGTGAAAACTCTAAGAGTGGTAACTCGAAAAGATTCAATGGTAAGTGCTACAACTGTGACAAGCCTGGATATCGTGCAAAGGACTGTCGTGTGCGCAAGGCACAAGATTCTTCAAAGAAGAAGAAGAAGCGTCCTAATGCAAATTTGGCCGAAAAAGAAAATCTTTGTGCAAATGTAAATGTAAACTGTACATCTGTTGTCTTAGAGGTTAACCTAGTTAGTAGCAATTCCAAAGAATGGTGGGTGGATATTGGAGCCACTCGCCACATCTGCGCCAACAAGTGGATGTTCTCTACATATGAACATGTGGAAAGAGAACTACTCTACATGGGTAACTCTGCAACCTCCAAGGTTGAAGGACGAGGCAACATTGTACTGAAGATGACTTCGGGGAAAGAACTTACTCTTACTGATGTACTTCATGTATCAGATGTCCGCAAGAATCTGGTCTCTGGTTCAGTCTTGAGTAAGAAAGCCTTTAGGCTTGTATTTGAATCTGATAAGTTTGTACTCACAAAGAATGGTGTATATGTAGGCAAGGGGTATATGACCAATGGTCTGTTTAAAATAAATGTAATGACCATTGCCCCTAAGGTTATCAATAAAATTGATTCTTCTGCTTATATGACTGAGTCACCTTTTATTTGGTATGGTAGATTAGAACATGTTAATTATTATACTTTACAAAGATTAATAAATTTAAATATGTTGCCTAATTTCAATATAAACTTTGAAAATAAATGTGAAACATGTGTTGAATAAAAAATGACTAAGCTTCCATTTCATTCTATAGAACGTAGTACTGAACCTTTAGAATTAATTCATACAAATGTATGTGATTTAAAATTTGTTCAAACTAGAGGTGGAAAGAAGTATTTTATTACGTTTATAGATGATTGTACTAGATATTGTTATGTATATCTACTTAGAACAAAAGATGAGGCAATTGAAATGTTTATACAATACAAAAAATGAAGTTGAGAATCAACATAGCAAAAAGATAAAAATGCTAAGAAGTGATAGATGTGGTGAATATGAGTCACCATTTGCACAAATTTGTGCAGAACATAGTATTATACATCAAACAACTGCTCCTTACACTCCACAGCAAAATAGAATTGCTGAGCGTAAGAATAAAACTTTAAAAGAAATGATGAATGCCATGTTGATAAGTTCTGGTTTACCCCAGAACATGTGGGGGGAAGCTCTGCTTTCTGCCAATTATGTTTTCAACAAAATACCCCAAAAGAAACTTGATAAAACACCTTATGAATTATGGACAGGTCGAGCACATAGTTATAAATTCTTAAGAGTGAGGGGGTGTCTAGCTAAGGTTGCAATTCCTACTCCGAAAAGGACTAAAATTGGACCTAAAACTATTGATTATATATTCATTGGATATGCGCATAATAGCAGTGCTAATCGTTTTTTTGTTTTCAACTCTTATCATCCATAGATACATAAGTACTCTATTATTGAATCTAGGAATGCAGTATTCTTTGAGAATGTGTTTTCTAGTAAAGAACATGAATCAAGTTCTCCGAAAAGGACTTGTGATGAAATTCTAAGAGATACAGAAACTGATTCTGTAAATAAAACTAATGAGGATGAATGTAGACGAAGCAAAAGGGCCAGAGTTACTAAAACATTTGGTCCGGATTTTCTAACATATCTATTAGAAAAGGAACCTCAAAGTTATAAAGAGGCTATGTCTACACCTGAATCTCCTTTTTGGAAATAAGCTGTAAATAGTGAAATTGAATCAATTATTCAAAATCACACCTGGAAACTAGTGGATCTTCCTCCAGGAAGTAAACCATTAGGATATAAATAGATATTTAAGAGAAAGATAAAACCTGATGGGTCTATAGATAAATACAAGGCTAGACTTGTAGTAAAAGGCTATAGACAAAAGGAAGGTATTGATTACTTCGATACATATTCACCTGTAATAAGAATAACATCCATAAGGTTAATAATTGCTATTGCTGCATTATATAACCTTGAACTTCATCAAATGGATATAAAAACAGCATTTTTAAATGGTGAATTAGATGAAAAAATTTACATGGAACAACCTGAAGGGTTTATAGTTCCAAGTAAAGAAAAAAAGGTGTGTAGACTTGTTAAGTCTCTTTATGGACTTAAACAAGCACCTAAACAATGGCATGAAAAATTTGACCAAGTTATATTGTCAAATGGTTTTCGCTATAATGAATATGATAAATGCGTATATGTAAAAGACGATATGCATAACTATGTCATTGTATGTTTATATGTGGATGACATAATTATTACCGGAAGCACGGTTGCTCTAATTAAAAAGGTAAAAATTATGTTAACACGGAAATTTGATATGAAAGATTTAGGTATTGCAGATATTATTCTTGGTATTAAAATTTCCAAGACATCTGATAGATATACCTTATCACAATCACATTATGTCGAGAAAATACTCGAAAAATTTGATAAGGGAAATACTGATATACCTAAGACACCTGTAAATATGAGTCTACATTTTACAAAGAATATATGTACTATTATATCACAGTTAGAATATTCTCAGATCATTGGCAGTCTTATGTATTTAATGAACTGTACAAGACCTGATATAGCATACTCAGTAAGCAAACTGAGTAGATTTACAAGTAATCCAGGGGAGAACCACTGGAAAGCGATAGTTAGAGTACTCAAATATCTGAAATACACTACTAACTATGGGTAACACTATACAAGATATCCAGCAGTGATTGAAGGATACACTGATGCTAACTGGATAACGGATTCTAAAGACGTCAAATCCACAAGTGGATATGTATTTACTATTGGAGGTGCAGCCATCTCTTGGAAATATTCTAAACAACCATGTATAGCTAGATCCACTATGGAATCTAAGTTTGTAGCTTTAGATAAAGCTGGAGAAGAAGCAGAATGGTTTCGAAACTTTTTAGAAAATATTCCAATGTGGCCTAAACCTGTGTCAGCAATCTGCATCCATTGCGATAATCAATCAGCAATTAGAAGGGCACAGAATGTATTGTATAATGGAAAGTCACGGCATATACGTCGTAGACATGACACTGTAAGACAGCTGCTTACAAACGGAATAATATCTCTTGATTATATAAAATCAAAAGATAATATTGCAGATCCATTAACAAAAGGCTTGACTAGAGATCAAGTATATAAATTATCGAGGGGAATGAGATTACAACTTACTAAAGAGTAACTCCATAATGACAACCCAACCTAGCTGACTGGAGATCCCAAGATCTAGGTTCAAAGGGACAACCGAATTATGAGGGAACTCGAAAGAATCACTGAGGAAAATATTTCCTATCTCATTTCTATGGTAAAATAGTGATTAAACTGCAATGTGTAAGGATAACCTAAACTTTTAATGATCCTTATATCTTAGAAATCTAAGTGAAGTATGGCAGCATATTCTTGATAAGAGATCACCTATGGGAGTGAGAAGGGGCCGCTTCTATGAGAATGATAAAGGCTAAGTTCTCTAAGAGCACTCACAGAATTACCAGGTTGTCCAAGGCCAAAATAGACACAACATAGAATCTGATAAAGTTGAAAGAAGTCGTATGAATATTATTTTCTTAGTATACATCAAAATCTGAACAGTTCAAAAACATGTGTTCACTGGTTAGCAAGTAAACTCGATAATATTTCACTGGAAAAAGTTCAAAGCCAAAAGCCACATCGACCGATGCGGTAACTTTCTATTACACTCTCTGGTTATTTGCATTAGAGTCTAAGCCATTTCATTCATGTGGGGGATTGTTAAATTCATTCACTAATTTGAATATTAAATTGAGCCAATTCACTAGTTCAAATTAAATGAATTAAGTGAATGGAAATTGGCTTCAAAAGTTGAGTACATAGCAAAGGAACGAAAGGAAAGATGAAAAGATAGTCCCACATTGAATAGAGTATTGTAAGGATGTGGGTTTATATATGGTAGCTTGTTCCATTACTTTGCTTATGTAAGAAAAGGAAAAACCTTGAGCACCACGGGTGGTGCTACGCACCGCCCGCACGCGCACGCGCAAGCACGTGTGCGAGGGCGTTTAGGGCGCATTGGGCGCTTTAGAGGCGCACTTTGCACAGTCGCCGTCAACAGTTGCCATTAAACGGTCACAACTATTGAACGGCCAACCGTTGTGACTGTTGAAGGTTATAAATAGGATCTGGGTCCAGAGTTTCAGTACATACGAATTCTTTTCTTTTATGTTTCCTTTCTTCTTCTGCAGACAGAAGTTCCTCAACTTCTGTCTACAGAAGAAACATTACTTCTGTTCAACAGTCCAGTCCTGCTCTACATCAATCATCAACCAGAGAGAACCTTTATCAGATTCGCCAGAGCAGAGGGATTGCGGCTTCCTTCCTTCTGCAGACCGATCGTTGTATCCTGGGAGATCGACGTCCAAGAAATCCAGAAGCAAATAGTCGAGGGCGAATCGATTTTAAGGAGATATTGTCCAACACTAGTCTCGATCTTCATCCGATCTTCATCCTGTCTTCTGTCTGCATCAGTCTCCTATTTTCTACAGTTTTGTTTTCTACACTTCTGTCAACGAGTAAGTTTACTTTCGTTTTCTGTACTACGGTAGCAAACCAGTAGACACATTTGTATCAGTTCGTCTAATCAATCTGTAATATGAATCAATCTGTTATTTTTTAATTCTGTACTTCTGTGCAAACTATTAATCTGAAACGTCTATGCTCTTGCGTTAATCTAAAACGTATCTGTATGCAATAACAATCCAACAGTGTGCTCCTTTAAAAATTCCCTTAAGAAGATAACTGTAGACTCACATGAAAATTATTTAGATTCTGAAAAGCTAAAAGAGCCAGGTCAAGAAATGGCATGGGACAAAAAAGAGACCGACAAGCTGAACGTGCACACACAAGGGCTGCTCCAATTCCAAATTGAATAGTCAATCTACAAGATCAGAGAATTGTACTTTAATAAAAGTAACATTATCAAGCATTAGAAACACAAGTTGTGTGTGTATCTGTCTTTGTGTGTGTGCGACAGAAAGAATCTACATGATTCTCTCATCAATCTGTATGAAGATAAATTAGGACAAACTTTTCACGTAGAAAGATCAAAGCACATTATGAGACTATGCAATCATAAAATCTTTTCCTAGTTTTCTACCCACCAAATCAACAAAATCAAGCATATATTAAACAAATACATCCATCAGAGATCCATCTAAAAAAATTAAAATCTTTTAAGAAATAAGTTGCACAGATATAAATACGAAAATGGAAAATTCTATTTACACACGACAATTTACTTGTACAGATTTGAAATTTGCAAATAATTACAAATTTACCAATCTTTTTCTTGACTAAGTTATCTTTTAAAATTCTAAAATCTCTAAAACTTCTTAGGAATTTAAATACTGCCATCGTATTTCCCCTCTGTTCTCTTCTCTCTCTAAAATCTAAAAAAAAATATTTTTTTGTACTACTTAAATTTTAAAAAAAAATATCTTTCTGACTCTCTAAATTTTTTAAATTCAAGTTCTTTACAAAATTTGGAAGAATTTTAAATTCTTTGATTTATTGTGACAAGTGAAATTATTATTTATAATTTGAGTTTTTTGAAGCAAATGGAAAAATCCAACGTGCAGTTGGTATCGTGGACAAATATCAGATATGGATTAAAATTATTTTTAGTTTTTAATGCATTTTTATATGCAATTGATTGTGACTGATTTTTTTTGTTGGCACGATGGTCAAGCAATGGTCGGAGTAAAGGGTTGGGACTGCAGGCGGAGGGTGGCACTAGAGGTGGTGAGTGGCGACAAAGGCAGGTGAATAGAAGATCATGGCTCAGAGAAAAGTTTGAGAATTTTAGGGCTATTTTGCAATAGACGAAAGTAGGAATTTGAAAAAAAAAAAAATTGAACGTAGAGAGTAAATTAATGATGTTTCAAAATGGAAGGTTGGTATAAAGAGTAAACTCATCATCAAAAGTAATTTATCGTGCATAAATAGATTTTCCCTACGAATATTGAATAAGACACACTACCGGTATATGGATTCCCCAAGTTTTTTGTTTTTTTAAAGCAAATGCAAATTCTCTAACGATTTGATTTGGTTTGAGGCAAAGAAAAGAAAATAAAAAAGAAAGCCCATTGTTTGGATTGGAAGAAAATTTAGAGAAAAAGAAAACTGAAAAAAATAAAAAAAATAAAAAAGTTATAAAATTCTCTCTATTTTTCTATCTTCTAGAGATTTTTTTTTTATTTTAAACTTTCATATTTTATTCTTTAGTAAGAGAGTGGATGGAGTTTGGAAAAAAAATTTCTCACACTTTTTTTACTTTTATTTTTTGATTTTTTTCTTAATTTTTCTTTTTTAGTTTCTTTCCGTACCGAACAACAAATAAATTTCTTTTCTTTTTCCTTCTCTCTTTCCTTTTCTATTTATTTTCTTTCATTCTCTTTCAAACCAAACATAGCTTATGGGTACAACAATTAAATAATTTTTTTTTTCTATGTTATGAAAATTATTAATTCATCCATATATATTTCTGGAGGAATAGCCTTATATAATAGCCCCCTAGTGATGAATAGATTCTCACCATTATGGAAAAAGAAACTCTTTTACATAATATTGCATGTAAAACGCTCACGAACTGGTTTTAGCCTCTATGTAACTTGTCGATTAACTTTGTAAGCAATAAATTTGTCATTGCACCTTATTCGTGTCAAATACACACTATCCTACAAATTGCGTACTCACCAATATTATATAAAAGAATCTACTAAAAATTGGACTAGAGTCCTTTGAGGGATGGTAATAGATATGTTTACGAGCTAATTTTTGGCTCTCCATATATAAAATTTTGAATTAAAAAAAAAGATTAATAAAATTTTGAATTAAAAAAAAAGATTAATCACAGTTAGACCCCTGTAGCATGGAGGGTTTGTAAGTTTAACACTCTCGAAATTCGAAACTCTCAATAAATTTCCTGGACAACCTAACGGAGTTATCTGGACGTGAGTGGGCGGATCACGTGATTGGCACGTGGCATAAAAAGACCAAATTGTTTCCAACCTAACTAAAGTGAAAGGAGAAAGAGGGTCCCTTGGGGGTGTCAGTCTTGGACAACTTCCTCTCTCTCTCTCTCTCTCTCTCTCTCACACAGGCAATTCGAGGGCGAACTTAGAGCAGAAAGACAGGGCAATTCGGTGAGGAAGCAGCAGCTGATTCGAGAGTGCCCAATTCTGTCCAATATCGAGCCTAAGCAGATCAAAGTCTGGTTTGATGTGTTTTTAACTTCTTAGATTTTTAAAAGTTGGTATTTTTTTGATGGGTTTATATTGAAATTTAAATTTTGATTCTTCCATCTGACTGTTTTATGTTCTTAGTATTTATGTCTTAATTCCAATATTTGTTGGAGTGAAAGTTAGAATGTTTTTTTAGTTGTACAGTCTCCCTTTCGCTGTCTAATTTTTGATTGAAAATAGAAGAAGGGGACGAGAGTCTTTAGCATTTATGATTTTTTTCATTTTAACAAAAGAAAACTCTTGTATGAAATTTTTCCCCGTGTACAGTTGAGTGAGATCCGGTGGATCTCTAGAGAGAGAGAGCAACGAGAAGGAGAGAGACAGTGAGAGAGTGAACAGTGCTCATTTAGTTATCTGAATTAAAGAGAGAGGTGATGGTAAAATAGGAATTATAGAAAAAAAGTGCAGTTTATCATAAAAGAGGTGTGATGTTAGCTATTTCAAACTTCAGAATTGTTAAGTTACAACTCCCATACTACAGGATCTGACTGTAATTAAACTTTTAAAAAATAAAAAAAAATATTTTTAATTTAAAATTTTGTATAAAACAGACCAAAATTTAACCCATAGAAGCATCCATTACCCGATATGGATATGTCACCTCCTTCTTAGAAGAATCTATGCATCATACCCAGAGAAGAAAACTAACACAACAAACACTTTATTAATAGAAAGATAAAGAGAAGCAACATAGAGCTCCCCCACTACAACAACCGACACTCAAACTGGGATTTTAAAAGAAGTACGAAACAAAAGCAAACTAACACCACTGAGCACTCCAATGCTCTAACTATCCAATATGAAGTGCTAGAAGCGACTTCTAACACTTCATAGGATCTCTCTTATTAGAACACACACTAGTTAAACATCACATAGCAAAGCGCGCACACACATCTAATTGATTCTCAATCCACGAATCCAATTTTCATCTTAAGCCAATTTTATCCCATCAAATTGCTAATACTTGATTATCTTCTTCATCTCCATCATCGTCTCTTTTCCCTTCATATACTTATTGAACCAATTCGCCATTCTTTCCTTCACTCCTCCGACCGAAACAGCCACCAAGACCTCAAACTCCCCATTTTCTTTCAGGGGATCGATGTCAAACAGATACTTAATTATCTTCTTCATCTCCATCATCGTCTCTTTTCCCTTCATGTACTTATTGAACCAATTCGCCATTCTTTCCTTCACTCCTCCGACCGAAACAACCACCAAGACCTCAAACTCCCCATTTTCTTTCAGGGGATCGATCTCAAACAGATACCCACCAAACGAATCATCATTCACCTTAAGTTTCAGAAGGTACATTGTCTTCTTCGGTTGGTGCTGCTTCATCTTCTTTGCTATCGACAAGAGCCTCCGGCTCCGTAAACCACCATTGAATTCATCAGCATTAGCCAGGTACATCTTCTTTATGGCCACAAAAGTCGACCCGAACTGCCTCACATACCTCACTCTATAATTCGATGGCAAACAGAACGGCCTGTTGGGGTTCGACCCGAGCAGAACGGCGACGATCCCGCCGACTTTGAGGACCCGATCCACGAACCTGAACGACGAATCGGTCATGCCATCAGCAGCAAGAACGAAATCCACGGAATTGTCGCCGGTCAGCATCTTCTTGTACGCCGGCCACATCACATACATGCCATTCTTCTTCAAGAACGGGCCACTCGACCCCGGATCGCCGAGGAACACGCTGAAGAGCTCCGGATTGAGCAGCCCCTCGCGCTTCAGATCGGCGAGGAGCATCCGGAGCATGAAGGGGTTGTCGACCCATTTCGGGTCGGATCCGTTCCCGGTAACGGGCCCGCTGCCATCGGCGCCAGGGAACAGCGTTGTGTGGAAGCACGGGAAGGACAGCAGCGCGGCAGCGAGCAGCACGGATCTGGCGATCACCCGCAGGAGTCGCAGATCCGGAAGCAGAACCACGATCTCGTCGTCGTAGTAGACGTGGTGACGACCGTGGACTCGGGTCATGGTTGCTGCTAATCTTGCTTTCACTATTTTATCGATTGATTGTTGATTGGATTTGATTTGACAATTTGGAGAGAAAATGTTAAGAGAATAGAACGAAAGTTTACCGGCGGGGGTGGAGAGAGAGAAGATTAGCGGGTGCAGAACCTGGCGGCGGTGTGGTTGCCACCCACGAGGGCCACACGGGTGGATTGGGGGCGGAGCGGGAGGAGGAGGAGCTGCCGGAAGCGGTGGATCTCCATGGATGGATCCAGTGGGGGGATATTTTGGGAAATTTTCAGATCATGTTTTGGGTCTCCACCATGGGGTGGGAGAGAGAGAGAGAGAGAGAGGAGGAAGAGTGAGAGTGTGGAGTGAGATTTGGAAATAATGAAAGAAGAAGGAGAAGGGTTAGGTTGTGACAATTTATACGACGAGAGTGGGGGATGAAGCAGAGAGGGTTATTGGGAGTTTCCAAAGGCGCACACACAATTTTTCCTAATGAGTCTACTTTTCGACTGAAAGGCCGAACGAAGAAGAACTTGTGTGCTCCTTTCGGATGTTCTAAAGGGTCAAATTTTTGATCCGTACTCCATGCAAAATTTTAAATTAAAAATTAAAATTTTACTTTTTTAATTTAAATTTTATAAAAAAAAATAAAAAAATTAGCACGTAAACATGTCTATTTCTATCTCTGTCTTTTTTTTGGTACTTGTAGAAGCGAATTAGTGGAAAATACAAAATCTATTGGTTGGACCCAACAAATTTCCAATTTTTTAAATTATTCATGGAAAATGATCACATAAAAATTCTCTATACATTCCATTGATTATTTTATGAAAAGTTGACTATGGTCACCCTAATAAATTTGAGAAAAAGTTGCTGGACTGAGAGAGAAATGTAACGAAATATAAGAACGATTTGAATTGGTCTGAGCAACAAAAAAATTGGTCGGCCAATTATAAAAACACACAGAACTACCTCTGAATTGTTCGACTAACTCTACGAAAACACACAGAAGACAAAGCATATAGAGTCATAAGTATATTGGATTCATCAACCGACATAGGGATTTATCAATCACGGAATTCGTGAATACTTTTTGGTAGCCAGTAAAATTTATAGAATATGATTGAATTGCGTAATATAAATATAATAAGAATAGTATTTATTGTATCAAATACATGCTGATACAGCTATCTATTTTATCCATATATCACATCTTTTATTTTAATTTCACTTGGGACAACGTGAGTCACACTGGTGAAATTTGGCATATCTTAACCAAACCCTTTACATGGGCTCGTCAAGCATTTGTATGGTCGGGAGAAGCTTACTTGCCTTATAGTTTAGTTGTTTTATCAGTTTTTAGTTCCATTGCTTGTTGTTTCATTTGGTTCAATAATACCTTATTAGCAGTAGATTGGACGACCGACAAAGTGATTGGTCGGCCAACAGAGTGAGGGTGACTGTATCCTCCTCTCACGTGAAAATATAATAAAAAATAGGTGACAACTCTCTTTCCATTTTCGGGTGAATTCAGCGCAAAAAGCACTAAATCCATTCTCCTGGTTTTCCATGCCACATAAAAAAAGACAGTAATTTTTTTACAAATTCTATTTTTTATGAACCAATCTATGGAAAATAGAGAGTGTGGAAAATTTCCTCTCTTTGCTTTGCAAAATACTTTTCAGTCTATTTTCAATGAACCAATTAATTTCTTGTACTTCACCTTTTATTCTTCTTTTCAATGTAAGTTTTCCAAATTCATAGGCATCAATTTATTTAAATTTTATTGTTCGATATATAAATATGTTTTTCTTTCCTCATCCTTCCATTAGGGAATCAAATTATTCTAATAAATATTTTCTAAAATAATATCTCATTTTTGTTTCAAATGGAGAAGTATTCTTAATATATTCCCAAGTTTCATAAGTGTTTAGATGTCAATATAGAAAAATTCTTAAGAAAAATATAGAATGCATAAGTTTAAAAGAAATTCCAAAGGAAAAATATAGTTCAAGAATACATAAAATGGTAGTAATTTGATCAGTCTTGGATAGATGGTACAAGTGGGAAACCCTCGCAATGCTTTGAAAATTTTAGATGTATTTATTTTTGAAAAAGGTAAAGTAAAATTCACTCTTTTAAAATCTATACGAAATTCGCTCTTTTATAATGTATATGTAACTTATATATAATGTATATATAACTTACTTTTTGTATGTAAAAAATATATAATTAGCTCAATAATATAGGTGAAATAGGATCAATTTGAAAGCGATAATAAATGGAAATATTTATTTTTTGTGGCGGATTTAAAGAGTTCTTTTTGTTTTATAAAAAAAAATTATAACGTAAAAGGAAATATGCAAAAAAAAAAAAAAAAACTTAACTTTTTATGTCAATTTTATATGGATTAAATTATATGAGTTATCTCCCTCTATAATTGTAGGTTAGAGAGATAATCGTGAGTTAAATTATATGAGTTATCTCTATTTGTATTAGGAGATGGTTTAATAACCAACCCCATCTTCTCTTTTTTATAGGCAGACTTTAAGAATTTAGAGAAATAAAAAATCTAAGAAATTAAGAAAATCCAGGAAATTAAGAAAATCCAAACAAATTTTTCTCCTAATTTCTAATTTTTCTAATTTTAAAATTTGACTTATTCTCTCTCCTCTTCGCTGAGAGATAGTCTTAGACATCACACTCTTAAATTATTAAATCTTAAATTTCCAAACACTCTTATTAAATAATGATTAAAGTAATTATTTTTCCTGATAAGAGGAAGATTAGTTTGTGTATTTGGAAATAGATTTGAGAATGAAAAGTAGAAAATGTGTCAGAATTTCCTTATATGTTGATTTCTATTATTTGATTCATAGAAAAAATTGTGTTAAGGAATTGTTATATATTAGTAAAATGATCTAAATGTCCATGATTTAGTTAGAAAGATTAAATGATAGCTCTTAAATCTCTTCTTCCATCTCACCGCCTACCCTTCTCTCCCCTCCCTCAAATTCTCCTACTACCCCAACCCCACTAATTCTAACGTAATCCAGAAAGTCCCAATCCCTTCACCCTCACCCTCATCCTCAAGAGGAGAGGTTGAGGATGGAGAGGGAACCCAACTAAGAAGAGAGAGATGTTGAGGATGGAGAGGGAATCTAACCAAGAAGAGAGAGAGAGGTTGAGGATAGAGAGAGGACCTAACAAAAAAGAGAGTAAGAAAAGAGGATGGAGAGTGAAATCCAACCAAGAAGAGAGGAATAGAGGAGGATGGAGATGGGAGCCCAACCTAGAAGAAAAGAAGAAAGGACGAGGAGGGAAAAAGAGAAGAGAGAGAAATAAACTGACTTTTCCCTTCATTTCCTGTGATATAACGGGTATAAATGGTTAAAAATTTAACTTGGTTAACAGAAATGACGGACGAGAACTAAAACGGTGTAACTTAAATGTTTTAGGAACTAAAATTATAATATAAAGTTTTGAGAGATCGATATTCAATTTTTAAAGAATTAAAATATCGATATGCAAAAACCCTTAAAAAGAGCCAAGGAAAAACAAAAAATAAAAAAAATAGAATAAGCCCCAAGCACTCAGCATTGGGAGTTTCTAAAAAAGCACACCACTTTTTTTTAGTGAGCCTACTAGATAATATATTTTTAGTTCGAACTTTCAGTCCGAACATTCTAAAGTGGGCTCGCTAGGAAAAATGATGTGCTCCTTCGAACTCCCTCATAATTCTGTATTCCAAATTTGTCGAACCAATCCGCCCTAACTCGACCGGTACATGTGAAAGAATTGAAAAGTTCTTGGGGGTGGCTTCGAAGAAAAGGGGGTTTTAAGAGAAATTTATGTCAGTATTTTTTTTTTTTTTTTTTGTTTCTGGGATGAGATCACGTGTCAGCTTCTATATGCATACGCGTGGACGGGGATGCGACGGGATACGAGCCGAACCATTTCTTTTCATGATGAATTTTCAACATGTCTGGATTCGGCACGTTTGAGCTTTCATGTCCGTCCAACTCTGGAGGGGAGTTTCCAAAGAAGCACACCACTTTCCTTAGTCAGCCCACCAGATAATGCAATTTTGGTCTGGTTTTCTTCTGTAAAGTGGGCTCACTAAGAAAAATGGTGTGCTCCTTTAGAAACTGCCACTCTGGAGAGGGAGAAGCCCGCTCACAATTTCCAAGGTCATTTCTTTTTCCCACAATATTCCAAACTAATTTTTTTTAAAAATACTAGTTTTTCTGAGAACGCTCCTTCAAATACCATAATTGCTGCCTACCGATTGCATTTGCTTGTATCGCCCCTACTCGCACCATCTTTTTCTCGGTGAGCTTCGTTATAAATAATTACAAATTTATCATTAATTTTTTTGACAGAAAATTTTTTAACTTTTCTTTTTCTTATAAAGCTGCTATCGCCGCTACCATCACTGCTATTGTCGTCACCGTCGCTGCAGCAACTTGCTAGAAGAGGATAGAAGAAAGAAGACATTTCCGAAAAAAAGAGAAGGAAAAAATAGGACTCGCTAAGAAAAAAATACTTATATTTTAAATTTTTATAAAACTCACTAAGAAAAAGATAGGACACATTTAGAAATTCTATGAGGCCTCTCATGGGTTGAATTGTAGCCCCGAGCTCGCCCCCATGAGTTTCATCCCCTTAATGGTTGACATATTCAAAATTAGTGGAGTTAACACAAATATGCTATTGCATTCTCACATACACGAACATATATAAACAGCAAAAATACATATTTACCATGTATAAATACAAGTAATAAATTTAAGAGGTATTTACAGATTTATCTCTTAAATATTTATAAATTATAATTTAGTCTCCCAAATCCTTTAAATTACTATAATTTAGTTCCCTTTCCTAACTTCCTTTAGCCCAGTTTATTTGTTGACCTGATTTTCCCATTTTACCCTTCCTTAATTCCTTCTTACTTCTTCCTCCTCTCTTATTCTTTTCTTCATTCTTCCTCCTCTTTTATCCTTCCCTCTTTCTCCTCTCTTCTTCTTTTCTCTTCATTCTCTCATCTTATTTTCTTCATTTGGTTCATTGACTTCTCCCTTCTTCTTCTCTTCTATCTATCTATTTTTCTCCTATTTTTCTTCATAGGGATATTTAAGTCATTTCATTATTTAAAAAAAGTAAAAATTAAATTATGCCGTTTATTTGGATGGAAAAATTAACGAAGAGACTAAATTGTAGTAATTTAGAGGATTTGGAGGATTTGGAGACTAAATCTTAAACATGAAGATTTGGGGTACTTAATCATAATTTATAAAGATTTAGGGACAAACCTGTAAATACTCCTAAATTTAATATCTTTCGAGAGATGGGCTTAATAAAACGATTAAAATTATAATAATTTATAAACAAGATTTATTTAAAAAGTTAGACCAAACAACTAAATCAAATTAGCTTCCTATCAAGGCAAGGGCGGATTTGAAATCAATCGATCTGATGCTCACCTCACCTCTGTTGGACAAACAGGAGTGGCACCGACACAACCCAGTCCAGCGATCCCAGTAGAGTCCTACACCAGAAACAACCAAACTCGCATCACAACAAGTGAAGGAAACAACGAAGTTAATATTAAATTCAACAGGATCCATAAAAGAACAAAGAACAGAACATGATCATATGTAGGGAGTCCCTACACGGGGCCGAATGCACAAGCATCGGTCCTTTCGTACGCTTTGGGGCCGATCGCATCATAAAAAAAAAAAAGTCCCAGCTACGCCAGGCATCATTCACATAGGACTCGGGCAGCTTGCAGGTCACCAAATATCTTTTTTCAGATCCCTGCAGGAACCAACATTGTACTGTCTACATTTAAATCCATCACCAATCCAGAAATTATTAAAAAGGAATCTTGAAAGTTCGTCCACAACCAAAATGAACATGTTCGAACCTGTAATAGCTCTAACTCAATAGTCTCATAGTAGTTTATAATGATTATTATAAAACGATAAAGTACTTTTTGGGAAAGGAGTCCATAACTAGCATATTCGTTTACCGACGGAACCCGTCTAAGTCCAATAATGAAAATAAGTATATGCATGCATATCTAATATGCTCTGGACGTAAAAAAAAAAATATTTTTGTTATGTGATAGTAATACTAGTGATTCATTTTACTAATTCAAATATGAGACACGAGTGCATGATTATTATTTCTAGCAATGAATCAAAGGGTTAATTACAGTCAGACCCCCTATAGTATTAGGGGTATATAACTTAACACTCCTGAAGTTTGAAACTCTAAAAAAAACTCCCTGAACTGTTAACACTGTTAGTGAGAGTTAGTTATAATCACTCCCCTTTTATACTAAAGTGCACTCCTACCCCTCAGATTCTTATTTTACCCTCACTCTCTCTCTCTTTCTCTCCTCCCTCAGAATTTAAAGGTAAAATAGGAATTTGAGGGTTAGAAGTGCACTTTAATATAAAAAGGAAGTGATGATAACTAAACCTCACAATAGTGTTAACAGCCCAGGGGTTTTTTTAGAGTTTCAAACTTCAGGGGTGTTAAATTACACACCCCCAATACTACAGAGGGTCTGACGGTAATTAACCATAGATCCAATTTGAATATGCTCAAACCTTCTGATAGAATATCCTTCTATCAAAAAGGCTAATTATATAATTACTCTATGGATTCATTGAAATTGTCTCATATCTGATACAGTACAATTGAGCTAGGGACATTACATCTTTATTTCCATCCAACCGAGCTTTCCGATTGTAAGTTTACTCAAACAGTAAACATTCGCAATCAACAACATCAATACACAGACACATAATATCGATAACATTTTTGAGGGTAGAAACAAATTACTGAGGAGTAAAACATTGTAATGTGAAAGTATCAAACCATGGAGAAAACAAACACTGGAACAGTTCTCTTTATCGCCAATACATCCTTCAACAGATCTAAATTATACGACTAGAAACAGAATTACTGTCTTGAAGACACTGTTGTTGTCGATCTACTGTCATGCATGGTTTGCTTCAGGTACAACATGATCATTATACAGTCTTTAAAACTTTAGATATTGAGTTATTTATTTATTGGAGGGGGGGGGGGGGGGGGGGGGGGGGGGCTCATTAAAACTTTAGATATTGAGTTATTTTTTAGGGTGGCGGCTACCCACCCGGACATGAGGCTGGACCAATCCCCGCTGGTAAGAGTTATTAGATGAGATAGAAAAATACAATTACGGAGTACCAAAAATGGACGTTAGTCTTGACTCTTAGACCTTGAAGGGAGCAAACTTGAAATTTGAGAGGAGGGGCTCATTAAAACTTTAGATATTGGATTATTTATTTATTTATTATTTTTTAGGGGGACGACTACCCACCCTGACATGAGTCTAGACCAACCCCTGCTTGTAAGGGTTATTAAATGAGATTAGTTTGAATAAATTACTGGCGCAATACGTAATCAACTGGTAATTGCAAACACATGAGATTTACATAGAAAACTTTTATGGGAAAAACTACGAAAGACACCTGTCTTCTACTATATAAAATAATGGGATTACAATTCTTTTACTCTCTGGATAATGCTAGAGGATCACAAAATCACAAATCTATCTTGGTTAAATAAGCATCACATTTGGATGGATTTTAACAATACCAACGAGAGTCAAGAATGGATCCCACTTTATATGGAGACCAAACCCAAGATCCAAGCCATTAGATGCGTAAATTTTATTGCTACGAATACACTCCTGAAATTTAAGCCAAATTGGACCATAGATAACTGCCGATCAATAGATGAATGGAGCATCCTCCTCACTCTTCTCTCTTCTCTCTCTCTCTAGTTTAGCTCTCTATGAATTGAGATCCGAGCCAATCAGTACCAGCCAATGAGACAAAGTCTCTCACTCCCATGTCTCTTTGGCAGCAAAGAGACTTCATGAAGAGTTTTGACGAGAGACTGCACAGCCTCTATAGATAACTATAGTAGTGGGCAACCGTCTTCATGAGGACAGTTCTGTTAACCATATTGTGTTTCTGCAAAAGTTAACTTACCTTGGGCAATGCTTTAGCCATCAATATCCAATACGTTCTTATTAGTATGGATTTTCATTAGGAGTAATAATTTTATCCCTGACACATCACGAATCCAATGCTATCTAGCATTACTGAGCTTAGATTTCGAATGAAGTTTAGGATTCTTACTGAGGTGGTCGACACTCTGAATGTCATAGTAAACAACATACTTCTCTTGCTTTCAGCTCGACTCTTTCAGAAATTTTTTCAACCACAAAGTTTCGTTATAAACTTCAACTGTTGCAATGTACTCTTCTTCTATAATAGATAAAGTAATACATTTCTGCAACTTAGACTGTTGTGACACTGCTCCCTTATATAAGTCGTCATATATCTGTAAACAGATTTTCTAGAATTAACATCACCGACCATATCTAAATCTATGTAGCCATCTAACTTAGGTTTACTATTGATAATGGCCTCTGTTCATGAATTTTGGCCCGGCATATTGTTACTATGAGTAGTATAATTTTCACTGACTAATTATTCTAATTTTTTTCATGGACTGATGAATTTGGGAGTGGTTTGAAAGCAAGATTATTTTGATATCGAGTTTGGCATCAAAACTAGGGCTTACTTGCCAATCTATGAATAAGTTCTGGTATGAGATGCTTCTGAATGATCTGGGAATGTAGAATTGAACCTATGTTGTGACTAAAATATGGGAGAATATCCGAAAGGATTTGACTTTGCCAGATAGCTAAACAGCGGTCAATCCTGTTAGCTAACGACTTAACTAAGTTAGAACTACTTGGATCCATAAGTATATACTTCCAATATCATTATTTTGTTTAAGTTAGATTTCACTATTTGTACTAAAGATAAATGAAGACGATAAAATTCTAAAGGTCTTATCGGTATCAGTTGTAGGGCTTACTTGTTGTTCAAAAAGTTAGATCTAGAGTGCAATTGTGAATAATCTAAATATGGAAGAATGGACTATGTGTTGTACTCTTATTATATGTGGAATTCCAGAAGGATTTGACCTGGCTAAACTATTAGGTAGTGGTTTAGACTTCTAGTCAGTGGCTGAACCAAGTCAGGTCATTTTGAAGCTTCACCCGAAGAGATGATTTGGTGTGGAGATTCTTCAAGTATTATTTATTAAATATAATTCTTGTCAGAAGATGGAATTTAGTGTTTAAAATCTTGAAAATCTGGTACAGAAGCAACTTAGGATTGGATGTGAAACTTTGTAATATGTCTCAGAACCAGGATCTAAAAGTAGAAATGATAACTTGAGAAAATTGCAGAATCGCTATAATGACTCGATACTTATCAGATATCAGACCACCATCAGCTGGCGATAGGAACTGCCAACTAGTGGTGGTTTAGACTCTGATGAGCCATAGCCTTGAGCATATGTTAGTGGTCATATGGAGTATTCTTTAAAAGGGTAGGGAAACATGATATAACACCTGTGGATAATAGATTAACAAATCTAATATAATCAAAAATCATAAACTAACAGTTAGATTCATATTGATACTGCTTCGTATTGATAACATAAACCCCTATATGACACAAGATTTATGACACAAGCACGACTCCAATTGCTTGACGAGTTACTGGTATAATAGTTGAGCCACGATAAAGGACACATGATTTTAGCATGACACCGGGTTCATGAAATGAACATGTTCAAATGATACTTGACATGACGTCTGTCTTGTTAATGATGCATAATAACATAAATAAAATGACTTGATAATCGATGTATGATAATTAATACATGAACTATCTGAGTACATAATACATAATGGACATGAAAAATTTTGGAGCATAATGACAAGAAATTAATATGGAAGGTTCTAGTGATATATTGGAAGTATCCTATAGATACATGTGTATATAGTCTTGACATGATTTATTCCTTAATTCTTATTTCCTTGGTATAGATATGTATATGGATTGACTTGGATATCTCAGGATGTTCATAATTAGCTCGTGTTATTCGTACGGGGCTAGGAACATTACATGATAGGTAAGGCCTGAATCATATAAGGAAAAGAGAACTTTTAGCCTCAGCGGCAAGGGTGGTACTAGGCCACCAAATGATAATTAGTACCCTTGGTATGGTAATATTCATTGCTGCCTTTGCAGAATGGGGTGCAAAACTATTAGTACCTAAAAATATGGTATGGTTCAGTATCATATGAGTGTGGCCGGGTCCCCAATATGTACATCACTTATATGATACATGGGAATAGCACTATCTTGTCTATCCATTTAGTTTAATTAACTTAGACGTGATCCAGGCTTGATTGATTCATGATTCCTGCATATTATGCACGTATTTACGCGACTTATACCAGCGCGATTGGACATTTGTAGATACTTACTCATACTTGACCAGCACAACTACCTAAGTTTGACTTGTCACTTGGCATCCATATATCCATATAAAAGGTGGACACCAAGTTTAAAAAATATAATACTGGACATATGACGTGGACACACCTTTCACTTTTACTATAACAGTACATATTATCTTTCTTCTATATTCTATTTGTCAGGTTTAATCTCACAGATTCCAAACTTTAGATTCCAGGCGGGATGTTATCCCATCATCCAGTGTAGGATCTTGTAGTGTGACTAGTGGTGTGCGATACCCAGTGTATGCACAAGTTGGGCACTGGGAGTTGTACGAGTATTTTGGAGTCGATCAGTATGGTAGGGAGGGTGCTGAGTAGGATCAAACCGACAGACATTCTAAAGCTGGTTGAGACCATCCAAAACTGCCATCCAGTTTACTTTATCCTGTCGATATCTTAGATTCTTTACTTGGTCGGCCCAAATGCTACATCTTCGGACAGGTACCGGGATTGGCCCATTGAAGCTTGAAGCGAAGAGTTAGGACCAAAATATCGAAAGTGAGGCATCCGTGATCTGCTACCAGTTCCAGGTCTTCAACTTGTTCTTTTGTAATATTATGATGTAATCCTATACTCTTTCTCTCTTTCTCTCCCGCTCTCTTTTAGGCCACATTTTGATTTTGTTAGTGGACCTGTATACATACTCGATTTTTGTATATGTATGTATTAATGTTTAAAAATAGCGATAACGTAACAATTTGTATTTATTAGGTTATATCGCATATAGCGTAACGCATAACGTACTTTATGC